>OX451403.1:866554-1021708 GCA_949629135.1 Eremobia ochroleuca | reverse complement strand
GAAAATTTCAGACCGATGGAAAGTCCAGACGGGAGGCCGAAGCGCAGAACTTGTCCGGACAAATCCGATCGGTAGCCCTACTTGTCGAGAGCCAGTAAGAAGTGCCAAAGAAATGTACAGAACATTTCTTTAACCAGTCGGACTCTAGTCACTTATGATCGAAAAATGTACTAACAAGCATTTTTCATTTAGCCACTAGGCCACTAACGTGACCTGGTATTGTGAATATGGTTTAAGGGAACTAAGTTAAACGCTGGTGTAACCTAACCCCGCGTTCACACACAAATACAAGTTGTAAAACTTGTTTTCACATTTTTGGCAAGTTTTCTTCAAACCTTTACAAACTTGTTTTAGGTATACCTAAACGAAATACGAAAATAGCAGACACAACATGTTGAATACATGTTGTATACCGTATTTAAACACGCGGTAACGAGTTATGTGGTGACCAGTGCGTTGGCGTCACATGTCGCGAGAAGGATGGGATACGATATTTTTGGGTATAGAGATAAATTATTTTTGTATTTGTAGATGCTCTCTTTGTTTTACTGGTACTATATTGTAATGAAACCTAGTTTTCGTGTGTCAATCTGCTTAGCCTTTTCCCAACTATGTTGGGGTCGGCTTCCAGTCTAACCGGATGCAGCTCGAATCCAGTATTTTACATGGGGTGACTGCCTATCTGACCTCGACAGCCCAATTACTGGGTAAGACTGGTTATCAGACTTTTGGGCTTGATTTCCGTGCAAATTATTATTAATAAAAATATATGATATTGCTGAGAAGTTCAAGAACAAATTGGCAAGGCATTTAGCCGACAAACTTGCCCACATCATGTATGTGATCGCAACTGCGCAAACTTTCAGTGAACTGTGCTCAGTAGAGAATTTCTTTCGTCTTGATTTACTAATAGGAGGATTCAATATAGTTCAACAAATATTCCTCCAACTTGTTCTTTTTTCTTTGCTTCATTTTTTAACTCAAATAAACTTATAATATTTTCTTTCTAAAAATTTCAGTTTCAACTCTTCCTTATGTGTGACACGTTCAAATGTTGGCTTTCAATTACACAGTGACGTGTATTGCATCGTAATTATCTTATTTCATCCCGACCTGTCTCCATAATTTATTCAAATAATTACTTAAAGTAACGATGGCCTCGCTGTCGCGGTTTTAAACAACGATATAACCTATATTGTATAACTACTTCAGCAGTAACGAATTTAATCCTAAAGGGGCCCTGTGTCTAAATATGTTGCGGCCCTTTTTACCCGATTACGGCGAAGCTCAAAAGGAGGTTATAGTTTTTTTTTTTTTTTTTGCAAAGTATTGCATAGTGAGTCGGGAGGTTAAGCTGTAATTGTGGCAAAAACAAATGTAATTAAATTAAACGCTCAATGTGTGCGAGTGTGAAACGTTAAACTTTTATTTATTTAACTTATTTTCCTATCGTCATTTGAAATGTTTTATTGTTGACGAACATCGTCTGTAAATTACGACATATTTGTTTCAACATCATTTTACGTTATCCGTGGTGTGAATTACATTTTGTAATTATATTTCATGTGGCTGGCAATAATCCACGGATCTAATGGCAACTGGCATAAAAAGCCGCAGCAAAAATGTCGGCGCACATTTTTCAATCATCTAATTTGTATCTGAGCAATAAATATGACAGTTTGACAGCTTTTGTATAGAAAATATTTGAAACCGCCATTTTTATCCTTCGGATAAAAGTTATCTGGCGTTTGGAAAATTGGCTCACAGTAATTTCAAGCCAACCAGAACTAGGATTGCCACATAGCCATGTGATAAATCTACGAATATTTGAGAAATAAGCAAAATATGATAAATTTTGCATTTACTCTATACGACCAGGTCCAATCACGCCAGCGCACCGCGGCCTGCAGCCGTCTGCCCTTGTCGCGCGTGCCGCGGTGCACTGCGCGCGGGAAATTCTTATGGTTTTTACTATTTACAAAGATGGTATAGGTTAGATAAAACAATAAGATAAAATAACAAATTGAATAGTTTAAAGTATTTGAGTAATAATTTTGTGTAATTATAGATTTTAATGATGCACAAAGCAGGTTTTATTTTCTCACTTTTAGTCTCGAAACGTATTCTAACACTTGTTGCCTTGCACTGTAAAAAAGAATCATGTACTTAATCCTGTCATATAAAAATTTATTTTTGTTATAAATCTGGAATCCGAAATTAATGTATAGTCGTGAATCATGTTGGTTAAATCTTTTGTTTTATTTTTGCATTTTTTTTTAAAATAAGTCTTCGTGTGTTCAAAATTTTAGTCGATTATGCTCAAAAATAGGGATCTTTCACTGTTTTATGTAATGGGGACAGGCACACTGTTATCGACCTTATTAAAATGACGATTAGAACGCAAACAAACTAGGCAAAAGGAGTATGTAAGGAACGTGGCAGGTGGGATGTAGTTTCTGCTTAACCCCATCGGAGAAAGCGCGAGTTTATGTATGTAAGACGCAGGTGCGATTACACTTGACTTGTTTTCTTGCTATGTTAATATTGTCGTGCGAGGATTTTTCAAAAGCAGAATATCCACTTGCTTCACTAACGCTTTGTTCCTTCACTACTTCGCCAATGAAAGTGCAAACGAGCTTCATACTTATGACAGTATCATTGTAGTTCAGTGTGCCTGTCTGCTGTGTAGTAACTAGTGTCTAGCGTAAGTTAGCAATACATAAATGTAAACGAGCGACTGCCGCCGCCTCTTTTTATCCAACAACCATTAGGACTTGAATCTCACGAAATTCGTCTGCACTCTCGAGACTAAAACTGTCGACCCCACAATTGCTAACTTACAGACACCCCAACTTAGTTTTTTATAACAAAATGTAAATAAACGTTTTATAGGAGTAACATATCGTGAAATTTTTTATAAGTAAATAATTATATAGTATGTGCCAATCGAAATTCATTGAAAATGAATGTTGTTTCCGTTTATTTGGCATGGGATAGTAAATAATTCGTTGAGGAGTTGATAGTTTATTTAGTTGTATCCTTACCTATGGTATGTCTTCAATATACCGATGGCGGTTGTGATGAGTTATATTATGTTTGCGACCGCGGGAGGAGTTTCATGTAAATATTTGTTTTAATACAATAAAGTTGACTAAAAATGTGCATTTGTTTTATTGTTTATTCTGCGCTTCCCTAATACTACGCTTTTCGAAATAACTGTAAGGGCGATGCCACACGGACGTTGCCAATGCGTTGCGTCGACGCTGCCGTCACTGCGCTGGACTGAGATCAGTGCACTGCGGGCGAGTACTGAGATCAGTACGATAAGATAATAAGTTTGGACCAAACACTTGTACACATTTCATAAACCTGTCAAACTGCGTGACGGTTTGTTAAGTAAGGGCTCCTACACATAAACACGATACGACGTCGCGTCGTACAACGATGCGGCGTCGTTTCATGATACGACGTCGCGTCGTGGAAATCTACGATGAGCATCGTAAAAAAAACACGACATCGTAACGTAATGTGCCACGCACGATACACGGCACGATGCCGTCGATACAGTGGGGTGGTGTTTTAGTTCATTCCGAAAAATGGACCGCTCTAGACGCATTCTGCTTCTGCTGTAATAAGAAGACGAAGAAAGAAAAGACAGATACTCAGAAGATATTGGATCCACCCATTTCTTTCAAACACGAATAACGGGAGTCACTTTATAAAGAAGTACAATGCTTTAAAAATAGACCACAACAAGTTTTTTGATTAATTTAGAATGAGTGCATCAAGTTTCGAAGAGTTACTTCATCGGATAACGCCACATATAGCAGGAAAATATGGCAGAGGCAGACCACCCATCGAACCAGGAGGCAGGCGCAGGATTGCATCGTGAGTTTCTAACGTCACGACGTCGTATCGTGGATCGACACGTTACGACGTCGTGTCGTAGATTTCCACGAGGCGACGTCGTATCGTGAAACGACGCCGCATCGTTGTACGACGCGACGTCGTATCGTGAAACGACGCCGCATCGTTGTACGACGCGATGTCGTATCGTATTTAGGTGTGGAGCCCTAATGGAGGGGTTTGGTTGTTTGTTTTTGGTAGTCACTGCCTTTCTAGCCATACTTAATTTCTTTCTTTATTGAATACCTAAACAAAATAGGAGATCTGTTTAACTGTCCGACTTCGGGAAATATGTAAATAAAACAAACATCAACGGTATAAAATTATTATTTTACTTATAAATATAAAAATCACAAAATACTCGCTCAGGTCAACAGTATAATAATCATTAATAATACTTAGACATATTAATATTTTAATAGACCGTACTTTTTACGGGTATTATTACAATATTTATTACATACATCTAGCACATAAGCATGCTTTGAGATGTTAAAATATGTCACCTTTGTTCGCGTTTTAGTTTACAAACTTGTAATCAAGTGTGTTTTTGCAAAAACAACTTTAACACCCACACATACAGTTTGCGTTACCACTGCTAACTTCTTTATGATTTTTTCAATAGTACAAGTCAGTCTGAATTCTACTTTATTTATACTTCCGTAAAGTTGATATTAGTTGACGTGGAAATAACATCAATTGGAAATAAGGAGTCTGGATAATCGAGTAGTTTAAAGTGTCGAAATATCAAAACTCTAATTTGTTGCTTTATTCCCGATAATATTTATTAAGCATTTACATTAGAAATGAATTGTATCATTGAATTGGCCGGTGCATTGAACAATACAACAGAAGATAAGTGAGCAAAACGACATGCGACGTTTTCTACTGTAGCGACTTCGAACATGACAGCATATTATAATATAAACACATGTTAACACCATCTGTGTTTTGACTATATTAAAGTTCCAGTTCACTTTGGCACTCTCTCAATTTACACTTAGACTTTTCAACGTCAGATGTCTTGTATCCGGGGAATAAAACTGACGTCTGACAGTTGGAAGTTGTGGCGGTATTTAAAGTTTAGTAATAAAGATTTTGACCTTCAATCTCTCCGTAACCAGAAGGTTCCAGTTCAGTACAAAAAAAAGATCACAATGACGAGGAGTATAAGTGACTCACGGCTTCGATAAGTTTTTTTACACCCGTTATTTGGTTATGGCAACTATCTTATTCCACACATGCCATCGCCAGCCGCCCAGCATTTCATGACACCAACATTATCTGTCCTTCTTCTCAGTGTGTGCTGTGGTTGTGTTGCTGTACTCGTAACCACTAGCGAGGTGGCTGGGCTTGGGTGGCAGGACCTGGAAAAATATATAATTTAAAATAACACAACATTTTATAAGGTGCAGGCAGAGATGTTAATACACCCCGAAGATGGGTATTAATGTTACAAGTCCCATGGATACGCTTATTGCCGTTATTCGAGCATACATTCAGACAGACGCAGAGTTGCTACTAAGAATTTCGTAATGGCAATGTTTTCCCAATAGAACTTACGAACCCGAGTTCTGCACCCTAATTGCGTAACACACTACTTCTCAATTTCAATCATTTTGAAGCACATTGCTAATCCATTGCTCCATATTTTCGTGTGTGCGTAATAACGCATTGAATGTTGTTGAACTGTCAAAATGAAACCCATTGCTACTGATAGTGTATTACGCAATCACCCTGCTGGACTCGAGAGTAAATAAAGTTCCCAAGAATGAGTGTCTTCGGCTCAAAAATAATAATAGGTGCTTTATAATAAAGGAATTACTCACAAAACTCAGACTGGATTTAATCTTAATGGCTATATCATCCAGCTGCATCCCAATTTCCCGCCCGCTGCCCGTCCATCTGTGAAGTAATAATAAAAATATATTATACTATGATAAAACTTCCTGAACGAAACCATTTCGCAATTTTGAATACAAATTATTATTATTATTACTAGCCCGCACTGTCCCACTGCTGGGAAAAGGTCTCCATTATTTCCAAAGACTATAAAGGGAAAAAAAAGATTTTACTGTCTATTGTTATCCCCGCCAAAGAAATACAACAGCTGACTAGAGTTAATTTTAGTCGTTTCTGATTGTTTGGTTTGGTTAGAGCACTAGTGTAGTGGTTTATGGTGTTGATACGTGAACAATCCGAGCAAGAGGATAGACGCATTGGACATGTGGTGCTGGAGGAGGATGCTCCGAATACCATGGACAGCCAAACGCACAATGTGTCTGTGCTTCCCCAACTCGAAATGTACAGAGTATTTTGACTTATTTCGGCCAAATAATGCGAAGGGGAGATAGCAGCTTTGAAAAGCTGGTTATTGTTGGCAATACCGAAGGAAAGAGAGCACGAGGCCGCTCGCCAACCCGATGGTTTGATCAAGTAAATGAAGTTACGTCCTCAAGCAAATTTCAGCAGGTCGTGATGGCAACTTTGGACCGGAGTCGATGGAGGGAGATTGTCCGCTTAAAGGGGTCCAGTAAGTGACCACGATCCTCAGTAATGAGGGACCGATTGGAGAAGATCGAAAGGTCTCAGACTAGGTTTTCGTAAAGCAATTGTATCTCAGTGATTTAAAACAACAATTACCTGGTATACAACCAAACAGCCAGCATACCAGCAGCACCCATGGTGACGATCTGCCCCAGCGCCACCACCGTCTGTACGCCGAAGGTGCTGCCAAGTACGCTGATCAGGTAGCCCACGATCAGCAGCACCAGGAACACCAGCGGCGTGCTGAGCATGCTGTGCATGTTCTTGCCCTCGTTGTGCGCTGACAGCTGCTTGTACAGCTCTTCTAGGTCCTGTTGAAGGAATTATAGGAAATAGTTTTCTAGTAGTAGTTTTCTGAAGTTCCGCAGAAAAGATCCTCTTTACTTGTGAAGCTTCGCGCTAGGGCACAATACGCAAATGTAACCAACCAGTATCGGGTATCGTAGTATCGAAAATCGGAATGCATCCCAGTTATCGCTTTACGAAGCCCCTAATATAACCACTGCATTAACACGATAACTTTTTTAGCGAGCAGACAATCGAAGCTACGGCACGCATTGATTTCGGACGACAGATGCAGACTGGTTAGTAATAATATAATAGCTTTTTTTTCCATAATAATAAAAAAAAGTTCTAACTGACTGTTTGAAAAAAATTATCAAACTACGTACTTACTAGTTTTATAACTAGGTTAGGACTCTTTTCAGTCTCTCTGTTCTTCTTTGACCCGTGCGGCATTACAAACATACAAATGTAGATTTGTATGTACAAATGTAGATTTGTATGTCAAGTTGTAGATCTAGGACTTACCTTAACAAGCAGATCCTTAAACTTAGCCGCCATCTCGTCGCCTCCCATCTTCTTCTTACTCTCGAAAGCGTGCAGCGCCTTGTTGAGGTTCTTCTTGTGTTCTTCGTCCAGCATGTCCTGGTTCATGTAGGGCTTCGTGCCGCCGCAGACCTCCTCCATCAGGGTCTCGTACACGTTGCGGGCTTCTGACGACGCTGATGTGTTGTTGGCTTCAGCTGTGGCCTGGTAATAAGAGAGGACTAAGTATTATTGATAAAAAAAAAATATTAGTAAAAGGTATGCACATGTGTATAACCGATAGGGGGAAGTAAGAGTTCACGAAAAGCGGTATCTGATCTTTCGAGAATTCTTCATTAAACTCATGGTGAAGGATTTTAATTCCCGCCTCAGCACGTCGTAAGACGGTTCCACCGTCTAAAAAACCTGCATTTCAAAACTTGCCTATTTTTATACCTCCTGCCTGCTCAAGACGGTTTATTATAAGCCCATGCTGTGTCACCGCGGGGCCAAAGCGTCTCGTCCCTAATTCGACCATAGGTACTTACGCTCTTGTTTCGTTTTCTTCGTTCAGGACATTAATAAAACTGACCCTGACGCCTTTCGACTCATTTTAATTTACCTATTATTGGGATGCTTACCTGCAGTATAGTCATGGGATTGGGCAGCTCCTCACTGTTGAACACGTCGACGTAGCTCTTGAAGTAGTTGAGCAGGTCGCGCGCCTTCACCTTCTGTCCACCGATCTTCTTGGTGACCAGGTTCTGAGGCGCCAGCAGCATCGGCACCAGCTGCTTTAGACACGACTTGAATTCTCCGTCTATGTCTGGAACAGTAGGAGGGAAAATGTGAATAAGTGGCGTTGCAAGAGTTATTTAATAAGTATCTACTCAACAAATGTAACAAACATACATACATAAGCAGTCGGGCAATTGCGTACCTAACACATTATCAATTGGAATCCGTTTCATTTTGACAGTTCGACAACATTCATTGCGTTGTTTACGTGTTGAGCTTGTTGTCCTTTTCGAACTTATGAAGTAATGGATAAGCAATATGTTTCAAAATGATTCAGATTCAGATTGATAGTGTGTTACGCATGGGTGCAGTTTATGTTTATTTATAAAATAAGTATAAAAAATAGAAATGCGAGAAAATAACACTTAGGGGGCCCTAAGTGTTATTTTCTCGTATTTCTATTTTTTATC
The DNA here is from genome assembly GCA_949629135.1 of Eremobia ochroleuca. Lineage (NCBI taxonomy): Eukaryota > Metazoa > Arthropoda > Insecta > Lepidoptera > Noctuidae > Eremobia > Eremobia ochroleuca. The sequence continues at coordinate 1,013,240 of OX451403.1, read as the reverse complement.
ACATTTTTTATCACACAGGCATCCTGTTTTCCAGATACTGCAAACAGGATGCTTGTGTGAATATGTTATATTTAAACACGTACTAAACGGGATCCTGAAAAAAACCGTATCTGCAAAAAACGGGATCTTGACGTGGGAGAGCCCTTAGTTGTAATAAAGAACAAAATGCAATCAAGTGAACAAACATCAATTATGAGATCGTAATACCTCAGAACGGCAATTAGGATTTTACTTCGAGCAATATTGAGCTAGTTAAGTTTTTAGGTAGAAAAAAGATAGCCTATGGCGCCGATTCCCTAGTTCACAAACTAAACTAAATTTAAGTTCAGTGCATCTTTTTCTTTATATTTCATTAAGAAAAAGACAGAAGATACATTTTAGTTTAGTCCTGTCAAATTAATCAGTGCCTGACACTACTCCTTACAAGTTTAGACGTGATTAAAAACTTGCCTTCTAAAATTACGTCAGTTTGCGTCAGGCGCTCATTAATTTGACAGGACTAAACTAAAAGTTACCTTCTATCCTTTTATTAATTATTTAGAGAGAACAAGATGCACTTAACTTAAATTTAGTTTAGTTTGTGAACCACACAATCGGCACCAATGCTTCACCTGCTTATGGTGGGGAGGTACTCAGTTTTAATCGGTATTATTGTTGTTATTTTGGTCATCTCAATCAGTCAATCAGTAGATGTAGAATCACGTATTTTCTAACTGAACAGACAGCTGTGCTGCTGGGGAGTTTGTTGCGCCACTTCTTCTCCCCCGCGAAAGCACTAGGAAGTGGGAGGAGTGTCTTATGTAATTTTGACGTTCGAAAAGTGCTGATTCTCAGCCTAATGGGAACAGTATTTCTTACCAGATAGTTTCCCGCTAAACTCTGGATCAGTGGACACCTTAGATCCGGGATATGGCATCAGGAAGCAGGTGACATCCTCGAAGCAGCGCGCGATATCCGTGCGCACTCGCTGCAACTCCTCATGCTGTCCTTCGCGGACCTGGTGGTAATAACGGAGATTTTATATTAGGTAACATAATATTTACAGCACGCCCTAAACAAGCAAACGTTAAGAGTGTGCATAAGCTTAAAAAAAAAAATGTTTACATTAATTAAACCCGTATTTTTACCCGACTGCCAAGGAAGGGTTGCAAATCATAAACCGAAAAACAATAACTTTCCTATCGGGAAGTTAAAAAAAAAATTATCGCCAAGGATTTCAAAATCCATTTGGAAAATTATAAACCGAAGGAAAATGAATGGGTCCCGCCTGCTACTAAACTTAATGCGGGTATTTAACTCAGACTTTCAGTTCATAATATATTGTATTTAACCAAAGCAGAGTTTACTTTTTTTTTTAGTTTATTTTAATTTTGTTTTCTCTTTTCAATCTTGTTCCGGTCTTTTTAGTGCATTGCTTAAATGTTGACTATTTTGCAGTCGGGTTTTTTGATTTTTTGAATTATTTATTTTATTAGCAAATATTATTTTTTAAACACAATCAGCCTCGATTATTTTTCTACTGTTGGGATTCGGGCTGTCTTTGGGAAATCCTTCACACGTGCCAAGTGTGGGTGTGTGTGTCAGTCATTGTGCCAGTGAATGTCATATGTCTTCAAATTTTTAGTTACATGTGAACTCGTTGGTGATGTTCTTCAGAAAGGTCAGGTCCGTAATACTCGCAACCTGCGTGCGTGTATGACCAAAAGTATTAACATAAACGAAGCACAAGGAGTATGTGAGGGTCGCAGCAGTTGGCGTTCTGTAGTTTCTGCCTACCCACATGGGAAAAAGGAAAGTAAGTGTAAACATATGACTTGTAACTCGTCTTTAATTGATCCGTATTAAAAGTTACCGTAAGTCGTTTCTTGAGCAGTTGCTCGCCTCCCACGGCTCCATAAGGGTGGTCGTACGGGTAGGACCAGTCCCTCACTAGGAACTGTAGCCGCTGGAAAGGTTTGCCTCCGATCTCGTCCTTCGCCACTCGGCCGTACTCCATGAACAGCTGGAACATAGATAATTATGTGACTACCCTATCGTTTATGAGTCCTAAATAAAAATGAGCCATGATAGATCTCGAATTATAACGAAAAATTACCTATAAAAATTTTACCAATCCATATCCTGAAGAGATTTTTGTACACTGTGGACCTCAAACATTTTTGCTATCTAAGTACTTATTGTCTATTTTATGTGAGAAGCCACCACTTCCTCAATAAGCCTTTGCAATTAGTGCAATGTCGTTTTACGAATACTAGAAATGTATGCTTACTGGTGATGATAACATCTCATAGGTCTTATTTGTGGCTAAATTATTACAGCCGCACGGTTCGATCGATCAAGTTAAGCTACGCTTGCCGCGGTTGGTCCGTGGGTGGGTGACCATCTTTACATATCGAGACCCCTCCGTGCCTCGTAAATCACGTTAAGCCGTTGGTCTCGGCTGGCATTCGTGGATCTTTGACAGTCGTTACGGGTAGTCAGAAGCCCGAAAGTCTGACAACCAGTCTTACCAAGGGGTATCGTATTATCCAGTAACAGGGCTGTGGAGGTCAGATAGGCAGCCCATGTAAAATACTGGTATTTAGCTGCATCCGGTTAAACTGGAAGTCGACCCCAACATAGTTGGGAAAAGGCTAGTCAGATGATGATGAGGTATTATTTTCGTTTCGTCATTTCCATCTAATGATTTTGTAAGTCACATCAGTGTCCAGTAACCAAAACATAGATAAAGATCTTGAGTACCTGTAAGTGCTGCAAGTCATCTTCCTCAATGTTCTGCGACAGGTTGTAGATCTGCACGGAGGACAGCATGGTGGACAGCGCGAACACCGTGGCGTTGTCCTTCACCGTGGAGTTGCTGTCGAAGGTGCCCTGAGTGTCCATCAGCAGGATCACAACCTGTCGTACAATGCAACAAGATTATGATGAATATGTCGGAAAAGGACGTAGAGAACGCAATATAAAGACCTAAGAAGCTTGGTCACAGGATCAAGGGTTTTGTCATTGTCGATTTTGGAAACCACCACGCCTTCAAAAGTCAAAAATGGAAACATTTTCAGCACAGACTCAAGTAATCCGTCTACGATATTGCTAAGGTATTACTAACTCATGCGCTAGGTAGATATCTTTCAATCTTTTTTGGGCATTTAAGCTGCACGCAGTTAAAACAACTTAGAACCGGGGTAGCTACCCATTCATAGTCCCAGTCAGGACCAACGTATCTACCACCACGTACTTTGTTTAACTTTGGTGTATTACCTTTTCCCCGTTAGACAGGGAAGCTTTGAAGGGCTGCGACCAGAGATGTATACCGGTAGTGTGTCGGTCCGACCCGCCGCGCCACGAGAACCCTTTCAAGGACTCGTTCTCTTTCCCCAGCCACTCGCCCCCGCCTTCACCATTGTTGTACTGTAATAACGAAAGAGACACGGTTAGCAAACCTCAACATTTTTAACATTTTTGTTGTTTCATGGAGACCCTCGTTACTTCCGAAGGGCATTTTACAATATTAAAGTGAAGATGGTGCATTCAACATTAACGCATTGAACGCCATTGTTGTCACCGGTGAGCGACAGCAATTATTTTAGTTAATTCTTTGAATAGTAATAAGAAATAATTATTTAGAGTGGGGTTTTTGACTATTTTAGTGTGACTAGGTTAGTGGTGGTCACCGGTGACCACCACGGTGTTCAATGTGTTAAGTGGTTGCAACTTTGGAGATCTAGATTTTTTTTTAGCGTTGCTCCACACTAGGAATTTCTCCTGTATTGTGGGTGCGTTTACAAACATTTAAAGTCATATACACAATCAGCCAGACCCGGAACAACTACTTGTAGGTCATACAAATATTTGTTCCGTGCGTAGATCGATCGGTCGGTACTCATAATTGTATGGCACCACCATACAGTTATCATTACACACGGTAGTTAGTTTACATTTGCAAATATCGTCGACCGTAGGTTCAATTGCTGTAAGGGACAAAATACGATTTTTCAGGAGAGGCCGACAAAGTTTTTTTTCGGACTAAATCGCCCATAACTTTTTTTGTTATTAACCTTTTTCGGGTCTGATTTCACACATAAACTTGTATTTTAGTGCTCTATCTACATGTGTAACATTTATTTAAATGAGTTAGCTATTTAAGAAAATAGATGTCCCTTACAACAACGTATTTTGTTAGGTATCTTGTAGTCCCGTCCCTTACATTAAATTGACCTCTACGTTGGATCCAATCTATTAATGAAAAAATAGTGTAAAGGACATGTTGAACAAATTTATGAAAAAAATACAATGTAAAGAGATTTTTGACAGAAAATGAAGTACACACTTTTGACGTACGGATATCTTAAATTTGGAAATCGTTATAAGAAATCATTTAAAAGACATGAAAATGTATTAGAACCGTGTGTGTGCTTTTTTGTATGTCGCTTACATGCAATGTTTGTACATTGTAATAGCAAATTTGTATTAGTTTGAATAAAACAATTTTTATTTTATTGTATAAAAATTGTTTTATAAATAATTGTTTTATTTATGTTACCATTTTTTTAATAATTTGATTTTAATAAACATCTTATTAAAATCAAATTAATAAAAAAATGGTAACAATTTTACCTATACTTACTTTGAATTCTTATTCAAATAAAAGAGTAGCTGCAAAAACCGCGCACAATCCCGACCAAACATGTAGCTGAAGTTCCAAACGTTTGAATTCCAAAAGTAGAAAAGGCTGCTCTACTACTTTCTTATATGCAAAAAATCGAAATAATGAAAGATATATTGAATAATAAACCTTCATTACGATTAAAAAGACATATCATTGTAACATATTGTTATTATTGCATTAGAAAAAGAAATATAGAGTGATTGTCTAAATAATAAAAAGGGAACAATTTAATCAGATTACATTTATAAAAAACAACAAAAATAATGGCTTTTTGGCAAATTTAAGTTGTCTGGCCCCTTGAAACTTTTTGAAAAATTTCTGGAAAATCAACTAAAGAGTGCCGAATGATTTTCGAAAATATTTATCATCCGGCAACTACCCCTTCTATTGTTTATTTATAAAAAAACAACAAAAATAATGGTTTTTTAGCAAAATTTAGTTCTCTGGCCCCTTGAAACTTTGTAAAAAAATTCTGATAAATCAACTAAAGAGTGCCGAATGATTTTCGAAAACATTTATCATCCGGAAACTACCACTTCTATTGCTTATTTTATAAAAAATAACAAAAATAATGTTTTTTAGCAAAATTAAGTGCTCTGGCCCCTTGAAACCATGTGAAAAAATTCTGGAAAATCAACTACATAGAGCCGAACAATTTTCGAAAAAATTTTTCATGCGGAAACCACCCCTTCTATGGTTTATTTATAAAAAATAACGGCTTTTTGGCAAAACTAAGTGCTCTGGTCCCTTGAAACTTTGTAAAAAAATTGTGATAAATCAACTAAAGAGTGCCGAATGATTTTCGAAAACATTTATCATCCGGAAACTACCACTTCTATTGCTTATTTTATAAAAAATAACAAAAATAATGTTTTTTAGCAAAATTAAGTGCTCTGGCCCCTTGAAACCATGTGAAAAAATTCTGGAAAATCAACTACATAGAGCCGAACAATTTTCGAAAAAATTTTTCATGCGGAAACCACCCCTTCTATGGTTTATTTATAAAAAATAACGGCTTTTTGGCAAAACTAAGTGCTCTGGTCCCTTGAAACTTTGTAAAAAAATTGTGATAAATCAACTAAAGAGTGTCGAATGATTTTCGAAAACATTTATCATCCGGAAACTACCCCTTCTATTGCTTATTTATAAAAAAAACAAGAAAAATAATGGCTTTTTGGCAAAATTAAGTTCTCTGGCCTCTTGAAACTTTGTAAAAATTTTCTGGAAAATCAACTACAGAGTGCCAAATAATTTTCGAAAACATTTATCATCCGGAAACTACCCCTTCTATTGTTTATTTATAAAATATAACAAAAGTAATGGCTTTTTGGTGCTCTGGCCCCTTGAAACTTTGTAAAAAATTTCTGATAAATCAACTAAAAAGTGCCGAATGAATTTCGAAAATATTTATCGTCCGGAAATTACCCCTTCTATCATTTATTTATAAAAATAATGGTTTTTTAGCTAAATTAAGTACACTGGCTCCTTGAAACCTACTACCCTACTACAAAGTTTCAAGGGGCCAGAGCACTTCGTTCTGTCAAAAAGCCATTATTTTTGTTGTTTTTAACGACAGATGAACTCGCACTGATACCACTTTTTTATGCCCGCGCGCTGCTTTCGCATTGGTACCATCCTCTCTTTTGCACACAGAAAGACGTTGTGAGATAGAAAAGGATGGTAATAGTGCAATAATTCGATTCAAATAGGTGTAACGTTGACACTGCTTAAAGAATGACAATGCAAATTGGGGTAAGGGACAACTATGTCAAAACTCGTGCAATCCATTTAAAGTATGGATGATATTTATTTTTTGAGACAACAAAGACATTAGTGTAAGGCCAGTTTTATTATTGTTTCTTAAAAAATAAACCATGTAATGGTAATTCGTTGATTGGGAAGACCCTTACCTTATTTGAAGTGGATTGGCGGCGATAATTACACCATTTCAAGTTCCTATATTGCATAGTTTTTCAGATACATTGTTATTATGGGGCTGATTCTAAATTTGGATCCAAAAATCATTAGAGTAAGGGACATTTTTTTTAAGCTAGAATTTTTTTATATTCACCATTCGATAGAGCGAAAAATTCTGAACAAAACTGTATACTCAACTCATTTTGGGTATTTTGTCCCTTACAGCAATTGAACCTACGGTCGACGATATATTAGTCTCTCGTTGACCCACGTATTTTACTGACGTTACAAGATGGTCGAAAGTACTCGAAACTAACTCGAATTGTTTCGTGTAAGATAAGACACGCAGGGATGCATCGCCCTTTTTTTCTCCTAACTTGTCTTCATACACTCCTCTGAATCTACATATCCAACAAAATGTAACTTCTAAAGATAATTGCCCCATTTATACAGCGTGTAACGGAAGGGGGGTATCAACCCTGAAGGAGGTGAATGTGCTCATGAAACTCAACAACTTTCCCCAAAGAACATAGGTCGAAATATGAAAAAAAAAAATTTGGCCCTCCCATAGTACCTAAATCAATCAGCTGGTAGTCAGTTTTGTAAGGAGGGCCAAATTTTTTTTTCATATTTCGACCTATGTTCTTTGGGGAAAGTTGTTGAGTTTCATGAGCACATTCACCTCCTTCAGGGTTGATACCCCCCTTCCGTTACACGCTGTATATCAGCTACAAGTTCATCCGACCAGTCAGCCAAGGGTGGTGAAGTGATAACATTGCAGGTGCATTTTTTGTGTGTCTCTGCTGACTCATCAGTCTATTCCTCACGTTAACAACTCACCGTCCGATCCAGGTACCGTAAAAAGAAGTCAAGCAGGAAGGACTTCCCCTTCCGGTAAGCCCCTGCCACTGACACCAGCACTACAGGCCTGTCCTTCACATCTTCTCGTAGCAACAGCTCCTGCAGAGCATCCTCGTCCAGCAAGAATGTGTGGTCCTCGCTCGGAGACACCACCTGGATACCCCGACCTGATGACAGGCTCTCCATATTTCCTGGAGATTTTAAAATGAAGGATTTAGCTAAAAGCGTCGATCAGAAACCAACAAGCTCAGGAAAGCCGGCAAACATCTTGAAAAAAAATGGCAGACGGCGCCATTTTTGGCCTCTGCCTTATATGGATGGAAACGTGGCCCGCGAACTGTGCGCTTCTCAAATGATAGCTTACTATCGTTGAAGTCATTATTTGCTTTATTGACAAGTTGACGATGACAACAATAATGTCCCCTCACCATGATATTTATATATTATTATTATTATTATTTGAAAAATACTATCGCCTTAAATTACTACTCGCATCGAACTCCATTCCGATAACAAAGTCAACAAACAAATCTTGGCCCCAAATATCAATCGTACATAACAACCGTTATCTTTATCATTTTAGGTTATTTTTTTTTTTAGATTCTTTTGAGATGTAATCTTTTGAGATTTCAGGGGTCTACTCGCGAAGCACAAAATCGTTACGGTCGTTTCCTACTCCGTATCCCCTACAGACATAAGATTTGTTCGGGTCCGAACCAAGAATGAATGACAATACGATTTGACAGTTGTCCTTACTACCGATACAGATGTGTGTTTTACCTGTCCAAAATAGTTATATAATAATTAATCGGTAGAGTTGAAGTTCGGACGTGACAGACTAAGAGCGGTTCTGCACTGCATCCGATCCGAATCCGAATTCAAGATCCGAGTTCAATCCGAATTTGGAATGTACAGACGCCAGCACATCAAGCTACCCGAAAGTGCCAAATTTTTCCAATTAACTTTGAACCTTATACTGCAGCGATAAAGTTGGTAAAATCTTTTAAATAAATTTGACAGATTGTAGTAGCTTGATGTGCTGGCGTCTGTACTAAACTCGGACGGACAGAGTTCGGATCTAGTGCGCAACCTCTCATACAAATAGTATAATGGCTACTTCGGACTGACATTTCTCGGATTTAGATCGGATGCAGTGCAGAACCGCTCCTTAGAGTGTAGTGTAGGTCCCAGAGCCTCACATCGCACTGTAACGTTATTTAAATGGTGTGCAATAAAGATTTTCTCTATATATTATTTCCAATTAATTCATTAGAAGTAGTCAAACTAAATTAGATTTAGCTTCCAAACACCACAAGCGAAACCTACCAGCAGCCGCTGACCCCATAAGGCTGTGGTTAATGAATATAAATTATGATTCTCGTTTTTTTTTAAATTATTATTTTATAATCATTAAGTAGTTTGTTGGTTTGACCTTGTATATTTTTTGGGTGATGCCTAGACTGCCTACGCCCTTAATCCAAAATGGATGTGCCGTTAATCTACACATACGTACCTCCATTTTAGCCAATTAATAACATAATGAAACAGCCTGTAGATCCACTCATCGTAACTTGTGATTAACGACGCAACAGAAGTATCTAATAGTTATGTACTTTATGATTACGATGCGTAATTTATAAGTTGTAACGAGTTGATAGTTAACCCGGCGTCATTATGGTAGGAAATAGTTACATGGACGTTGAGGTGGGTCAATATTACTCATATATTTAATACATGGTATTTCCATAATTTTTAAGTAAATTCGTAAACTGTGTCATTATTTCAGTATACTTAAAGGTATCCTGGTTTTGATAATAAAACAGAAAAATAACAATTAAAACGTTGAATTGAGTTTAATCAACTTATAAAATAACTCTCAAAAAAAAAAGAAAAAAGTACAATATTGGCTCCAGCTACTGCACAGAACGGCAACCAACGTCTCGCGGGCACTTTCAAAAATGTTAGAAATTTTAAACCAGCCGGGTAATTTTGACCCTAACTCAATGATGCCGGGTTAGTACCGTTTACCGTGCGTTACCGAAGCCCTATTTACCCACTGTTGTGATAACTTTCTTTGATGAGGTAGACAGCAAACTATTTTGTTTTCTTTTTCTAATTTATTTTTTAAATGGACCTGCTCCTGACCTCGATCTCGCCTGCTGGAGAGCGATGGATGAAATCTGTCTACGGTGGAACTCTCAGAGATGCCTGTTCACTCTTACTTTGAAGGCTAATGGGTTATATGTGGATGAGAACAAATACTTTCTAAGAGGCTAGGTACTTCAAAAAATTATCACCATCATTCCAATCTTGGTTGACTGGTGTAGTGCCTATAACCTAGTGCCTGGTCGCTTGTAATTAAATCAGCTGAGACTTAGACATACCCGTCGAAAGAAATGGCGTGAGTTCGTACAGGGAGGCTACAGGGTGGCTACAGGGTGGCTACAGGGTAGCTACAGGGTGGCTACAGGGTGGCTACAGGGTGGCTACGGGTGGCAGGGTCATCTGCGCGCAACCAACCATGGACACAGTAGGTTAACTAACATGACTCTGGACCCCCGCGTTGGAAATTTTCGTAGGTAATAAAAAAAATAGCTGTTACGTCCATTTTGACCGCGTGGATCTTGCACTTTTGTAAAAACTTTTATAGTTTCTTAGAATAGTCCCTCAAATATATATTTTTTACCTATATTAAAACGATTCTTCGGATTCTGCATCCTCAACTTCAATAAGCCTTGAAACCAGCAGGAAGGCATAAATTAAACTATTAATTAAACTACAAATTCAAACACAAGTTAAGATAAGCACTGACAATGCCATGTCAAGTCACATGACTATGATAGAACGAAACTGGCCACATCGAGAATAGAATAAAATAGAATACTCCTTGTTATGTACACCATATAAATTGCAGACAAATATAGAAATTTTACAAAGGGTGACACAATGGGCGGTCTTATCGCTAAGAGCGATCTTTTAAAGACAACCTTTGGATGGATTGAAAAGGGAAGAAGAGAAGAGACAAATACTGCTGTTGCATTTACATTTTCTTATTTTTGTAGCATTTGTGGTGTACCATTTACACAATACAATGAATACATACATAAAGCATATTATACTAATCTAAATAAATATATGAGAGGCTAGAAGAAGGGCAGCTACCTACATAAGAGTGTTACAAGGATCTTTTTACGCCTGAATAAATTGCCAGGGAGCGTTGTTGGTAACATAACACGTAATCAGCCTATAACGTGCCCACTCTTGGGACACAGGCCTCCTCTCAGTGAGAGGGAGTGGGCCGTAATCTACCACGCGGGCCCAGTGCGGGTTGGTAGATATACAACGTGTAACGTTAAATGCGCAAAACCTGAAAATAGTTGGATCAGAATAACGAGCAGAATTAATTGAACCACTTTTTAATATAGGTCACATTTTTCAAAAAAAACTTCAACGTTTCCTTATCTATTTATTAATAGGTCAAGCAAGCCAATGTCAGCGCGGCGCAGCGGCCCGGTGACGACTCCTCCCTCGATAAAGCGTCGTCGCAGACGCAAAAAACGATCAGAATGGCCAGTAAAACTAAAACAGCACATAAAACCTTTACAATTTTTTTAATGACTTATTTTCTCCCTGAAATAGGTCAATTGAATTAAAAATCAGTTGGGGTGTCTGAGGTTTTGCGCATTTAACGTTACACATTGTATACAGACATGTATCTTCGAATTTTTGGTTCTAGGACATGTCCGTTTCGTCACGATGGTTCCTTCACCTTTGACCACCTTTTGAGAGCGGTGGCTATGACATCATTTAGACAACGTAACGCGCCTGTCTGGGTTCGAAGTGTTCGAACCTACGACCTACAACTCGTAAAGTCGCGGCCGTTACCACTGGGCCACCAGTGCTCTTTTCACACTGCTGTTGTTGGTAAACATTTGTGAAATTGCCACAGTTCCAAAGCATGATGGCGGCGTTAGTTCCGATCGTCTCCATGCGCCAGTAGAACTTATATATACAACGTGTAACGTTAAATGCGCAAAACCTCAGACACCCCAACTGATTTTTAATTCAATTGACCTATTTCAGAGAGAAAATAAGTCATTAAAAAATATTTAAAGGCTTTATGTTCTGTTTTAATTTTACTGGCCATTCTGTTCGTTTCTTGCGTCTGCGGCGACGCTTTTATCGAGAGAGGAGTCGTCACCGGGCCGCTGCGCCGCGCTGACATTGGGTTGCTTGACCTATTAATAAATAGACACGGCAACATTTTTAATAAAGATTTTTTGAAAAATGTGACCTATATTAAAAAGTGGTTCAATTAATTCTGCTCGTTATTCTGATCAAACTATTTTCAGGTTTTGCGCATTTAACGTTACACGTTGCATACAGGTGACTTGTAATTTGACGTATTCCTTCCAGGACCTGATAGTATGATCCATTTACAACAATTAAGCACCCGATAAAGCCTAGGCAAAAATTCATGGAAATCGAGACAACCCAATTTTCAAGAATTAAAAAAATCTGTACGAGTACGTATACCTACCTGACTATATTCGACTGGGTAGGTCGTATACCTAGTTAAACTTATGAATGATTATGTTTTTCTTTTTTTTTCTCCATAATTAACTACTTCAGGTATTGTGGTGGTCGTATGGTATGTTAGGTTCTTAAAACAAAATCCAATTTTAGCATTATCCCGTGTAGTAGTTAGTGGTGACGACATCGACACTCGAAAAAAAGACCAATAGATAAAGGGTGTACTGTAGATATGCGATCTAATTTGGCAATCGGGTGACACAGTACCACTTATTGAGTCTGTGGGTGACACAATTCCCACGAACGATCGATTTTGTAAAGCCTTGCTTGAAATAACTCGACACGGTTGATACTTGATTGCAAGTTTATTTCAGGTATCCAGTTTTGTAACAGTGCTTGTCGGTCGAAGTATAGTCGACCTCGCCATTCCTTAATTACCCAAAGGATAAATGTCACTTACACGCCATAAAACGACAAGGTCTATTTGTCTATGTCAATCAATCAACTCAGCCATTCTTGATTTTATCCTTTAAAGAAACTCCGAGTATAGCTCGCTCCATAGCGCGTTGAGCGACATCGAATTTGTGAACCAGTCTAACCGTCAGTGTCCAGGTTTCGGCACCGTATATCATGACAGGCAGGACGCACTGGTTGATGACCTTAGTTTTCAAACACTGCGGGATAGGCGGCGAGAATACTTGACGAAGTTTTCCGAATGCTGCCCAACCCAACTGGATCCTTCTGTTGGCTTCTTTCTCAAAGTTGTGTCTACCAAGCTAGATGACCTTTTTTTTTTTTATTTTTTTTTTTAGTTTCGGGGTGGAAAATCCTCATGGATGTCCGCCGCCCTGAGGCGGGCGGCGGGGTCTGTCAGACTCTTACTGACTAAAAACCACCCCGGTGTTCCCTCTCTCACCTACGCCGGGGGTCGCGGGAACGAACGATACTTCCGCAACCCCCGGCTGGTGCTGGCCCGCTCCAGCGGGCCTCTCCTCGTGTCAGGGGGGGAGTGAGGTGTTAAACTCCCCCCGCGACGTCTAAGAGGGGCGCGCGTGGAACACTACGCGCCGCCGCCTCGGGTCCAGATGTGTGGGGGGCGACGGACGTCCCCAAGTCCGTCGCCCCTGGACCCATTTAGGGGGGCTGGAAGAGGGCGTTGTCCGCCCTCCGCCGACGCCCGGTGCGCCTGCTGCGGGCGGGGTGAGGGGACGAGATCTCCCTCTCCCTTTCCGCAGCCTCCTTCTGCGAGACGACTGTTTCGCAGAAGGAAACCACCGCGTCCCAGGACTCCTCGCCGCCGACCATAGACTCGACCACGGCCGGCAGCGATAGGTCACTGCCTACTCCTGAGATGAGGGCACGGCGCGGCTCCTCCCAAGCGGCACACTCTGCCAGCGTGTGCCGCGCCGTGTCCTCCCGGCAGTCGACGCAGTGGTGACACCGGGCGTCCGGCTCCCTGTTTATGCGACACAGGTACTTCCCGAAGCAACCATGCCCCGAGAGCACCTGCGTCGCACGAAACGACAGGGAGCCGTGCCTCCTCCCGAGCCAGCGCTCGAGCACCGGCCGGACCGCCTCGATGGTGACGAGGCCGGCGGTAGGGCGCAAAAGCCTGTCCCGCCATTCCGCCACCAGGACCTCGCGGAGCTGAGACCGACGCAGCTCCCAGTGTCGCTGCATCGGTCGCTCGCCCCGCGCCCTCATTTCCTCGCGCCACCGATACAGTGACGCGAGTACTTTCGCCTCGAGGTCCCAGGGCGGGGATCCGGCCAGTACGCAAGCCGCCTCGTAGGAGATCGTGCGATACCCCCTGATGACTCTGACGGCCATCGCTCTTTGCGGTTTTCGTAAAACCGCAATGCTGCCGGCCGTCAGGTCAGAAGCCCACACCGGGGCCCCGTACAGGGCCATGGATCGCACGATCCCCACGTAGAGCCGCCTACAGGCGGCGCTCGGGCCCCCCAGATTGGGAAGCAGCGTTGACAGCGCCCCAGTAGCGCCCAACAACTTGGGCGCCAGCCGCCGGAAGTGGGGCTCGAAATTCCACCGGCTGTCGAGCACCAATCCCAGGTACTTCATGGTGGACTCGACAGCAATCCGAGCCCCCCCGACCACGATGTGTGAGCCGGGCGGCGGCGCCCGCCGGGGGAAGCTAGATGACCTGCCCTAGGTAGATATAATCCTTCACAACTTCGAGAAGCGAACGTTCGATGTGGATTGGACTCAGCAAGATGTGCAAATTATACATGACTTTTGTCGTGTCCAAATTCGCCAAGAGGCTCCATTTAGGCTATGCAGCATCTGGTCTAAGTGTTCCAGTGTCTCTGCCATTACGACGATGGCGTCGGCAAATCGAAGATCTGAGATGTACTCGCCGTTCACGTTGATACCCTGTCCAGCCTAGTCCAGCGTCTTGAAAACGTGCTCCAACGCATTGGTGAACAGTTTCGGGGACATTACATCCCCCTGTCTCACCCATGTGAGCACATGAATCTTTACAGTTATTGTGTCAGCGTCATAGAAACGCCCCAACACTTCGACATCGTTGCAGAGAGGACAGAACTGCCTATATTTCGATGGGTCCGAAGACTTTCTCGTAGGCCACGAACATTTTGTCTATGTGACAGTTGGATAATAATGGTTGGCAAGAGCACTTAATGAAGTTATTGTTGTCAAAAGTGGTACCTAAGTAATTACGAGATTTAGGTACTATTACTATACGGATACCTACATGTATAGTACGGTTGACTATTGCCAATGTTTGAGTATAGTATTGCTGTGATGTTGATGATTAAGTATAAGATAGCGTCTACTTGCTTCATTTGAAAAAAATACAATTTTGATTAATGGCGTGTCGTGCGATGAGTCACATATACATTATATACATATGTTACATACGTTATTATGTGACGACTTGACGAAGTTATCATATAAATATATGTATATAAATCATAAGTTCCCTAATGTTGTCCATGGAATTGTCTTGTCCGTTTTTCTCCATAGGAATCTACTACGCTTAGGAATGGACATCCAGCTTCATCTTTCTAACTGACCAATAGAAAGCACTAGGAAGTGGTGAAGGGCGGGCGTTTTGGGGGACTGTCTTTTGTAATTTTGACGTTCGAAAAGTGCTGATTCTCAGCCTAGTTTGAATAAATGACTTTTGATTTTGATTTTGAAACAATTACCGATTCCTTGGCAGTTCAAAAGCGCCTGTCCATGCCTTGAGTTTGAGTTGTCGTTTTGTTTCATGTCAACAGGAAATTTTTAACCTAGCCATAAATAGTTATGAGCTGGTTTAATTTATCATTGTATAGTAGGTAGGTGTGGGATATCAGCATCAGTTTTCCTAATGAAGCCACTATAAAACTTACATTTACTACAATAATGAGGAATAGTGACTATGTTATCCTAAAAAAGAGGAACTGATGATACCTACTTAACTATATGTAATAGGTATACGTATATAGTTAAATGTAACGTAGTACTTATTAATTAGGTACCTAAAATAAGTGAAGGCTATTCAACAGTTAATAAATGTGTCTCATGATCTCATCGTAAGGCACGCCATTGTCGCTTTCAAGCTAATTTTATTAAGCGGTTTTGCGAGAAAATTTAGTTTTTTGGGGTCCGTACCTCAAAATGAAAGATGGAACGCTTATAAGATCACTGCGTTGTCCGTCTGTCTGACCGTCTGCCAAGTCTTCTTTTCTCGCGTGAAGTTACCACGTTGAAATTAATACCAAATACTCAAAACTGCAATCCCTTGAAGAAGTGAAAAAATCAAACTTCTAAGTCAACGCAATCAAAATATACGGGCGTTTATGTTCCGTTTATGCCGCATATTTAGACACTCGCAAGGGAATCAAAACCTATAGGTTACTTCCCGTTGACCTAGAATCATGAAATTTGGCAAGAAGCAATGTCATGTAGCACTAATAAAGGAAAAAATCCGAAAACACGGGAAAAATATTCGAGACACGATTCCCGTGATATCTATCTATTTATTTATTTATTTATTTAAACTTCTCGCACAAAAGGTACAAAGGCGGACTTAATGCCTTAGGCATTCTCTACCAGTCAACCAAGGGTGGTGAAGAGATAAGATGGCAGGTGCTTTGGTTGACACAACGATGATAAAAATAAATAAAAATAAAACACTAGACAAATACATAAATAGGTTATAAACACATACATACGATTTACTATAATATATATTTATAATATATATATCTATCTATCCTATATACATATACTATCCTCGGTACGCGAGTCCGACTCGCACTTGATGGATGGTTTTTTTTAATAAGAGCGTTCACAGACGCCATTTAATCAGTGACCGATATTGCTGTAGGAGCTAATTGAAACGGTAGAGATCAAGTATATGAACGCACACGTCCTACAAGACGTAGGTATAAATACCGTCTCGGAGAAGGAGATGTCGGGGAGGCAACCGCCTTGGCGCCTAATACGCCAAAACCCGCTTACCAATCAAAGTAGGTGGACAGAGTGGGGACTCTGTCCGCCCACCAAGTGACCGCAGGGAAGACGGTAGCACAGTGGTCACGTGCTGCCGTGCACAACGAGGCTCAGGGGAGGCCCTTTACAGTCTCCCCAGGGTTGTGCCCTACAGGCGTTGCACAGGGGTGTTTCGGAATTGGTATTTTAAGAGTAACCGGGACCACCCCTATGTGCTGACGGTGATCACCGGGGTGGTTTTAGTGAGGTAAAAATCCCACACTCCCCGACCTCCCTCCCCGGAGATCGGGTACCTTTTGAAGGTTTAAAAACAAAAAAAAGGTATAAATAACGTAGGTAGGGCGAAATACTCTGACCGATTGTAGGACCCAACGTTACAGGCAGTTGAAAAAAGAACAAAAATAAGGTATGCCGTTTGCGAGCTCGCTAAAGTAAGCAGATTTATAACATTCCCGCAAAGCAGCATTTGGCGCGTTGGTCGCGCTGTGCAAGGTCAAACAAAATTCCTTATCGAGTAGTTCAGTAACTACGTCAGTCACTTATAAAATAATGAATAGAGGATGGTACAGTGGGTGATTGGCTTCTGCGCTATCAGTCGTGGGTTCGATTCCGGCACGCAGTATTTGCACACCCTACAATTTTTTTTTCAATTCAGTTCTGGAAGAAAATCTTTGAGAACTCTATCACGATTTAGAAAGATAAAGGAATATTTTATTTAAAGAAATAAATAAAAAGTCATTATTGGTGCCGATTCTGTTGTTCACAAACTGCACAAAATTTAAGTTCAGTGCAAATTTTTTTCAGGAGATAAATTTTAGTTTAGTCCTGTCAAATTAATCAACGCGTGACGTAAATTGACGTAATATTAGTAGGCAAGTTTGTAATCACGTCTAAACTTGTATGGAGTAGTGTCAGGCGCTGATTAAGTTGACAGGACTAACCTAAAATTTATCTTCTGTCCTTTTCCTAATGATATACAAAGAAAAAGATGCACTGACTGAGCTTAAATTTAGTTTAGTTTGTGAACAAGGGAATCGGCACCATTATACAAGGTGTAACATAAATAACGCACAACCTCTTAAGGGGTCATTGTACTCATCATTATGAACAACTTTTACTATGGGACCAAACCTGAAATCGCGAAAAAAAAATCAGCTGTTCCCTACATTTATGTTCGCATAACTCGTCAAAATGTAGGGAACAGCTGATTTCAGGTTTGGTCCCATAGTAAAAGTTGTTCATAATGATGAGTACAATGACCCCTTAAGAGGTTTTGCGCATTTAACGTTACACGTTGTATACACATACGCAATGTAACATACTTAATGTATTCAAGAGCATTATTCAGTGAGCTATATTGCAAGTTGTTAACTGTGATAAACATAAATTAAGTATGTGGGTTCCCTATGCCACTGCGAAAACCGTTACTGATACCTTTTTTTTATTGTATGTACAGACGCCAGCACATCAAGCTACTACAATCTGTCAGATTTCTTTAAAAGATTTTCAACTTTAGCGTTGAAGCATAAGGTTCAAAGTTGATTGGGAAAATCTGACAGTTTCGGGTAGCTTGATGTGCTGGTGTCTGTACGTAATCCATTATTCGGGTATAATGCGTGTTGGTGGATGTCTATGTCTTCGGCGTTATAGGACATGCCTGTTGCCGGTTTTCTCACGATGTTTTCCTTCATCATTCTGACAACAGTGGTGATATAATAAAGTAAGAAAAGTGTTTTAAAATTAAGCGCTTGCCTGCCTGGGTTCGAATATAACACGACATGTTATTCGGAACCACAGGGTCATAACTCTAACCGGCATTTAGTAGGTGAATTCATTATATTATGTACTTAATGGAACTCCTATAACTTCACTGATTACGATTACATACCTAGATGTATTGTGTTTGAATCAGTCTGTTCAATCGAAGACGCAATCGAATCGTGTAATATTTCTGTTTTTATATAATAGTCAAAGTATTTAAATACAATGGAACTAAATTACGTTAATACTTAAAATTATATCCCAATAGCAGTAGCTATTTATAGTAGTTTAAACCTTTATTAATGTGCTTTAATGTATATTTTAGAGCCTTTTTCGTTTTTATTTTAGTGTGTCTCAGTGGAAACTTGTAAATGGCCTTCAGTTTTTTTTTTTTTTTTTAAGAAAACCGTAAAAATAAGTTAGCATTAAGTTTCCCCAAACAGAATAAAATTAATTCAATAGAGCCTGCTTCATGGTGTAAAACACAAGCGTCGACTTTCGTAGCTGACCGTACGTAAAGGTACGGCAATTTTAATTAGATATTGCTCACGTAGCGTAGGAGCGTAGGGACGAACATCGTAGAGTTAGATATTGCTCACGGAGCGTAAGAGCGTAGGTGGGTCAATCCGCGGAAATCCTTTAATGGCGAATATATGATAATAATAAATTAAATATCATAGCTGCATTATTTTTTTATTTTATGTGACATTTCTTACATGTTTTTACGTAATGCCCCACTCTCTAAAATAGTTCATCATATTTATTTAATTTATTATTTCAGTTAACACGCACCAAACGTCATCACCATTTACGAAAAAAGGTCGAATATTGAACTTTCTTATTTATTTTCTACAAACTGTCAATGCAGTTTCCGTTTTTTTTCTCATATTTCGAAAGTACGTATTATCTAAAATAACATAATAAATCATGAAGTGATTTGACAACGAATAACATATAATAAAAAATAAAATAAATTTTGTCACACAAATTCGTCAACACCGTTCCGCCACCGTCAAAGAGGCATTTCTCGAATGTTCTTACTACCTACCGCGTTCGAGAAGCCACGCCTCATTTCCTCAGTCCCCTCAGTCTCTCTTACGAAGCGAAGCGCATCGCACGTGTCAATTTTACCGCGCAAATTTTTAACCAACAGTGGTTTGTAAACAGTTTGGACCAATTATATAAGTCATCACCATTACCATAAAAAATCAGGTAAGTACCAATACTAAATCTTTTTTAAATATGTCAATTTCTGTGTTTTATGTACTTAACCATAAAAATGGCTGGTTTTGCTTTTTGCATTGTATTTAGGTACAAAAATCGGAAATTTAAGTCATATTCGTCATAACCATCACCATCATTACCACTTTTTCAGGGTTAATGGTAATGATAATATGTGAATGGTAATGACATACTGTGTGTAATAAATCCTATTTATTGTGTTTGCTTTAAAAAAAATCAAATAGTTTATTATACAAGTCCATAGAGACAGCCATTAAACTGCTTAGGAACCCCTTTTTCTGAGGAAAAAAGGACTCTCCTAAGCGAGTGCCTAGCATCGCCATCAAGCATAGTTTAAATGCTTCATCTAACGCAATCCAACCCAATGTCTGATAAAGAGGCAGTTCAAAAAAAGAGAGGTAAAGCCTGAAAACTCTGTTGGCATTCGGTAATTCCGTGATTTATACGAATATTTCACAAAACTTGTTCCAGGAAATACGTGTTTTTTTTTTAACCCTTAAAAGTTTTTTAGAAAAATAGTCGTCATTCAGAATTTCAATCAAATATTTGCACATTTCTACTGATGATTTCTACAGCTTCTACTGATGTACTTATTTAAAATTTTAATATAAGAGTACATAATGCAGGACCAAAGTTCACGTAAAATAACAGATTATTCAGAGGTCTTTACTAAGATTAAATTTATGGTTTTGATTTGTATAGCAGCCTCTATAATATCCACAAGATAGCTGTGTATCCAAAATATCCAGAGAAAGATGAATGTATAATAACATCGTAATCACGTAATGAGTGGTTGTATGCAATGTACTTCGAAAACGACGCTCATAATACTCCAAATTATATTTATGTCTAGTTTAATTTTTTCATGTAAATATTGATATAATCATCAAATCCATTTACTATGTTTCAAATCTATTTACTATGTTTTTAGATAAATCATGGACAGAAAAAAGAAATCAGAGCAAAATGAGCGGTTACAGAAGCAAAAGATTGCTAGAAGAATAAAATACTCTGAAATCAAGGCAGATCCAGTTCTCTACGAGTTAGAAAAGGAAAAAGATAAAAGAAGATATCAGAACAGAAAAGATCAAAAGAAAATTAAAAGCGTGAATGAATTATCTCCTCGCGACCAACGGGAAAAAAGGAAGAAATGGCGCAAAGCTTCTAAAAAATACAGAGAAAATAAGAAGGAAGAGTCTAAAAAAAAACCAGAGGTTCCTGAGGTAAGTGTGATTATTGATGCAACTATAAAAGACAGCAGTGAAATAGAGGCAAAATATGAAGATCCCTTAAAATTAAATCAATCTCAAACTGATGTGAAACTTCGAAGAATTCGATACATAGAACAGAAGAAAAGAAAGTACCTTATGAGAA
This sequence comes from Eremobia ochroleuca, assembly GCA_949629135.1. Classification (NCBI taxonomy): domain Eukaryota; kingdom Metazoa; phylum Arthropoda; class Insecta; order Lepidoptera; family Noctuidae; genus Eremobia; species Eremobia ochroleuca. Next base: position 992,407 of record OX451403.1, on the reverse strand, counting down.
TCATTAAGAAACTTAAAGAGGAGAACAATCAGTTAAAAGTAAAACTTAATAAGTGTAAGAAAGAAAAGAAAAATAAAGAAAAATGATTATAGTGATTCAAAGCAGAAAAATGTGTTATTTACTCTCTTGCATCATTCCCATTAACATATTGTCATTCCCATTAAACAAAAGTCATTACCAGGATGGATACATCATTACCACTTCAGTTAAAAAACTTTGATGATTGATAACTTCTGATTCTCTTGTTCGATTTCCGTGCCTTCAATAGTTTAGTAGTGATTATTATGAAAACTATTAATTTTTGCGTTTAGCACGCATTTACAACGATTTACAAAAAAAAATCAAAATAAATAAGAAAGAATCAAAACGGCGGATTCACCCAGGTACGAACATCGTAGAGTTAGATATTGCTCACGTAGCGTAGGAGCGTAGGGACGAACATCGTAGAGTTAGATATTGCTCACGTAGCGTAGGAGCGTAGGTACGAACATCGTAGAGTTAGATATTGCTCACGTAGCGTAGGAGCGTAGGGACGAACATCGTAGAGTTAGATATTGCTCACGTAGCGTAGGAGCGTAGGGACGAACATCGTAGAGTTAGATATTGCTCACGTAGCGTAGTAGGAGCGTAGGTACGAACATCGTAGAGTTAGATATTGCTCACGTAGCGTAGGAGCGTAGGTACGAACATCGTAGAGTTAGATATTGCTCACGTAGCGTAGGAGCGTAGGGACGAACATCGTAGAGTTAGATATTGCTCACGTAGCGTAGGAGCGTAGGGACGAACATCGTAGAGTTAGATATTGCTCACGTAGCGTAGGAGCGTAGGGACGAACATCGTAGAGTTAGATATTGCTCACGTAGCGTAGGAGCGTAGGGACGAACATCGTAGAGTTAGATATTGCTCACGTAGCGTAGGAACGTAGGGATGAACATCGTAGAGTTAGATATTGCTCACGTAGCGTAGGAAAGTAGGGATGAACATCGTAGAGTTAGATATTGCTCACGTAGCGTAGGAGCGTAGGGACGAACATCGTAGAGTTAGATATTGCTCACGTAGCGTAGGAGCGTAGGGACGAACATCGTAGAGTTAGATATTGCTCACGGAGCGTAGGAGCGTAGGGACGAACATCGTAGAGTTAGATATTGCTCACGTAGCGTAGGAACGTAGGGATGAACATCGTAGAGTTAGATATTGCTCACGTAGCGTAGGAAAGTAGGGATGAACATCGTAGAGTTAGATATTGCTCACGTAGCGTAGGAGCGTAGGGACGAACATCGTAGAGTTAGATATTGCTCACGTAGCGTAGGAGCGTAGGGACGAACATCGTAGAGTTAGATATTGCTCACGTAGCGTAGGAGCGTAGGGACGAACATCGTAGAGTTAGATATTGCTCACGAAGCGTAGGAGCGTAGGGACGAACATCGTAGAGTTAGATATTGCTCACGGAGCGTAGGAGCGTAGGGACGAACATCGTAGAGTTAGATATTGCTCACGTAGCGTAGGAACGTAGGGATGAACATCGTAGAGTTAGATATTGCTCACGTAGCGTAGGAAAGTAGGGATGAACATCGTAGAGTTAGATATTGCTCACGTAGCGTAGGAGCGTAGGGACGAACATCGTAGAGTTAGATATTGCTCACGTAGCGTAGGAGCGTAGGGACGAACATCGTAGAGTTAGATATTGCTCACGTAGCGTAGGAGCGTAGGGACGAACATCGTAAACAGAGTCACAACTCCCAGCCACTAACGAATACAATCAAGTGGAATTTTTATGGCATTCACTTGTTAATCAATCATTGAATGACAAGTTGCCAACATCGGCTATTCAATGCTCGATGTAACTAGCTGTCATGCGGACATGGTAACTAATGATAGAGTTCATCATTACGCTAAGAATCGGTTATTATTTGTGCATTACACTGCTAATATCGTTTGCTTCATGTTTTTGTTTTTTTTTTATCATAGTTTCACTTATTTGGAAGTAAAGAAAAGTGACTCTTATAAAACTCAAGAAGGAATATAATGTTTTGATGAAAGGAATCTTAAACATTTCAACTCTTTACTTATCTCTTCTTATAACTACACTGATATCTAAACCTGACTTTATAGAGACTCTAAACCCTGCCCACCTACATCTAAAGGCAGCGTGAGTAACAAAACCGGTAGAAACATAACACATTAGCCTTCCAATCAACTTGACCACTGTTTACATAAACATGCAGGTGAACACACGACATAATCCATTATTTATACCTTTTAATAACACTTTTTTATCGCAATTTAACTTTCAACACGTTAACAATATTACTTTGAAGAGAAAATACTCACTCGACATATCCGTTCGCGGAAGTGTATTACAAAAACTACACGTTAAATTGGATTGTGGACCGCGTTCGCCAGCGGCTCGTAAACTACTGGCAGGCGGTTGCGTAGGTGAGGTCATCGAATATTTATCTACAGAAGTTCTTATCTTCACAACTTGTGTTATGGGACACGGTATAAATATATCACAGAATGTCTTGAACATAGAGTCGAAATCTGCATCGCGTTTAGCAGTCTGCGTAGCTTTTGATAGTGGGTTTACTGCGGTTAATTTTCATTTGTCGGGCAGTATGATGTCATAGACGGCCATTCCTTGTGTGATGTCATACGAGGCAGACGAGATTTGATCGGCTGCTGTGTCAAGGGCGTGTCTTATTTTGGACGATGTTTTGACGCTTTTTGAGTTTTGAAGGGCTCGGAGTAGTAAATAAAGATCGTAAACCTTCCGTGTTGGTTGTGGGGTAGGTTCCTGTATTTGATTTGTGTTTGTTTATGTTTCTTTATCATAATAGAGATGGTGTGTTTTCTTTTTTCGACAACAGCTGCTAGAAGTTTCTGCATTTAATTAACACCTCAGGGATTTATTTGTTCACTTTATCCTAGTTAGAAATTCTCTGTGGCTGTATGTAGTTGGGTAGTACTTATGGCAAGCGTGATGGGTAAAATGACCTAGATTAGTGAAGTGCGTAGGATTAGATACGTTTTTAAAAACACGGTTGTTTACAAAACGTATTTTTACGTTTACTTACTACGTTGTATTGTTTTCACAACATTCACAATCATCATTTAAAATTAAAATTACCGTCAGGGCCACGCACGGTGACAATTTGCAAAACTGTAGCACGCAGTATTGATATATTTTTAATACATCAATGGCACGCAGTGAAAAATATCAAAGTAACTAGGTGGGTACCTATACCGTTTAGTATTAGATAGGTACCATATTTTACTTTATATTTCGTCAACATAGTGATTTTGAAGCGGGACGTAAATATTCTGCTGTTTGGAGTCTCCAAAGCTATTAGACATATCTGAAGGTCCCGCAACCCTCGTGGGCAAGAATAAATCGATGAAGATTCCATATGTACTTAAGTATTATCATTTTTGCAGTTTCGCACTGCATGGTGAAGGCCTCTTCTCACAGAAAGAATGAACATTCATAACATAACCACGCTAGCTAACTATATCAAGGCGATTTCATAAGTTACACAGTTACACAGTAGGCCAATGGAGTAGATATTTTAATTTTTCTCAAACTATGGACAGGGACTTACCTGTGTAGGCGGGCGCTCCTACCGACTTGAAAAATTGACTAGGTAAGTACCTACCTATGGCATTCATCAAAATGCAGTACCTAATTTGCGGAACACCGAATTTTAAATAGCTGGAGCAGATAGGTACTTAGTAGTGTTTATAATTTAATAGCAAAATGCAATGAAAACATTGTATACTATGTGTACAAGGGAATCCGCTTCCGTTCCGCGCGACCGACCGTCATGCTGACTCACACGCTCATAATATTTTTGTTTCATTATAAATACGTATTTTATAACCATAAATACAAACTTAATATAAGTAGAAAGCTATAACATAATCAACTTGTAAAATGTTCCCGCTGCTGGAATCAGGCCACCTCTAGCAGGGGACTGGGCAGTTGTGCAGCCTGCCTTGCACTCAAACCCACGACCACAGATTCCTACCAGATAAATCACTCCATGTATTTATGCTAGCTAACTACCTACCGGCCTGTGCCACGACCTCTGACACGAGTTCTCCTCGGCCAACGAGTCAATCTTGTTACCTTCTACCTACTTAGTGATCATACACACGAGGCAGCGCGCGCCAATTGTAGAGGTAGGTAACTGCAGCCGTCGTCACGTGTACGGCTGCCGTCCACAACGTGCACCGCACTCACCGTGTCAACGGAGAGCTGTGGCGGCCCAGTGGCAACAGCCCCGACTAACAAGTTGTAGGTCGTGGGTTCGAACCCAGGCAGGCGCTTAACTTTGAGTATATAATTTCACCACCACTGCTCTCAAAACCGTGAAGGAAAACACCATGAGAAAAACGACATGTCCTAGAACCAAAAATTCGAAAACATTGAAATTACCAACCTGCACGGGCCAGCGTGGTAGATTATAGCCCAATCCCTCTAGGAGAGAGGAGACCTGTGTCCCAGCAGTGGGAACATTATAGGCTGATTATGCCACTCTTGGCCGAGAACCAGTGTTGCCAGCTCAAAAGTTCAAATTATCGAATTACCACGTCGAAATTATCGTTTTGACGATAACATTATCGTACAGACGCCAGCACATCAAGCTACTACAATCTGTCAGATTTCTTTAATAGATTTTCAACTTTAGCGCTAAAGCATAAGGTTCAAAGTTGATTGGGAACATGTGACAGTTTCGGGGAGCTTGATGTGCTGGCGTTTGTACAATCGGATATTCTCGGATCCAGTCAGTCGGTGCCGGTGAATCGCGTATATTCGGCGCAAGTGTATATGTATCATATAAGCGTTCACTCCCATTGCTTACGCATAAGCACATTTATTAAAAATATGTGATACTTAGTAAATAATAAACAGTATTGCTACGTATATGAGAATATATTTGACTGGAGTTATTTACAATAGACACATCTAATATGATTTTCAAATCTTACAATTAAAGATATCTCAAAAATAGACACGTAGACATCACAGTAGAATGATAGGTAATATTTAAATATTTATAATCTATGGTAAATGCATATTTTTATTTCTGGAAACACTGAGAATGAAGATAATGGAGAAATTCCCCTAGTTGGCGAATAGTGACATTGCTAATTTATTACAGTATATTTAATCTAAGCAATGGCGCTGATTCTGTTACGCAAAACCCCGTCTCATAAATGAAGTCCCGCGGCAATAAATGGAACTAATTATTATTATACAACGTGTAACGTGAAATGCGTAAAACCTGAAAATAGTTTGATCAGAATAACGAGCTGAATTAATTGAACCACTTTTTAATATAGGTCACATTTAAAAAAAAAATCTTCATTAAAAACTTTGCCGTGTCTATTTATTAATAGGTCAAGCAACCCAATGTCAGCGCGGCGCAGCGGCCCGGTGACGACTCCTACCTCGATAAAGCGTCGTCGCAGACGCAAGAAACGATCAGAATGCCCATTAAAACTAAAACAGCACATAAAACCTTAAAAATTTTTTAATGACTGTTTTTCTCTCTGAAATAGGTCAATTGAATTAAAAATCAGTTACATAACGTTACATGTTGTATAGTTAGAAACATTCCTACAACCCTCCTACCTCACACAACTTTCTCTATTTAATATTGTGCATTTCATAAACCAGTTCCAGTAATATGATGTTGAGATAAATATAAAAATAAAGATTTATGTCTCCGTCGCAAGCCTGTAGCGCCGCGTCTACGGGACACTTCTATCGTGGGACGGATTCTAAGTACATACCAGACTTAACTAAAAGTAGATAATTGCCCTGTAGATAACTGTCATTATGAAACGAGTTCTAACTTTATTTGTCAAGTCAAGCCTCTTCAAGCAACTAGCTTGCAGTTTAAGCATGGACGTCGCTATTGAGGCTTGGATCATGAGACAGTAATACCCGTATTCACTAGCACTAAGCTTCTTTAAACTCATTTAAAATTAGAATTTCATTATTATCATTTTCTTCTGGTTTAAGTATTCAAATAATCTAAAAAGCACTCAATTTATTAGTGGCACTACTTACTCATTGGCATGCACAAGTACATTTTATATACAACGTGTAACGTTAAATGCGCAAAACCTGAAAATAGTTTGATCAGAATAACGAGCAGAATTAATTGAACCACTTTTTAATATAGGTCACATTTTTCAAAAAAATCTTTACTTAAAACGTTGCCGTGTCTATTTATTAATAGGTCAAGCAAGCCAATGTGAGCGCGGCGTAGCGGCCCGGTGACGACTCCTCCCTCGATAAAGCGTCGTCGCAGACGCAAGAAACGATCAGAATGGCCAGTAAAACTAACACAGCACATAAAACCTTTACATTTTTTTTAATGACTTATTTTCTCTCTGAAATAGGTCAATTGAATTAAAAATCAGTTGGGGTGTCTGAGGTTTTGCGCATTTAACGTTACACGTTGTATTTATTTACATTTTATCAGATATTTTTAGAAGAGATTACAGTTGTCACCTAGTGCTACTGAACATGGGCATATGTGACAACAGAATCTTAACAGAATCAGCCATTTAATTTGGCCACATTTCACCATCGTTTTCTCCCTAATTATACCTTCGATATGGACACCCATATTTCCTTTGAGCTACACTTATCTTACATCCCTGTTCAACCGTACAACTAAATTAAAACAACCTCATACGCCGTTTGTCCATCCGCCACCGTCAACGGGACTTCAACGAGGAACGAGATTATTCGAGCCGAGCGTGACGTCCCGGTGACGGCGTGCGGTGGACAAGCGGCCATAGTAAATGTATGTACCGCTACTTCAGCGCCGTCATCTCGTTGTCGTTGACGACCAGTTCACGTGGCGGTGGACAAACGGCCTTAAGTTACGTACGCACTCAGGTGGCTTGCTTAGCGCTTAGAACCTTGCGAGTAGCGAAGTGAAACCAACGCTCTAGAATGTTCGCAACCGGCCGCACTGCGCGCTTGGCGCCTTCGCTAGTCGCCTAGCGTGTATCGAAGGTTGTTAAGTCACTAGGCACTAGGCTCTAGGCGCTAACCAAGCCACCTGTCAATGCGTACGTAGCTATACAATTTCCTGTGAGCTTACAATTTTATTACTTGCCTCTTCTTCGTCTCGCTCACACAAGAGATAAATGATGATATTGGAGCTGCCATTTCCAATACAACACAACAGATAGCTATCGCATATGGGCCAACGCACACCATCGGTAATCAAAATGGCTCTGAAAAGAAAAGCACATGTATATCCAGGTCGATTACAGGTGGCAACAACAGCTTAGCTCAACTTTCTCACTCTTTTTCTCTCTTATCAACTTTGAAATAGAGTTTCAATTGTTATTTCGTTACCTAGTTGCTTTGACCTTCGGATAGTCTGCGCATGCGCTGAGGCTGCAGCAACGAGACGGCCACGTATGCTACAATGTCTTTCAATTTGCTGCTCACAAGGGGCGTACCATACATTCTTATAGCAAGTCAATTTTAGACAAAAAGTGAATTATAACGCGATTTTGTACCAACTGTAAATGATCACCATTGACCTGTTCCTGTTGTTGACTATGGTACCCCTGTTTGCAACATGCACAAAATACTGACCCATAAACTGAACCATCCCTTAACAAAAGTTGGCCACAAAGAAAAAAATCTCTTAACATATTAACCAAACATTTTCTTGATAACGGTTGTATAATCTTTGTTTATCTTCTCGATCTTCGGTTTTAAGGAATTTGCTTTTAATTGAGCTGCCTTATCATTGGGTTCTATTCGCAGTGCCTCTTGTATGTCTTTCCAGGCATCCTCGTACATGTGCAAGCCGGAGTGGGCCGAACACTTCCTGTAGAGGGCCTTAATGTTGACGGGGTCAAACATAAGGGCTTTCTCACACAGTTGGATCGTAGCTTCGTACTCGTCGTGTTGGAGCTGGCAGTGTGCTAGGTTGTTGTACAGTTTTACCTGGGGGAGAAGGGTTTATTTATGCAAAATGAACTGATTTTATCTGTTGTATGTATGTGGAGTAGCTAGGGATAGTAAGTAAAGAAGATGGTGGGAAAAACTGAAGGCCGAAAAAAATGGCTACAAATGGCTGTCTTAAAAAAAATCTGGAGAATGATAAATCTGAATTCATTCAAAATGCCGTATTTGGTTGATGGGCTATAAAAAGTAGAGTAAAAAGTTTGTTTTAGCCGGTTACCGACCATTAAAAAACAAACACACAAGAAACACGCGGACGAAATTGCCGGCAGAAGCTAGTCTCTAATAACAACAGCAGTATTTCTAAAGCGGAAATGTGTTGGTGACGGCCATCACTGTCATCGGCTTATTTGTCACAAACTATTTGGGCAATACCACAACATTCTTCATCATCCAGCCAGCTGTATATTTACCTTGAGCTCCACCATATCCTTGACCACTTGCTCGCTGACGACCTTCGGATCCAGGGGTTCTGTAGCTATCAGCATCTTCAGTGCTTTGTTGAACCTGCGGAAGGCGTCCGCAGTCCTCCCCTGTTTGATCAGGTCTACTCCACGCTCCTGTAGAGAAGAATGATTCAGTGTGGAATTTTTGCGTATTATTTAGATGAGACAAAGGAACAATGGAAAAGAATATAGTTTAAGTGCTTGAACTGAAAGATGCTGATTGTCAATAGGCGGACATTGGAAATGCACAAGAATTAAAAAAAAAACGGCCAAGCGTGAGTCGTATTCACGCGCGAAGGGTTCCGTTCCTTACCATTATTACTACATAGTATAAAACAAAATCGCTTCCCTGTCTGTCTGTCCCTATACAAGGTGTAACATAAATAACGCACAACCTCAAGGGGTCATTGTACTCATCATTATGAACAACTTTTACTATGGGACCAAACCGGAAATCGCGAAAAAAAAATCAGCTGTTCCCTACATTTTGACGAGTTATGCGAACATAAATGTAGGGAACAGCTGATTTTTTTTTCGCGATTTCAGGTTTGGTCCCATAGTAAAAGTTGTTCATAATGATGAGTACAATGACCCCTTAAGAGGTTGTGCGTTATTTAAGTTACACCTTGTATATGCTTAGATCTTTAAAACTACGCAAAGGATTTTGATGCGGTTTTTTTTTAATAGATAGTGATTCAAGAGGAAGGTTTATATGTATAATACATGCATAATATAGTAGAGAAACACTGATAATTTTAGAGGTTTCTAATGTGATGTCGTAAATAAATACATATTTTTTTGCGCTTACATTGTAAACGCTGGCTGAACCCTTCGAGATAGATCAAAATAATGTACTACAGTATTGTACATCTTAAAAAGGTCTACAAAAAAGTCCGCGATGGTATATGTCTATCTCTTAGGGATAACCCACAATAACCATTTTTTATCCTTAACTTTTTACGAGAAATAATGCCTTATTTAAGAAGCAATTTTAGGCAATACAGCATTAATCCTTATCCAATTAAGTACATTAAAAACATTGTGCATTTCATATAGATCATTATGGCCTTTTACAGCATGTAATTTAAATGAATATTTTCGAAGATATTACAGATTTAAAATGCAGGTACATAGCGTCTGCGGCGGCGGGCGGTACCGGCCGGGGAGCCGGCCGGTGGCGCTTGCCTGTAAGGGTGCGTTTCCACAGAAGCGGAGCTGGGCGGAGCGGAGCGGAGACGTGTAGGAATCGTCCAATCACAGACGAGACGAGTGACGCGATGAGCATTTCAACCATTGTGATTAGTCGATTCCTGCACGTCTCTGCTCCGCTTCGCCCAGCTCCGCTTCTGTGGAAACGCACCCTGAGTAGCGCGTCGAAGGCCGGGCTGCGTCCTAGCCCGGTTAAGTAAGCAGTCGACAACCTCATAGGTTGAACTGCAAGATGCAATTAAAAAAAAAATAATAAACGGGCTGCACCCTATAGCACTTTATGATTAGCAGCGATCGCACGCGTTTATCGGAGCTCTCCAGCGAGGAAAATAACAATTATTAGTACTGTGTTTTTAATTTTATATTATTTAGTATCAGCATTGCACCCGTGAGAAGCCGGGGCGGGTCGCTAGTTATCTATAAGAACGGCAAAAAAAATCATGTCTTTTGTATGGGAGCCCCCTTAATTATTTATTTTATCCTGTTTTTTAGTATTTGTTGTTATAGCAGCAACAGAAATACATCATCTGTGAAAATTTCAACTGTCTAACTATCACGGTTCATGAGACACAGCCTGGTGACAGATGGACGGATGGACAGCGGAGCGGAGTAATAGGGTTCCTTTTTACCCTTTGGGTATGGAACCCTAAAAAAAGTGCTTAAATATTTTTTACAGTATGTTTTATTTATATGGGATTGTATGGCAAAAGAAGTCACAGAAAAGCTTTATTTGAAGATGTTTTAAGTATGAAAATAATTTTCATTTTCGATAAAGCAACAAAATTCAACATAGTTTCCGTAAATAGTGGCTTCGGGCAAAAAACCTGTACAGTAAAAGTTAGTCTGCGTTGAAAACTTTTTTATTGAAATGAAACAATCAGTCTACCAGACAAAAAAATAGAACCACTTCATACTAAGTCCATTGTCACCAAATATACTTAATTTTTTTTCATACAAAAGGAGCAAATACCTCTAAATAAGTTACATTTGCGTTATGCTTCGGTTTTATTGAATTGCGTTATGCTCGTGAACGGGTGCTGCTTGTGGTGACTGGTCATCTTGCTGACCATGGTTTTATCATTGTTATCATTATTAATAACTTGTTTATTTAGTTTCCTTATGGTCCTAGTTTATCATTTGTGACTTCAAGCGACAGCTATGTAAACTGAACCCAGCATTGCATAAATATGTTAGCGGTCACGCCCTTTATACCTGGAGGCTTTTATTTAATTTCCATTTATTAATTTTTGCTTGAGTACGTATAGTTTTTTATTGTATTTCTTGGTATATTGGCGTTGCTAGCTGACATATGGCAAATAATTTAATTTAGCGTTCTGTGTCTTGTAATGTTAATTGCTTTGCATACCTTGTATTGTATTCCGTCAAGTATATTTTCTAACTGAACAGACAGCTGTGCTGCTGGGGAGTTTGTTGCGCCACTTCTTCTTCCCAGCGAAAGCACTAGGAAGTGGTGAAGGGCGGGCGTTTTGGGGGACTGTCTTTTGTAATTTTGACGTTCGAAAAGTGCTGATTCTCAGCCTAGTTTGAATAAATGACTTTTGATTTTGATTTTTGATTTTGATTTTGATTTTTTTTATCTCATGCAGCAACATGCGCTTTACCTGTGGTTACCAGGTACACAAACACACTGTGATTGCATGTGTAAGCACAGGAACTCCCAGTACAGTCTGTGATAATGCCGAAATCAGAAGTGTGTGTGTGTTATTTGTTGATGCTACTCGACATCACGCATGCTTTGCCAGCTTGTTTGTACACTTGGTTAGCACAAGTAAAGCTCGCATCGCTTCAAGAAACAAACATACTTTACAATATAGCACCATGTTCTATGTCAGAAGGTTTGGTTTCCCCACTTAGTCGTTCAAGTGTGAAGTGGACCACTGTGCATACCACCATGTATAATGTAAACAACGACACAATACTAAACATATAATTATAATGAAATTGTTTTAGATAGTTAGTTCATTAAGGAATTTTATTTGTCTTGTGTTTGAAGAGACCATATAAACAGTGAAAATAGTAGCAACATGTTTCATTCTTTATAACTTTGTCTGAGTAGGATTCTCTTTAGATATTCTTCAATATAATTTTGTTAAGTCAGGCAGTATAAGGAATTGTGACTTCAAAAATATATATATTGTGACTGACTTGCGAATCTTGAAGATTTGACATCATTCTGATGCCTCGTGTGATAGGTAAGAAAGGGGGTGCAGTACTAAAGCTTCAATGAGTATCTATGCTATAGTGTATTGTATGTTCTGCACACCCTGGGCAATTAACCCTGCATTGTGATGGAAATTTCCATCAATCAATCCAATGCCATATTTTTGTTTCCACAGAGCACGGGTATTCCCCAATTGTTAGAGATATTCAACTCATTTTGTTCCCAGTAGATTCATTCTGATTACATAAAGATGTAAATTTCCACCAGGCCATATAAAAGAAAAAAAAAAAAAAAACTATTTTTATGAATATATTTTTTTCTTGCTATAGAGCTAATGTTACGTCCAAATAAATTTAATTTGCTTAAAAAGTAAAAATCATGCAATTAAGGTTTAACACACTACCTCCTAGTTGACACATTATTATTTTTTTTTACTATGGTCCAAACTATTCTGTTTGTGCCAGTACAAGCGAAGCAGAATAAGAGGTCGGGAGGTCATCTTAGGTACGCGAGCTCTTACTTTGTGATGTACAGCCGCTTCGTACAGCCTCTCCCAGCTCCAGTCGCTGATGAGCTGCTCCTCAGTGACCTCCCGCAGCTCCACTTTACATGAGATTTCCTTCATCAGCTTCCCTTCCGCGTTCCTGTACACCAACGTCGCCTCACAAGTCTCCCCGCAACACATCTGTTGCAGCACCAACTCGAAATCTTTGTCAATGAACGAATCGCAGTCGCCAATCAACACATTACCATCAAATGTTCGGCTAAATATCCGGCTGACTGAGTCTATCTCACAAGCTCCCTTCTCGTTGCAACATTTAACATCAGATAAAGTGATCTTGCAACGAGAATCTTCGTAAGGAACCAAGGTGTAGTCTCCAGGTTTTATCACCTTTTTTCGTATCTCTCGGTCAGGGCGTGTGCTTATGACTGTTTCTTTGTGCATTTTTAAGCGAGTTATATATATTTTTATAGTTTTTTAGTAGGTACCTAGTTTAAGTTAAGCGATTATTTATTTCAAGTTTTTTTGGATTTACGATATTTCACGAAAGTGCGGAAAATCGTTAAATGTCAATGTCATTTTACCGACATCAACCATTTCGTTCTGAAACTGAATGTTTGTCAGCTTTAATTTCAGATTTATTACACAAGGAGCTGCGCCCCGCGGTTTCTCCCGCATAAGTGTCGATCCCGTGGGAATATCGAGATAAAAAGTATCCTATGTGCTAATCCCGGTTATAAACTATCTGTGTACCAAACATCCAAATCTGTTCAGCCGTTTGATCGTGAAGAAGTAACTAACATACAAACATACACACTCACAAACTTTCGCCTTTATAATATTAGTGTGATAACAAAACCATTTTTTCGGTTGTATACACATGGCAGCATATTATAACCTGACTTCTCATTGTACGAAAGGCCCATTAGCATTAGGTTCAAGGTTAGTTGGGAAAAGACAGTTCCGGGTAGCTTGATGTGCTGGCGTCTGTACATATTATTTAGTTTATGAACGAATTACGGTTCTAAACCACGATAATTTTATTTTTGATTTATCTTCATTTTCTCAATTTTACAAAACAATTGGATTCTATTATTCTTATTTATCGTAACATACATACATTCGAATAAAACACAGTACCTAGACAAAATAAATAATCTCTTCTTGCCACACTACAAACAATGTCAGAATCAGCTGTTGTCAGCAAGGCGAATTTTTCAAAATTCTGTCTATCTTGTCTTTTCTGTTTTTGAAATCAATATAAACAAAATATTAGACTTAATATCTCGTATGTTCCATGCCTATTATTGGCCGATTGGTGAAAGTAAGAAATGTGTGAAATTGTTAATTATAGAGACTAGTTCTTTTTATAGTTATAATCTAAAGTAAAATTATCTTCATTAGAAAGGTGAGTAAAATTACTTTTTAATTTTTAGGTCTATAATTTGTAAGGTCATTTCTTTCTATAATTATTTTCAGTAGCGTCCCTGTAAAACCTTCAATTCGTATTAGTGCATATATGTATACATAAACATAACCTAAGAAGCAACATTCCAAACATACTTATATATATTTTTTAAATTTTTGTTTCAGTAATTATGTCGCTTTTACTAAATAACGTGTGGCGGAGTGTGCTAAAGGGGAAATCGCTGCTGGATAGAAGTCTCACTGCTAGGAGTAAGTGGTCTTCTCAGCAGTATAAACTCGAACTCTCCACTAAAATGGTCTAAAAGTCTTTTAGAATTTCTCATTAGGGACAGTTAGGATATCTATTATCATGACTGTTATTAGAAATCCAAGCTTATTTGTCAAGCTTTTTGTTGCTCAACTGTCAAACTACAACAAGATATTATTATAATATATGGTAAAACATGGTGAATAGGAAGTGCAGGGGTGAATGGGAAGAAACTTTAAAATGGATTTTAACATTTAAATAATATCGTTTTTTGCCAAAAGGTCTCTAATGTGTTTACTATATTATAATCAGTGATCGGAATAGGCTGAGTATATTTACCTAAAGTTTAAAGAACAGAGACGGAAATCGGAGACTTCCTTATGACAATTTTTTTTTTCCAGTTTTGCTGGAACCTTAAATATGTAAATTTTTACATCAAATTATTACAATTAAAGCTTCTATTAGCTAAACATTCTTCCTTAGAACATTTTGCACTTTTTTTTTTTAAACTAAATTAAAAATACATATATGTTGCATCATTTCTCAGGTAAACTTCTTCTTTTTAATTTGTATTGATTGTATTGGTATTTGATCAACCAACAAATAAATGTAAACACTTTAATTGATATCTTATTTGTTCCTAAAGGTTTGCATTCTTTTGTTGGTAGGTACACAATATGTGTAACTTTAAAATAAAAAATATATAAAAAGGATTTCAAAGTCATTAATTTAATCATGTTATATTGAAATGTTCAACCAACACAAAAAAATAAAAAATAATATTGGTTATTTTATTTATCAAAAAATTGATTACTTACAATTTATTAAAGCATTTATAATGTTAATGATAAAATGAGATATTGAAAGTTACATAATTAAAGTTCCGGTAAATACCGGTAAAAAAAAATGTAGTCATAAGGAAGTCTCCGATTTCCGTCTCTGTTCTTTAAACTTTAGTTAAATATACTCAGCCTATTCCGATCACTGATTATAATTAACGATTAAATGTCCTGATGGCAACAAACTATTACATCAACATTAAAATTCATTTAAAAGTTTCATCCCGATTCACTCCTGCATTTCCTATTCACCCCATTTTATGGTACCTTATATATCTAAAACAAAGTACACTATAATATTATATATATTTTTGTGAATAAAACCAGAAGTGAGTTTTTTAAAAAGATTTATACAAATACCTGCAGGAAATAAATTTAAAAACAAATCGAACCGACAACAGTTTTATATTTAAGAACCTAATAACAAAAATAATGAACACACAAAGTAGCAAATAATGGCACAATTAATGGCGTAACAATAAAAAATAACCGACAGAGTGACGTCCTAACAATCTTACTCTCACGATGTCTCGAAGCAGAAAAAGGGCCGGTGCCAGCTGCGCACCGCCTTATATAGGTCTTCCCCCTCCGCATCTTCCTATCTTCTACACGGCCTTTCCTGACAGGAGACCGTCCTCGGACTCCTTTATCTCCTAGCTTGGAAGATCTGTATCCAACACTGGCATGGAGGATCCTGATTCTCCGCTGCTTGCAGATGAAGTGCTGATGGGCATCTCTATCTGCATCTGCGTGCCAGAGGTACAGGGTTCCGGTTCGGCTTCATCAAGTGGCTCAGCTTCGTCAGTAGCTTGTTCGAGTTGCTCAGG
The DNA here is from genome assembly GCA_949629135.1 of Eremobia ochroleuca. Lineage (NCBI taxonomy): Eukaryota > Metazoa > Arthropoda > Insecta > Lepidoptera > Noctuidae > Eremobia > Eremobia ochroleuca. Next base: position 976,722 of record OX451403.1, on the reverse strand, counting down.
TCGGTCAACACAAGGGGCAGACTCCTCGTTTCCGTTGTCTGACTCTGCAAAAGAAATAAAAAAAACACGGACAATACCAATATTGTAAAAACAACTAAACAGTGGTTGTTGGTGGAATTAACTTATTTTGCCAACATACATACAACTTTGAGTTAGGCTATAGGTGTGAAACATACAGATATCAAAACCAACCACCCGGGGCAGGACTTGTCGGAAGAACGCCAACTCACGACTCGTTAGAGACCTACGTGGGGCATAACTTTGCGTGTGTGAATCAGTTTACATAAAAGCATGTTTCAAACCAATCCTAGACATATAGTACATACGATGCTTATCAACAAGCACGACTTTTCCACTAAACACGATACGTCAGAGACCAACCTATGCCTACGTGTACCAAAGCTCTAGGATAACATGTCTGAGAACACCACTCCAAGACCACACGTCCGATCAGGCTACTCCAAGACAGCTTCCCCTCACGAGCTCTTCCCAAGGTATGTTTCATATACTAGGATAGCGAGTCCGATGCGCTCCAAGACAGGCCCATCCAATAACATGAAACCGTACCTCACTTGAAGTGTATCCGTCAATTTGAGATAGCATGTCCGATGCACTCCAAGACAGAGGCCCATCTCAAATTGCAAGACCCGACTTCCCTTCAACATCGTTCATTAGGTTAATAGAAACCTCTAAACGTATAGGCAATGATTATCAAATTAGTCAGCTTCAGTAGAGTGTATCGCTTACATAAAACACATTTAATATTTTTGCAAAAACATATCGCTCACCATTAAAGAAAGCAGAACACACGTCGGGAGTCCATTCCCCTTGCCACGGGATCATGTATTCCGCAGCTGCTTGTGTCGACTTTCCGTATGAGCCAGCCAAGAGCTGCAACTCGTAACGACCGTGTGGTAGTACCTTCGTTACACGATATGGCCCTCGCATACACGAATCCAGCTTTCCAGTTGATTGTGCCTGTTTTCTCACAAACACAAAAGAATTTAATTCGAAGACACGAGGTGGTTTTCGCCCTTGGTTGACGTAGGTATCCTGTTGTCCTTGATTTGAACGAAGACGTTCAAGTGCTCTTTGACGACTCATTTCGCGAAGAGCCTCCCGATTAGGGCTCGAACCTTCAAAGGCCACATCGCGAACTAAGCTACGAATTAGTGGTGTTGCAGCATCAATACCTATCAATAGGTTCAAAGCTGAATACTGAGTGGTTCTGTGTTTTGTGATATTAAGAATCAACTGCAGTTTCCACATTACACTGGGCCACTTTTGCTGTCGATGGTTGCACTCAATACGCACCATGTTAAGTACGGTGCGACAATATCGTTCCACCTGTCCGTTGGACTGGTGCATTTCAGGGGTTATAAGGTGAATGTCACAACCCATGTCTTTGACCCAATTCAGAAAATCGGTACTCTGAAACATGCGACCTCTGTCGGCTACTATTAGCTTAGGAGTTCCAAAGAGGGAGACCATGTTAGTGAAATGACGTTTTAGTTCTTCAGCGTCTTGTCGGTACATAGGGTATAACAAACAGAATTTAGAAAAGGCGTCTACAATTATAAGAACATGGCGATAACCATTGGTTTCAGGAAGTGGACCTAAGGAATCTAAATGAATTACTTCGAAAGGTGAACCTGGTTTTTCCCAAGAGTAAATGGGCTGTAAAGGAGCTCGGGGGACTTTTTTATGGGAAAGACACACTAAACAGTGTACCACATACTTCTGCACAAATGCCCTCAACCTTGGAAACCAGAAGTGTTTCGTGACAAGATCAGCGGTCTTATCGACCCCAGGATGATCGTGTTCATCATGGAAAATTCGTAAAAGGCTAAGTCTATGCCCTTTTGGGATATAGCAAAGGAATTTGGGATTTTCGCCTGTAGGTGCAAATCTAACATAAAGGATATCGTTTTTGAAAACATAACGATTGGAGTCCAATTGACCATCCGCCAGTTTTTGAATAAGAGACCGGGTCTCCTCATCAGAAGCCTGGGCAATCTGCGCCCAATTCAAAGGTTTCTGAACCGTGCACAGATTGACCGGATTCCGACTTAGGTAATCGGCATGAGCCAGAAGGCTACCTTTCCTATAATCCAGGCTAAAATCAAAGTCTTGGAGGTATACCCACCACCGAGCCACCCTTGGCAACAAATCTTTCTTACGTTGTGTAAGTTTCAATGCGTTGCAGTCGGTGACCACGGTGAATCGTACACCCACAAGATAATGCCTGAAATACTGAAGAGCTTTTACCACCGCAAGAGTCTCAAGTTCGTACGAATGGTATCTGCTCTCAGCTCCCTGAGTAAGCCTACTGAAGTAAGATACCACTCGCTTACGAGAGCCTTCATGCACTTGCATTAAGACTGCTCCATACCCAATAGAACTCGCGTCTGTGTGGACTTCTATAGGTAACAGAGGGTCATAAATTGCAAGTACTGGTTCATTCGTTAGACATTCTACAATGTACTTACGAGCAGCCCGCTGTTCAACTCCCCAATTAAAATGTAACCCCTTTTTAGTTAGTGCTGCAATACATGCAGTTTTCTGGGCAAATCCAGCTATATACCGCCTAAAATAGCTAGCTAAGCCCATGAATTGACGAACCTGCTTTATATTTTGTGGTTCGGCTGAGTCAATCAAAGCCTTTACTTTCTCATGACTCGGCCTAACCTGACCTTCACAAATTGTTCTACCCAAGTATTCGATCTCGGTGGCCAAGAACGAACACTTCTTCATATTAATAGAAAAACCAGCTTTAGTCAGTATGTCAAGAACCCTTTGTAGCAATATAAAGCCCTGATCGATACTTTGACTCATTATTAAGATATCATCGATATAGATAAGTACGTCGCCAGACTCAACCAGTTCGCGAAGTGTTTTGGTGATTATACGTTGATAAACCACTGGAGCATTCGCCAAACCGTAGGGCATCCTCAAATATTGATAATGTCCCTCCGGTGTGACGAACCCTGTAAGCGGTACTGAGTCTCGATCCAATGGTATCTGAAGAAATCCAGTTGCCATATCAAGGGAACTGAAATATTTGTTATGTCCCAAACGGTCTATATAGTCGTCTATACGTGGCAACGGAAAACGATCTTTAATTGTGATCTCGTTTAATTTACGAAAGTCCACACACATCCTATCCGTACCGTCTTTCTTTTTTACAAGAAGAATTGGGCTCGCATAATCAGACTCCGACTCCTCTATAATTCTTTTGTCCAACAAATCTTTAATTATGTTACGAACGCGAAGAGTCTCGGCGTGAGAAAGTTGATACGGCCGATAGTAAACAGGAGTGTTAGTATTTAGTTTAATGGACATACACCCTGTATTTACGGTTGATGTGGCAGTACCAGAAATAAAGTATTGAGAATAATTATTAATTATTTCTAGCAACTTGTCTAAGTGACCGCCAATCAGAGGCGTATTGATTGGAATTGAAGTCTCAGATTGTATGTTCATTACCCTATGCAAGTTATTTATACTTCTTGTAAGTGACTGACAATTCTTGGTGCGAACGTACCTAACACCGTCCCTATTAAGAACATCTGTTCCTACTATGACCGGCGTGTTCATATATTCGGCAGACACTACGAACAAATCTACTTCGAGGGTTAAGCCATCAAATTCTATAGGTAACGTCACATAACTTGTACTCTCTACTTCTTGTGTACCTAACCCCTTCAAAACACGAAGCGTTGGCTTATGTGAACAATTAAAATGCTTAAGCAATGAAGACGAAATTAAGGATATAGTGGACCCGCTATCAATCAAAACATCGACCGCTACGTCCTGTATAATTGCTACAATAACGTCTCTATTCTTGGTATTTACGAACTCGTTACAGAAGTTAACGCTACTTTTGTTTGCAGCTTCTGACCTTTGCTTAGCAAAACAATTTTCGGCTTTATGACCCTGTTTCTTACAAAAAGTACAAGGTTCGGACCTAATTGGTACAAAATCAGATTTTGAATTTGTCATCGAATTATTTGACGAACCGCCTGGCGGTTGATCAATCCTCGGTTTTTTATTACATGAAGCCTGTCTATGTCCTAATTCACCACAAGAAAAACATTTAATATCGTTGAGATTACGCTTACGAGAAAAATCTGTAGTTTGATTATTTCTCATAGAACGAAACGGGGCACTTTTTGATGTACTACTACTACTACTCGGTTTAACATAAATTGAAAAGTATTCAACTAGATCATTAGGCAATAGCTTAGCGTTAGTTGCCGACGCTCTTATGTTAGGATCAGTGATACCACGGACTATTATCGCCGAAATCAGCTCGTCACTAAGTCCCCGCACTATTCGTAGACGCAGTAATGAACGACGCACATAATCCGCATAAGTAGAATAGTTATCGGAATTTTTGGTCATTACGTCATATAAAATATTCGCGACGTCGGGTACTCTAGGGCACAAAGGCTTAAATTCTTTTTTAAAATTGCTCCACGAACGGTCATCAGTTACCCATTCGTTAAGCCATGATTGAGCATCACCTTTCAGGCAATTACCGATACGCGACAAGGATTCTAAATCACTCCAATTGTTTAATACTTGAGCGCGATCGACCTCCGCACACCAATCGTCAATATTATGTAAAGTAGGATCAAAGTTTGAAATATAAAAATGTTGAGATCTACCAACCGAATTAATTGACCGAATCGCATCCACAATACGATCAGTTACCGTAGCTTGTTCTGAATTCGAAAACTTATTCGCGTCCCTAACCGAACGGTCCGACACACGCACCGGCTCAGACACTCGTCGCGACGCACGTAATGGCGGTGTTCTAGAGCGAGAACGCGAATGACGATGGCAGTTATATCCGCGAGTCGGTGACGTACGTTGAGACACAACCTCTCTAGGCAAAGGTGAAACCAAACGGCGGCGACGCTCCGGCGGTGACGAACGACGCACACTACGCGATTCTATGCGGCCTGGGGATCGTGACGTATTACGTTCCAGCGACGGTGTTCGCGTACGCCGCAATGACCTGCGATCACGTACACTATCTTTCACTAAAGTATTATCACGATCACACGAACGTACTAGCAAGGGCGAAGCCCTCGTTTTATCTTCTAGTGTTTTAAGGCGAGACCTCATTGCTTGTATCTCGAGCCTTAACATGTCGTTTTCATTTGAAGACCGCTCGCGACTGTTACGACCATCGCGGTGAGAACTTTGGGTGCGACGCAGGCTATTATCGCGGCTGTTGCAACGCCTACGACTATGATCGTGTTTTCGGTCTGCCATACTAACGTCTGAAACACAAAATAACCGAAAACAACAAACCAACTGACTAACGAACAACCCCGCGTACCACCAACAATAAAAAAAAACAACACTAACAGATAAATCCACTGCCAGACAGGACTAATCAAATAATGAACAGTCAAACCTATCACTATTTTGACACGATAAGTAAAATAAACCAACTACCTACTAACGCACAATAGAAAAATAAATCGTAACAAAACAGAAAAAAAGGACAAATAGCAAAGTGGGCAGAGAGAAATGGGAACTATCCCACTTCTGATTTTGTGAATAAAACCAGAAGTGAGTTTTTTAAAAAGATTTATACAAATACCTGCAGGAAATAAATTTAAAAACAAATCGAACCGACAACAGTTTTATATTTAAGAACCTAATAACAAAAATAATGAACACACAAAGTAGCAAATAATGGCACAATTAATGGCGTAACAATAAAAAATAACCGACAGAGTGACGTCCTAACAATCTTACTCTCACGATGTCTCGAAGCAGAAAAAGGGCCGGTGCCAGCTGCGCACCGCCTTATATAGGTCTTCCCCCTCCGCATCTTCCTATCTTCTACAATATATATATATTTATATTTATGCTTACATAATGTTTATAAATCTTGTCTTAAAATTTATGATTTTTGCAGTAGTAACCCAGATTACCCGAGTGCCTCCCCCTGATGTTTTGATGACGGCCATCAAGGAAGCACCAACTGCGTCCGAGGTACTGGACGCAGTCAACACCAACATGGCGCAAATGGACCACAAACACGTGCTGCAGGCCTTGTGCTGCCTGTTTGAGCTGCAGAAGTCTGGAAAGTAAGGAATTGTTTTTTATTAAGGGGCCATGCACAAAATAAACTAATTTTGATCAATTTTATTCACTGTTTGTGAGACGGGGAATAAGAATTTAATGAAAATTATTTGTGGTTTGAAAAGACGAATTGTAAGTTTTGCAGATAGCTTGAAGGGATTTTTCAAATAATTTAAGTAATACTGCTAAATCACTCGTCAAAAAGTATCGGTAAGTTGGGAATGGTTGATTTGCTTATGGTTCCAATTTTTTTTTTTTTAAATAAATATTTGAATTTCATAATGGACAATAACATCGAACAAAGGGTTTGTCTTAACTTTTGCATCGCTAATGGAACTTCGTGTTCGGAGCAGTGGCGTGCCTAGTGGTTAAACTTAGGGCAAGCCAACATACTTAAAAAAAAAAAACTAAGTACCTACCTACCGTATCGCCTGTCACAAGTTGTGCCTACCGACTGATTCGTTTTAGTTCTTACTAATATTCTTATTTCATAATTGTAAGTTTTTGCTATTAGCAATTAAAATGAAATGTTTTTTAATAGCACCATTTTTGGGTTGGGTCTTATATCGAGTCGCCTGAATCTCAGTTAAGTGTAGATATGGGGGGTTTAGGGGGTTCGTACTAAGCGATAAAAGATATTTTTTGCTGCCGGAGACGCGCCAAAATATTTTAAAAATCATGGGAAATATTACAAATGCTTAAAAAGGAACGTAATTTTGATGCATTTCGTAGCGATTTCGATGCTGCGTTTGTCAAAGTGCGTGAAAAGAAACGTAAGTCGCGATTTTGTTTACATTGACAACTACTTTTGGCGTTCGTTTTGACTGAATATAATCGAGGTAATTTTATATTTTGCTATGATTATTGCCCCGGACCCTAATAAGTGACAGATCGTACCCTGAGCACACAGACTTGTGTTGGTTAGGTTAGGTTAGAACGGTGACCATTTAGCGCGAGCCGAGCGAGCGAAGCGAGCGTGCCGCGGCAGCGGCCGGCGAAGCGCCAGAAATTAACCACCTCTCCGCACCCTTTATATACCTTTTTCCTCCTTCGTCTCAAATGTGTTGTTTGATATTAATCATAAACATTTATAAATTTAAAAAAGACCCATTTTTGGAAGCAATTAATGTAATAAAATTTGTGAATAAATTAAATTGAATGTATTTGTAAGCTTTATAAGGTTTTTTTTTGAGTTTCTCACCTCCCTCGTCCTGTCCCCATCTTCCCACGAAGGAGTTGATGAGGTTTTATTCAAAGTGAAATAATAGAAAAACTACGTATCTCCAGCGGGGGGAAAGAGGGGGGGTGACATTCCCTCCCCTCCCCCCTCCCCCCTCCACCTATCCCATCTTCGTACGAAGGCGACTTGATATAAGACTTTTACCCCATTTTTTTCTTATATTATAAATTATATACTCAAAGTATTGGTAATCCTTTACAAAATCGCAACTTTTTCATTTTCATATTATCAGTTTCGTGTAAAATATGATAAGACGTATAAGAGCCATCTATTAACATTATTGGCACAACAGAGCTCAGAGTTAGTTCATATTTCACTCGCTCGCAACAGTCGCTATAGGCAAAATATTACAATCTGGCCACTAGATGGCGTACAAGTTATTGATTGATTTCTAACTACACATTGTTTACGATGTTGATAATATTTATAATTATAATTACTCACAATGTGAACAGCCATAACTCTTCAATTTTCGTTTCTTTATCACAGACAGATGACAAACACCACACACACGCACACGGAAGGCATGGTAAAAATTACTAGACAAATTTACTTTACCTTCAGTAGCTTTGATAAAAGCCGTTTTTTGTCAATTCATTTAGAGAACATGATCCTGGCGCCTGCTTTAATTTTTACAATTAATTAAGCGGCCTTTACAAAATATAAAAATTATATATTCTAACTCAAAACGGCGTAATCAGTCGGCGTCAAAATTTGGTGAACGTTTTATTTCTACCAACAGCTGTTTTTCTATTGCAATTTTCGATAATTCGGAAAGCCGTTCTTGTTCTTGAGTACTTATTTCTTAATTAAATATGTGTGAATACTTATTTAACACGTTCCGCGAAACAACTTGTCGCAGGAATGATCACAATTAAATGAGCTAGGTATCTTTAAAAGTTCCGGAAAGGCACCCTGAAGGCAATTTTCGACTAAAATGCCTATTACGTAATTTAGATTTCTGAGAAATAGGTACTCAAAAAGTAGGTTTAGGTGAAGTAATGAGATTATTATATTCGTCTGTAAAACTTGAAAGTATTTACCTTTCCGAATAAAGATTGCACATACTTTAATCCATCACAAGGCACATTTGCAAGCGTTTCCGAATTCATTTTAATGTCAAGAAACTTTTTAATCACTTCAAAACAAAGATAATCACCGCAAAACTAATCACAACACTTCATTTCACAGAAAATGTCCAAGCAAAAAATGCACCAGTAACCGCTCGAAACGAACTTGAACTAATTTGAAATTGTATCATTCCATTCCATAGATCGAGCTTTGCACAGCGACGCGCTCATTCATACTATTTACACACACACACGCTTCGTTTTACGTTCCATTCATAAAAAATCAGAAACCAGGCTTAAAAATCAGTACAATTTGGAAAATAAGTACATACTGATGTAATCAACAACGTGAACATTTGTATACAAATAGTGACAGGTCCAGAAGCCTCATAAGAAGCCAGCTGGTGCGAGCGAGACGGGACGATGTTTATTGTTGCGTTCTCGCAATAGCGGTATTGGAGAGGTTTGGCAACGGTGCGCGTGATGAAAACTGTGCGGGATTTAAATATTATTCTTCGAGTATGTAAACCTGGCAACCTTGCATCGAACGTATAGCAGGCGGCCGCCGGCCGGGGCGCGCAGTTTTTATTATTCTTATCAATTCTTGCGACATGATTGAGTTGGTTAATTTACAAGTTTACTTGTGTAGTTTTATTTTTTTTTAATTTTTTATTGTTAGGCTCACGTTTGACTGAAAGCCGGGCTTTTCGGCTTTAATGAAAGGAACGCCCCTGGTTCGGAGTCACTGAAAATATTACTGAAGGCTTACGGTGAATCGACTTTATCAAAAACACGTATTTATGAGTGGTACAAAGCGTTCAAAAGCGGTCGAGATGTGATGGAAGATTTGTCTCGCTCTTGTAGGCCATCAACGTCGGCAACTGAAGTTAACATCGCAAAAGTGACTGAAAATCCTCATTCAAGTTTGAGAGAGATAGCCGCCGAACTCTCTGTGTCTCACGAGTCGACCCGTACCATTTTAAATAATCACTTTGGTATGAAACATGTTGCCGCTTGGCCAGTCCCAAAAGTCCCGAATTTTCTCCAAAAACTCAATCGCATAAGAGTCGCTAAGGACATGCTAGAACGAGTTCATTCAAATTCTTAGTATTTTTAGTAGCCAATTTTTTAATCAGGTCTAAGCTTGGAGTATCTTAATTTGACAGGATAAAACTAATATGTATCTTCTGTCCATTTCTTAATGAAATAGAAAGAAAAAGATGCACTAAACTTAAATTTAGTTTATTTTGTGAACAACAGAATCGACACCACTATCGTCAATAAGTTCATAAAAGGCGAAATTAACTTTATTTTAGATTTTGCTTTGTGACTGACACAAATGGTTTTATGACAGAAACCTATATTTCAATTATTTTAAATATTCTCCCAGTTAGATTATAAATTGAAAAAAAAAAAGGGGCTTTTTTCGTGCACGGAACCTGAACAAAATTTCTCTGTCAGCTTTGATGCTCTCGCTGGCTAGTGCATGTTAATTTTATTTTCGACTTTAATTTAACTCTTGTAATGTTGTTATTTGCTCGGCAGCAAAAACCGCACTTTGTTTCACCAGCCCTAAATGATACTCAGTCAAAAAGTAACCTTTTATTTACTTTTCAACTTTTAGATCAGAGGTAGACCCCGAACAATTAGTATCAAACCCGAAATTCGCGGCTCTCTGTCAGAAATTCAAGAGGCATGCTCGAGAGCTTGACGTGAACCAGGCTATCGAAGCCATGAAGATTTTGTCCTTCCTGAAGGTGCCTGCCGACACTGTGGTGGTCCAGACCATGCTGCAACTCCTCCGATGCTACATCAACATGATCAACGTCAAACAAATCATGTTCCTAGACTTCTTACTGATGAAATTCAACCACAGAGATCATTTAGTTGATGCACTGAAGCTCGCTCTGCCTTTAGCGTTCCAAATACATTTACCGTTGGAGATTGACAATAAAGATATGCCTTTACTGAAGGATATGCTGGCGTATAGCTGTGGACACAAGCTGCCAGACCGTTATATTGATGACATAGTCACAGGCTTGCTCCTGCACGATCAGGTCATTGATGCTCAAATAGCCAAGTCCATCATATGGTCACTGTGCCAAGTGAACTGCACAGAAGAAAGATTCCCTACAAGGGTACAGCTTCTCCATATTTGCTACGACATATTGACGCAGAGGATCGACCAGCTATCGTACGATGAGCTTCTGAGGACGGCTGCGAAGATCAAGACCAGGATCATAGAGAAGCATCCGGAGTATTATCATGAACAGCTGTTTGATGCCATTGCCAACTCTGTGGCAGCTCGTGAAGTTAGCTTCGATAAGGCGCTGCAGGTGGCTCGCATTATGTCGAGGACCGTAAGTATTCTTTTTTTAATACCCCCCGACCTAACTGTTTTTTTTAATCAACCAAGCTGGACGTGAGGTCTTAGGCTGAATTTGCGGGCCGGGTAGTGTTGTTACTTTCTTCCATATTATGGGCGTTTGCGCCCTATTAATGGCATTAGGTTCGCTCGCCTATTACCATAATGGGACTTGTCAAACTATTGGTGCACTATCTACATTTTGTTTTTGTTAAAATATCACTTGTCCTTCTTGTGTTAGCCAATAAATTATAAATATGTCACCGGATAACTGCAAACGCTCAGGTTATATTATACTAACTGTTGCCCGCAAGTTCGTCTGCGATCCAGAATGAAAAGTCTAGGATATGTTTACACCCAGGTCATGGTCTACCATGTGCCAAATTTCATCCTAATCCGTTTCGCCGTTTTAGTGTGAAAGCGTAACACAAAGAAACTAACTTTTGCATTTATAATATAACCCCCTTACAAATAAACGTATTAGTTACATACCGATTTCTCTCTTTCAGTCGTCAGTAATTTGACTTTCGAAAGAAAAAGACAAAGCGTTGTGTAACTAAACGGACGCTATACAGCGTTTTTAGTAAGGGGGTTATAATATTGTAGAAACATTGTGAACAGTGCATTTAATTTACAATAAAAATCTATCAATGTCTTGACCCCTTAAAAAATGTTTTTTTTTTTTTAAGTGAAATATTCTTTAGCACCGTTGTGATTTGAAACTCAATGAAACGAAAAAGCGACAGTAAAAAGAGATAAACACATACATCTATAGGATTTACCGTGCGAGAGAAAGAGATAGAAGTCATTATACACTGTTTCTTATTTTTGTGATCTCGATCTCTGTTGTGTGTGCAACATGTTTATTCGTTAGCTGTCGTTAAGGTGTTGCGAGCGCAACATGTTTGTTAAGTAGCGTCAATGTGTTGTTGTGTGCGCAACATGGTTCTTAAGGAGCGTCAATGACTTGTTGCGAGCGCAACATGTTTGTTCATTAGCTGTCGTTGAGGTGTTGCGAGCGCAATTGTGATTATGTTTTCTAGTGAATTTATCAATTTTTCCCAATCATCATACTCGTAACATCCTCTTTAATTCACCAAAGCAGCCGTAGTCTGGCGGCATTAAATCTGGCGAGTAAGGGGGATGTTTCCAAAGCCTTATATTTTGAAGTGAAAACTTCTTTAGCATCGTTGTGATTTGAAACTCAATGAAACGAAAAAGCGACAGTAAAAAGAGATAAACACATACATCTATGGGATTTAACGTGCGAGAGAATGAGATAGAAGGCATTATACACTGTTTCTTATATTTGTGATCTCCTCTTTGTGCGCTGTCCGTACCCTCTCCCATCTTCATACGTTCATGAATATTCGTAACGTAAGTCTTCGTAGATTGTCGGTACTGCTCTGGGCGCCGTCAAACAGAAACCTGATAACATTTTTGAAGGTTTCCCTTCTATCGCGTGTGAACTGCACACATGTTTTTTTTTTTTACCTGAGTACCTACTTAAGTGGTTTTAATACTCAAAATATATGTAGTCGATGAATTTGGTGCAGGGTAAAACTCTAATGAGTGTTTATGTTGGTACTTAAATATGTAAAATGTATGTGTACTACTGAATAAATAAATAATTATATTTGCATTTCGCAGGCACACACCCATTTCGGGCTCGTGCGCTACCTCTGCGAGAAAGCGGCCGCCAACAACTCGACCCTATCGACTTGCCGCGCCACCACGCTATTCAGCTTCATCAACTGCCTCTCCAACAACAACTTCACCCCCGAAGCCGCACAGTGGGAGGAACTCCGAAAGCAGATATCCAACAACCCGCTCCTCGTTGAAGACAATAACTCTCTACCCTGGACAAAAATATGCCTAGAAATGGCTTCCCTAGGAATATATCAAGACAAGTTGCTAAAAAAAGTATTTTGTAAGGAGAATTTTGAAAGGGAGCTCAATCAGCTGGATTACCTGCAGTTGTTGACTCTGTATGAAGCTGTGCGGTGCTTCCACACTGTAAAGGATTATAAGCTGCCCGAGGATTTGCTGGAGAAGGCCAAGTCCGTGTATCCTGTTCATCATAAGACGGAGCTGTTGGAGGAACGCCTGGCTGCTGGCCTCGGGGGGCCCGGGTATGTCGTGACGAATGTCGTGCTACCGAATGGGATTATTTCTGGTGAGTAGACCATTTCCTCAAGCATCATCTCCCTGCCTTTGTCTTCTTCCATTCTCCCCTGACAACCGTCACCCAAACACTCCCTTCCCTTCTTTCATAACCCCCCCGCCCCCCTCTCTCTCCATCTATCAACATTTATGTTCATCACTTTACAAGTAACGGTGGTACCCACTACCTCAGGCGCAATTAGATCTCACTTTGACTGTCAAACTGCATCGTTGGTTGGTCTTATGCCCGCAAGCGGAAGCCAAGAATGGAAGGTTTGATTTCTGGGTAGAGCGAAGTATAAAAGTGCAAGAGTAAAAATTCTCTGTAGCAGTCTGGGGTCTCCTATTACATTCCTGGTGAGATGTGGGTATACCACCTTGCCTCGCCTTCCGGTAATACTCGCGATATGTTTTATATTAATTTGAATAAAATATACTTCCTTCTCAGATTGTCTGATATGCCTGAAAAGCGGCTACCCAGTGAAGTTTGAGGTCGCCACTGGTGACTTGAGAGTGCCGGTCGAATTCCTCAACATTCCGTCCGGTGGCGTACTGTAAGTAGTTATTTCTATCTTCTACCTGCTTACTTGTAAAGTTAAGAGAAGTCTAAACTTAAAAAAAAAAAGGTTAAGCAGACGATAATCATTACTCATTATGTGAACATTTTCTTAATTAAAAACCAGCCCTCAATCTGCTATCTGACGCCAGAAGCAGCAATTATAAACATTACCTACGTTGAAATACTCAACAACAAATAATTTGGCCTTTCTTCGCTTTATCTATGGTCAAGTTAATTTATTTTGTACTTTATTTCAACCGAAACAAAGTCGATATTTTATTGGCAATGAAAATTTGATATACGGCCGTTACCTATTCTACAAACAACGGAAGGAAAACACATAAATTTCTCTCAATTTTCCAGAGTATGCGTCCTAAACTTCCTTCCCGGCTGCTTCTCGATGAACAGCAACCGTCTTCGAGGCACATTCCGCCTCGTCCTCGACATACTTGAAGAGCAAGGCTATGCCGCCGTCGCCATCAACGTGAACGAATGGCTGTCTGCGCCCCCACACGAGAGAACCCCCTACCTCCTGCGAGAGGTGGAGTACAAATGTGGCGAGATCGGCATGAAACTTGCAGCCACTTGGACTGCGCAATAGACACGAATAGCTAGAGACACTGCTACAAGGAACTTTTGACGATCGAAAGACGACATTTGTGCAATTGTTTTGTGAAATGTATTGAAGAAACAAGATGGCAGCGCTAGTTCCGCTTCTGGCCGCGCGTCAAAAGAATCTTGTACCGCCATATTTTTAGTTTTATACATTTATTGATCTCCGGACGAGGATAGAAAATTGTTTGTGAAATATATTACGTATTGTATGAAAAGTTCCTTTTCTTTTTTTTAAATATTCAAGACACGATTGCCGTGATAAACTATTTACATATCTACAAATTTGTACGGAACCCTAGGGTTCCGTACAAATTTGAAACGGTCAAGTGCGAGTCGGACTCGCGCACCTAGGTGCGCGAGTCCGACTCGCACTTGACCGTTTTATTTTGAAATGGATAGGGCACTACACAAATGACGTCAACGGCGGTTTAGGTGCTATAATACCTCCTACTAGAACGATATATTCTCATAAGTTCTCCCTGGGGGCCCTCCGAGCCCTCCAAGTGAGCCTAGCAAGTCTGATTCCTCTGAAGCTGAGAAGTAAATAATGCCATAGTTATCATGCTATCTAAACTTTTTTGTAAAGGACTTCTTGGCACCTACGTTCTCATCATCTGCCTAGCCTTGTCACACCTATGTTGAGGTCGGATTCTAGTCTAACCGGATGCAGCTGAATACCAGTATTTTACATAGAGGGACTGCCTATCTGACCTCCACAACCCAGTTACTGGGTGATACCTTACCCCTTGGTAAGACTGGTTGTCAGACTTTCGGGTTTCTGACGATCCGTAACTACTGTCAAAGATCCACGAATGACAGCCGGAACCAACGGCTTAACGTGCTTTCCGAGGCACGGAGGGGTGTCGGTATGTAAAGATGGTCACCCATCCACGAGTCAACCGCGGCAAACGTAGCTTAACCTAATCGATCGACCCTTGCGGCTCTTATTACTTAGCCACACTCCCCGCTCATCATAATCATCATCGCAAATTGTTTCGTTGGTTATAGGAAAATTAATTGAAAATAAAGGATTCGTATAAACTTTTGATTATTTTAAAATAACTATAATATTTATATTTACTAGTAGTACACACGGCGACACATCAAACTGTAAATTTTCAGTTTTAGCTGACCTCACATTGTATAGGTTTTTCGTACAGTCAGAAGTCAGCTTATACTGGTTATGCTCATAATCATAATCATTGATTTGCAATAGGTATAATATAAGTCCCTTCTTTCATATTAAAATTATTACAAAATGTGGTAACACCACACCAATGACAACAAACGTCAAAATATCATAAAAGTATCAAAGCGAATCCCGCAATTTCAAAAAAATGATTTGGTTTACGTTTTTACAAACGATATATTGCCCTAATTACAAATGATAGATGTTATTCATCGCTGAAAACGTACCTTTGCATACAAATAGAGCGATAGAGCGTAGAGAAATCGCATCTTAGATAACAGTTCCGAGATGGACTTAAAATGTTGTATTTTGTTGATAGCTAGCGTTATAATAGTGTGCGAGTGTAAGTACGGGTACGTGTTGTGGCCTCAGGGCGAGCTGATCATGAGGACTACTGACTACTTCGCTAATATACCAGCCAAACACGTCGCGCGCGCCACGTACAGCAACGAAATCAATAACACCGGGTAAGATTTTTTAACTACCTTATTTTTTAGTAAGTAAAATACTAGCTACATTACCGTCATTGTAAGGTAAAAGTAGGTAGTCGTGGATTAGCTTTGGTGTTTTGATCATTACTATAATAATAAGTGTACATACACACGAGTGACACGCGTCGACGACAGAGGCAACTGAAAACGTCGACGCGTGTCGACTGGCGCCGAAAGCGTGTCGCTCGTGTATTTGAGTACCTCCGACACGCGTTAACGGCTGTCGCCGATACGCGTCGACACGTTGCAGTTGCCTTTGTCGTTGCGCGTGTCGCTCGTGTTTATTACACACTAAGATGGAGTTCAATGATGCATTTTCTCTTTTCAAAGTGATAGTTTTTAAGAGCGATTTAAAACGTAGTTACCTTGAGTTAACCGGAAACGCGATACCGGTCACGTGTGCATGTGACAGAACCCATAGCTACCCTGCGATAGCTCTGGCAGTTACTTCGAAGTCCATGAGAGCTATTCTTGGAGTTGAGGGGGCTGTGCTAAGGTGAATGACTATTAATATCAATAAATAGGATTACATTAACTTAGAGGGCTGTATTGATGATTTTAATGATAATAATTCTAAAATACTGTATAATACGAAAATACTGTATACTTGTACACCTGACATTGGCGCCGATTCCCTCGTTCATGAACTAAACTAAATTTAAGTTCAGTGCATCTTTTTCCACCAAACTAATATTTATCTTCTGTCCTTTTCATGATGAAATAGAAAGAAAAAGATGCACTGAACTTAAATATACTTAGTTTAATTTGTGAAAAAGGAACCGGCGCCACAGTGACCTGTAAATTGCAAAAAACGTAGATAAAAAAATTTGAATTTCGCGGGCTTCCCTGGCAGGGAAAAAACGGACGCGTGCGCTTCTCCGCTAAACGCAGCGTTTAGCCAAA
This sequence comes from Eremobia ochroleuca, assembly GCA_949629135.1. NCBI lineage: Eukaryota > Metazoa > Arthropoda > Insecta > Lepidoptera > Noctuidae > Eremobia > Eremobia ochroleuca. The sequence goes on along the minus strand of OX451403.1, from coordinate 960,022 downwards.
TAGTCGTCAGATAAAGTTTGACCCTCCCTAGGGCCGGTTTCCACCCACACTGAGAAGAGAAGTAGTGTCTCGTAAGCACCTGAGTACTTATAGGTTATTGTATTATCACAGAAATGTCATACACGCAGAGTTATAACATACCAATAACGAACAACCGACAGGGTTTTGTTGGTATCCAGAATATCTTCTCTCATATTCATTCATATCTTTATTTACATTCCATAATGCGTTCCTTTCCACTTCGATGGACCAGCTCCTATGCTTATATTAACCTTGTCATGAATATTTTCCCCTGTACAAGCTGGGCGTTCCTCGAGCTGCACACGTCACCAGACTGCTCGGATGAGAAGCAGGCCTACGCGGCCGGCTACCTGGAGGGCTACCTCACCAGGGACCTCATCTGGTACCATTGGCAGAACATGCTCAAAGGGTCAGTTACTTATGAAACACATTACTTTTCTGCACACCACACACACCATTCACTATCTAGCGTATTAAGTTGTTAGCGTCGCGTAGACGTTGCGTAAATGCCAAAGCTACGGTTTCCTAGAAAAGCGGCGACCGCCCACATAGCGTCCGCTATTTACCGGTGAATGACTTCACTGAAATGTTTATGAAAGTAAGTTGTTGTGTTTTTCTAGAGAGCGTTTTTGATACCGTAAAGTCAAACCCGCCTGCCCAAGACGGCCCTAGGTCCCCCTCCCCCCGGCCTGTCCTGCCTAGCGCATGTATTTACTCACGAAATCGCAATTAACTTTGAACCTTATCCTTTAGCGATAAAGTTGAAAATCTATTAAAGAAATTTGACAGGTTGTACTAGCGTCTGTACAGTAATAAAATTCAAGTAAACGAAATTCTTTTTGTATGTATGTTACGCGATATCTCCGGCAATTGTAAATTGATTTCAATGATTCTTTTTGAATGGATAGGGTATGCCTCAGGGGTGGTCCCATATATATTTTATTAACTTTGCTTGGGTAACTTTTGAGTTAGCTTCAATACCTAATACTTACGTATTTTTGCCACTTAGTTTATATTGATGATGTTATAACTTCCTGTCACTGATATTTGCATAGCATGTAGTGTTATACGAATTCGTATGGGGGAAGTACAACTTAAAAGTGAAACGTAAAAACTTTTTTACAAAACAAAAAAAAAAAACAACCGACTTCCAAAAAAAGACTACAAAGTGAAAAATAACTTTAATTTGGGAAGTCGGTGGGAAACAACGAAAATGCGAACCCAACGACACCGACTTCCGAAATTAAGTTATTTTTCACTTTCTTTCTGGAAGTCGGTTTTTTTTTTGTAAAAAACTTTTTCACACACTTCTGTCGTCCACAGTATGAGCCAGTCCTTTCGGTAGGACTCAAGCCACATGTACCCATACTAATATTATAAATGGGAAAGTAACTCTGCCCGTGGTCGATCTTTCTACCTACTCGTATCTGGTATCATGGAAGTCAAGGTGTGAAGAGGATCGGACGGATTTGGATGAAATTCAGCGCACGGATAGACCTAGGTTAGGATTTTGGATACTTTTTATCCCGGTAGTGATAGTGATGGTATTTATACCTGTTACAGATATTGTTACAACAAGACGGACGTGTGCGGTCTCATCGAGGAGTTCGTGGACAAGAACGAAGCCTACATGTCAGCGATGGTGGACGCCAACACGATGGACCCCTATTGGTATCAGGTACTTTTGTTTTATCTCTGGCGAGATTTGCTTTATAGGACTGACGCAGACCTGGTGAAGCGCGATTTCACTGAAATAAAAAAATTTGCTTTTTTTATTTCAGTGAAATCGCGCTTCACCAGGTCGAGCTTCACCCTCGCGAGGGTTGAAAATAAATAAACTTCTGTAGTCCGAGATAGCATCATCGCGGACAGAGGTTAAGCCTTTTCGACTTTATTTTAAAGGATGCAATGTTGATATTTGTTTGACACGGAAATCCGTGCTTTTCTGCGCTTCGCCAGGTGCCCTCGGGGTCAAGTTAGAGGGGCTGCGTCCCGACCGCGACGCTGTATAGATATTACAATTTGATGTACAGATATACAACTTGTAACGTTAAATGCGCAAAACCTGAAAATAGTTTGATCAGAATAACGAGCAGAATTGATTGAACCACTTTATAATATAGGTCACATTTTTCAAAATATCTTCATTAAAAACGTTGCCGTGTCTATTTATTAATAGGTCAAGCAAGCCAATGTCAGCGCGGCACAGCGGCCCGGTGACGACTCCTCCCTCGATAGAGCGTCGTCGCAGACGCATGAAACGATCAGAATGGCCAGTAAAACTAAAACACCACATAAAACCTTTACAATTTTTTTAATGACTTATTTTCTCTGTGAAATAGGTCAATTGAATTAAAAAATAGTTGGGGTGTCTGAGGTTTTGCGCATTTAACGTTACACGTTGTATAAGCAATGCTCATATAGTGGCACCAATCGTGACTGCCATAGAACTGCGTTTTAACTGCGCAGCCAACTGCAATCCTGTGGTGGTGTTGCCATCGCTGTAGAGTTTGTAAACTAACAATTGATTGCAGGTAAAGCTGTACTATATTCAGTTGAAAGGCCTGGCATTAGGATACAACGCGGCTACGAAAGATCCCTACCAGTGGCTCTCCACCAGAGATATCATGTAATTACTTTACTCACAGAACTGCATATTGAAGGTACCAAATTAGAAAGGCCCAAAAAATAGGTGCTCATATTTTGAGAGCATTTTCAGTATAGGTTTGTTTTATAGATCACACTAATATTATAAAGGCGAAAGTTTGTGAGTGTGTGTGTGTGTGTATGTTTGTTACTTCTTCACGCTCAAACGGCTGGACCAATTTTGATGAATTTTGGTACACAGATAGTTTATTACCAGGATTAACACATAGAATACTTTTTATCCCGATATTCCTACAGAATCGAGACTTATGCGGGTGAAACCGCGGGACGCAGCTAGTAGTTTTATAATTTTTTCATGAAGACAACTTCAACACGCCAATAGCCTGACTGGTCCTCTTATACTTACATGGTCCCACCTCGCCCTCACCTCCCTCGCTTTCTGCATACCCCTTCAAAAAATGAAGACATAATGTTATGGCGACGCTTGGGAATGTCTATTTCCAGCAGTGGACATGTTTCGGCTGAAATGATGATCCTGATGGATGAATGCTAACGTAGGAATAGATATATTACTAGTAGGTAATTTTTAAAACAACAATAGAACATAACGTATTCCCGTACTTCCATCCAGCTGGATCAACATGCTGGGTGACCTGGACGAGATCGCGTTCGCGGTATCTATGCCGAAGACCGATTCCGAGGGCCGGCTGTTCGGCGACCGCTGCACCGGACTCGTCAAGCTACTGCCGGACCTCACCAACTTGTACTTTTCGCATGTCACTTGGAACAGGTCAGGATCAATCCTCATCATTATACAGGTTGTTAAAAACTCATCACATAACCGTTATGTACACATTCTATACATAAAACTACACTACTCAACAAAGAATAGGGAACAAGCTAATTATATCAACTTATTTATTTAAGAAAACTCTTTTTGTAACTTTTGTGACTGGAAGTCTGGAACGTTATGTTATGTCGATATTTATTTTTAAATTGATTTTAATTTTGATTTGATTCTGGATTTAATTTTGATTTTAATTAAAATTTATTTTTTTATGTAATCATTTATTTTAATTTTAATTTTTATTTCAATCTTGGTCTTCATTTTAATGTTAATTTTGATTTTTAATTCTGATTATTTACATGTGACATAGTTGTTTAAGTCGTACTACCTACTAACTTATAATATTATGGGCAAAATATGTCTGAAATAAAAAGATTTTATTTTATTTATTTATTTATTTAACGCGGGAAGAGATGCTGAAGGCTCTGGGTATGTGTCTGGTAGCATACCGGCAGCCTTCAGCATTCAACGTGAAACTGCCGACGCTGTCCATTGTTATTTAAAGTACATCAAAATGAGAATAATTAAGTAGGGTTTCGATTACATGACATTTATGAATTCCAGTTACCAATCCATGCTGCGCTTCCACAAGATGTACGTGATGCATCTGCACGTGACTCCCGGCAGCAAAGTGCTGATCCCCGGCTACAAGATGTCTCTGACGTCATACCCGGCCTTCGTGCAGGTAATGGCCGTGCTCACCTTATCTATCTATCTCCACTAATAATAAAGCTGAAGAGTTTGTTTGAATGCGCCAACCTCTGGCACTGCCGGTGGGATTTGAATATTATTTTTGCATTTGACGGCCTTCTTTATTGAGGATGGCTTTACGCTAGGACCCTTAGTAGCCGAGCGACAAGAATAAAAATAAGAAAGTACTCTTAGCGAAAACGAAGTAATAGCGCAGGCAGGCGATGCGATGCGACAGGCTGGGGGTTGGGGGGGCAAAAAATTTCACTGGGACGAAGTCGCGGGCAGAAACGAGTGTAGTATTTACAGGTAATATCTTTCTCTCAGCCGGTTTGACTAGACATGTACAGACGCCAGCACATCAACCTACCCGAAACTATCAAATTTTCCCAATCAACTTTGAATCTAATGCCTTAGCGATAAAGTTGAAAATCTATTAATTAAATTTGACAGATGTTAGTAGCTTGATGTGCTGGCGTCTGTACATCTCTCAGGTGGTTTGACTAGACATGTATATCTCTCAGCTGGTTTGACTAGACATGTATCTCTCAGCTGGTTTGACTAGACATGTATATCTCTCAGCTGGTTTGACTAGACATGTATATCTCTCAGCTGGCTTGACTAGACATGTATATCTCTCAGCTGGTTTGACTAGACATGTATATCTTTCAGCTGGTTTGACTAGACTGTACAAATTATGAAAGTAATGTTTCTTTTAAAATTAACTTCAAGTTATAAGAAATAGGAACGTGGATTGATGTTTTTCTTTGTTGCTGCACCATTGTTACAAAATCTCAGAATGTTGGTAAAAATAGCTTTGAAAATTAGGGATGGTGTCTTAGAAACCAGCACCCTAATTGCGTAACACACTATTACTCTCAATTTGAATAATTTTGAAGCATATTGCTAATCCATTACTCCATATGTTCGAAAAGTGTGTCTGCTCAACAACGTAAATAACGCAATGAATGTTGTTGAACTGTCAAAATGTAACCTATTGCTACTGATAGTGTGTTACGCAATTGCCCTGCTGTACCTGTAGCTACATCGGTCGAGATAGCTGCTTAGCGCTAGCTCCATTTCTAATTACCACTCTGTATATTGTATAGTAATGTACCTACCTACATGTTGTAGTTATATAAATTGACAATTCATAGCAGTCCACAGATGACTTCTACATCATATCATCGGGGCTGGCGGCCGCCGAGACCACCATCGGCAACAGCAACCGGACACTGTTCGAGCTCATCACTCCCGTCGGCTCGGTAACTTCTTTTAATTATATAAGTCCTTTGGAAGACTTACAGCTAAACAAAACTGCATAAAAATAGCAAGTCTTCACTTATAAAACAGAACAGTGAACAACACAGCACTGCTCATATAAAAGAAAAAGAGAATTTCAAAGCTAAAAGATAAAATACAAATCGTAATATTGCCAATATAGAGACTGACACTAATAAACTAGGCATACAACCTATCGAACTTAAATACATCAAGCCGAAAGCCTCAGGTGAAATTCTCGCAGCGTCAAGTCAAATTTTCAATCCCTTCGTAACAAGCGTGTCTTCGGCCAGATCTCTTCACCACCAATAATTATACAATAATTGAGGGGGTAACATGCAAACAGGCTTAAGTCACAATAATGTAAATTTTCAGAATACTTACTGAAAAAAATCTGTAGTTACTACAGATTTTAGTTATTTTTTTATTGTCTAATATCATTTAACTGAGAGCAGTGGTGGCCCAGTGGTAACGGACGCGACTTATTTCATTTCATTTATTTATTGCATTTCATGTTGTTTACAGGTTGTTACATTATGATAGTTCCAAACAATGAACCCTGCTAGGGAACAGCAATGTATAGGCGATAGGTTTTAATTAATTTAACATGCTATCATTATTCATACAATTTGTTGATATAGATTAATTTAAAAATTATTAATTATAATTATACATTATGTCATTCTTATAAACTAAATAAATAAATTATCATTTTCATATTATAATCTCATACTACAATTTATGTCATGTTACAATGAGTCTAAATGTCATTTATAACACATTTGCTCGTAAAAGGTCTCTTACTGCACCAATTTCAATATCGTAATGTATGTCATTACGTTCTTGTGCGTAATTGTAATGTAAAGTGCACGGTTTATCAAGATGCTCCGTCTAAAACGAACGGTACTTTTTTAAATCTTAGCAAAGAGTTTTTATGTCAGAAAAGTGGTATATGTTTTATGAATAAAATTAGCTTTAGGAGATAAAATATAATAAATAAACATTTAATTCTTTAATTTAATTAATTTTGACAATTAATTACAACCATTTATCTGTAACAAAAACACAAAAGTATTAATTTACTTTATTAGTAATACTGGCTGTTTTTTGTGCCTTTGCCATAAACAAAAGACGCTGATGCGCGCGCATCGCTAATTTGTGAAAAAGTAAAAATTATTCCGCGCGCTTTTTACTTTTTACAAATTGATCGAATTTTAATAACTGTTTTAACAAGTAATTAAAGATTTATTCGTTTAAGAAAGTCCGATTTTTATTTATTTCCTCACAAATGTGTTATAAAACGCCGTATGACATACGTGCGGTTTGATAATTACAGCCTCTGCTTTCTTATAGCCCTCACCTACGGCTCGGGCTAGCAATATCGCCTCAGCTGTAATTTTCAACTTACCGCACTTATATCATAATGTACTATTATAACTCAGTTAATTTAATGTCAATACGAGCCGTCGAGGTCGTGGGTTCGAAACCAGGCAGGCGCTTTATTTTGTGTGAATTATTTCATCACCACTGGTCTCAAAACAGTGAAGGTGAGGAAACCGGCATGTCCTAGAACCAAAAAATCTAAATCATTGACATCTCTACCAACCCGCACTGGGCCCGCGTGGTGAATTACGGCCCACTCCCTCTCACCGAGAGGAGGCCTGTGTCCCAGCAGTGGGAACGATGCTATATAATTTAATTTAAAACTAACATGGATTTGTGGTTTCCCTTGCATACTTTCTCTTCTTCTTTATTTTTCTCTGCCCGACCGAGGGGCCGAGGGACCGAGGGGCCTGGGGGCCCGGGAGACCTTACGCTCAGCAGTAGCGCTGGCGACAGCTAGACCAAGGAAGTAAAACATATTTCATCACGTATTGCTGAGATAGAACACTTAGCAGTATTTCTCCGAGTATAATCATCTTCCACCGCGGTGTATTTGTCTAGGTTTTGGAGTACGCTAGAGCGATGATCGCTAACCGCCTGGCGCACAATGGTAAAGAGTGGACCAAGATATTCAGGAAACACAACAGCGGCACCTACAACAACCAGTGGTGAGTGCCACCACAATTAGAACGACGGAAATTATGTACCTTAACTCGAGCTCGTAACACCTACCGCCCTCAGGTGACTATGTCACTTACACCTTTTAGAACGCCCAAGTAACATTTATATCTCTGTACTAGAATTTTTTGGGCGCGTGACCAAAATCTGAATCAACGCTACCATCTTGTTTTTAGGGTTCCGTACCCAAAGGGTGCCTGCGGAACCCTTTTACAAAGCTTCCGCTGTCCGTCCGTCCCTCTTTCGGTCAGCGGGCTGTATCTCATGAACCCTAATAATGAAAAAGTTTAAATTATCAGTGTGTATTTCTATTGCCGCCATAACAGATAATAAAATAAAGTTACAAATTAAAGAGAATAAATTATACATTCAAGAAACGTGTTTTCTTAGGTGTTTTTTTTGCCTTGTAGTACGGAACCCTTCGTGTGCGAGTCCTACTCGCACTTGACGGGTTTTTTTTTTTTCAATACATTTCACAAAACAATTGCACAAATGTTTGCCAACAGCGCCCCCCGTCAACGTCATTCGAGTGCCAAAAGACCCTTGTAGCAGTGTAGATCTCTCCCTTGTAGTTGTAAAGTTTGTTACTGCTCCAATATGTTTTCTGATAGTTTTGGAAAAGGGTTAGAAAAATTACTTGGCAACAACCTGAGCATTCTCAAAACTATTGCATGCCTCAGACTTCCTACAAACAAATAATGTCTTCAATAACTAGGAATTAATATGATCATATTGCCATTATAGGTAACTAGCTGCGCCCCGCGGTTTCACCCGCATAAGTGTCGATCCCGTGGGAATATCGGGATAAAAGTATCCTATGTGTTAATCCTGGTTACAAACTATCTGTGTACCAAATTTCATCCAAATCCGTTCAGCCGTTTGAGCGTGAAGAAGTAACAAACATACAAACACGTTTATTAATATAGTTAAATAACTAAACTAACTAAGATATAATAGTGATAGTTTAAATGTTAAAAAGATAATATGACCGATAGGATGCATTGGGATGCATGAAGAAGCCTCGTCGTATAGCGCAGCTTGTTCCGCCAGTTGCTCAACTGGACCGAGCGCTCGGCGCATCCTGGACAGTCACAGCCAACACCTTATTTGACTGGTCAATTCTTCTCTTTCGGTGGTAGGGCTAACGCCCGCCAGGTTTGCGGCCACCCTCCCGACGGAGTCCGGCGTCAAGCAGCCTGCTGTGTTTCGTCGATGCGTGGGAGCTCCAGTGCCTTAGGCCTTCTGGGCACGCTCGTTCCATCATAGACCTCATCCATCGCTTTCCATTAGGCGTAATCGAGGTTAAGAGCGGGCCTATTCAGTACTAAAAATAAAAAAAATGGTGTCGCCAACCTATTAAAAATAAATTAAAAGAAAATATTTCCAAAAACCCTTCCAAGAATTACCAGTAAAAAACTTTTTTTATAAAAAAAAAACAACCGACAATTACTTTAATTTTGGAAGTCGGTGTCGTTGGTTCCGCATTTTCGTTTTTTGACACAGACTTCCGAAATTAAAGTTATTTTTCAGTTAGTAGTGTTTTTTTTTTGGAAGTCGGTTGTTTTTTTTATATAAAAATATTTAGTTATACTGAAAAGAAAATTGTGGTCATATTACAAATCTACGCACGCACACTTCGTCAATTTTGGTTTGTTTAGACTGTGCAGCGGGTGTTTATTTATTTTTGGAATAAAATAATAAGCTGTATTAAAAATTACGGAAATCAATATACCTAGTAAACGATTCTGAACATAGTACATTCATACTGTGCATTTATTCAGTTACACAACATATATTCCTTCTTCAGGTACATAGTGGACTACAAGAAGTTCAAGCCCCGCACGGCGCGCAGCCCCGGCAGCGTGCGGCCTGGCCTGCTGTGGGTGGTGGAACAGGTGCCAGGCTTCACAGAGTCTGCTGACCTGTGAGTCATGATCATCTGCCTAGCCTTTGTTCCTTCTCCAAAATCGTTGCTTAGTGTTCACCTTCGTTAGTGTAATGCACTGGCGGACTAATAGGGGGAGGCAGGGGCGGCCCGCCCCGGGCCCCTGGTCCAGTGGGCGCCCGAAATCTTAAAAGTATCTACTTTTTAATCTGTCCCAAACAAAGTAAAAATATGTTCAATGAGCAGTAGTTCTAGTTAAAGGCCCCGTATGAACTTATGCAAAATATAAATGTCGGGTGCTAAAAATTTTCGAGCTCGCTTCGGCCGCTCTCTTATTCCTAAGACTTTGTGCATAAGTTCTCAAAGCCACTCCTATTTCCGTTCGAATACGAATGTTCAGTATTACCGGTGAGAACTCTCTCCACTAGACACAGCGAAAAGAACTATTAAACAAAAGATGACAACTTCTAGTTGCTTGCTCTGCTCGCTTTTTTTTATCGTCGACCGTGGGACAGATGCTGAAATCAGTTTAAACCTTAAATACATAGCAGACTGATAAAATTCTCCGTAAAACCAACAGGACGATGTTACTAAAGACCCAGACGTACTTCCCTTCGTACAACATCCCGTATTTCCCGAAGATTTTCAACATAAGCGGTGGCAACGTGCGCATTGCCACGTACGGAGACTGGTTCGGGTACGCCACCAACCCTCGAGCCAAGATCATAAAGGAGAAACAGGCAAGTTCACTTTAACTGTCAAGGGGAAATAAATAGCTATGTTATCAAACTCGTTAGAAGTTTTGAACTATCAAGGAGTCGGTCAGCCAGAAAATAAAAACTAATGGCCAGAGCCAGTTCCAAAGCGCCTTTGGAACGTTACGGTTAAAACGTTTGGAAATGACCTCGCCCACGCCCCTATTCGATTTGATCCATACTTCCAGGGACAGCCTGTATAGAGTCCTTGACACTTGTGCCTCTAGGCTAGCTGGTCCATCACGTCACCGGAGTATCGTTAGCCAATTTGATCCATACTTCCAGGGACAGCCTGTATAGAGTCCTTGACACTTGTGCCTCTAGGCTAGCTGGTCCATCACGTCACCGGAGTATCGTTAGCTAATGTGATCCATACTTCCAGGGACAGCCTGTATAGAGTCCTTGACACTTGTGCCTCTAGGCTAGCTGGTCCATCACGTCACCGGAGTATCGTTAGCCAATTTGATCCATACTTCCAGGGACAGCCTGTATAGAGTCCTTGACACTTGTGCCTCTAGGCTAGCTGGTCCATCACGTCACCAGAGTATGGTTAGCTAATTTGATCCATACTTCCAGGGACAGCCTGTATAGAGTCCTTGACACTTGTGCCTCTAGGCTAGCTGGTCCATCACGTCACCGGACTATCGTTAGCTAATTTCATTTTTCCCTGTATACAGGATGTCCGGTAATTAATGGATAACCTTGAAATGGCTTATAGCAGAACTAATGGCCGTTAAGAAAAAAATGCAAAACCAAATATTATATCCTAAGTAGTATGTTTTAAATTAATTGTTCACTGAAAAATTAATCAAAGTTTTTTTTTTTATTTCTATAGCTAGTCAATCTATTTACTGCCTATCTATCGGAATAATTAGCGTATAACAATAGAACAACAAAAACCGATGGAATTCATTCATTTGTGGTTGTAGCGTACAATAATGTAAAAAAAGTTAAAAATTTGTAGTCCTTTTAAAAAAAAACATATCTTAGGATATGTTTGTTTTTTTTTTTCTGAACAGCCATAAGTTCTGCTACAAGCCATTTCAAGGTTATCCATTAATTACCGGACACCCTGTATATCTATTTTATTTAATGATATAAATGATTGTTCATAGACTAATGTATAGGTCTTGTCGTCTCAGGCAAATATCTTCAACCTGCGCGACATGTACTTGACGATGCGCTACAACGACTTCAAACACGACCCTCTGTCACGCTGCGAGCAGTGCAACCCGCCGTACAGCGCGTGCAACGCTATAGCGGCGAGGAATGACCTCAACCCTGCCAACGGTAACGAACACATAACGTCACAGCGCAGGGTAATAAGGGGCGCGCCTATTGCCGCCAACCGGGCACAAATCCAGTCTCCGGAACTCCAAACCCAATATTACTTGCCCGACCCGGGAATCGAACCCAGAACCTCATGCTCAACAGTATCGCTTGCGAGCACTAGACCCAAAAAACTCGAAATGACCCCTTACCAAGCCGAAATACCAATATCTCATAACACCATTTTAATTTTGATCGAAGCATGAATACGATCAGCCTAGGTATATTGTCCCTACTGCTGGGGCGCAGTCCTCTCTGTGAGAGTGATTGATGTCACATGTTGTCGGATCTTTGGTTCTAGGACATGCCGCTTTCCTCACGATATTTTCCTACATTACACAGACTTTACTTGATCCAGGCTCATTTCCATTCCGTGCGCTGGGTCACCGCAGCCACGGCGCCACGGATGTGAAGATCACGAGCGCGTACCTTCGGACCAGCTACCGGTTTCTGGCCATCTGCAGCCCCACGCACAACATCTCCCGCGGCATACCGCCTTTCAAGTGAGTATCTTTTACGTTATATCATGCCTTTAATCCTCGAAGGGGAAGGTAGAGGTGTAGTACAGTAGGCCGTCAGTTGAAGTCAATGGTAAAAAAACCATCATGGACTATGGCCTATAATTATTATTCTATTGTAACTCCGTACTACGCTAGGCGAGAACGGTCAGTGTTACGCCACTGACGTGCCGTCGACTGTACCTACACACTCATAATATGTATTTCTATATAACTATATATATTCTTTTTTGTTGTTATGTGAACCGTGTGATATGTGGCGAGCCTCTTAAGCTGCTGACCCAGGATGGTCAGGCTCAGCAACAGAGCTTAAGATAAAGTTCGGCTTGGTACAGCGTCCTCTCCGACAGGGCAAGATTCACAGATCGAACATCGATTTGACTAAGCATTCGATACAAATATGAACCTTATTCTTATGCAGATCATTTTCATAGGCTCGTGTTTCATACGTTTCACCTATGTCTAATCAGTCTTTCTGCCATAACGCTCGATGTGACACACACTCGGGCACTGTACATCATTCTAATCTCTTCCCAGATGGAGTAAATTCGACTTGGGGTCTCAAATATCCCACGTTGGTCAGCCCGACGAGTGGGTGTTCGCACCGATACTACACAACTGGGAGTGGGAGTAAACGCCACTTTATGTCGCGTGTGATAAGGTTCAGTTTACTATGCGCCATGATGGAGATTACTTTTATAAGAAACACAAGATTACGACACTGCGTGTTTACTTACATTAGAAGTAATCCTCGAAAGGACAAATCTGAAACTATGAGGTTGGAGTTTGTTCTAAGAGACCGGGTCCTCATAGTCACGGGACTATGACCCTATAGTATGAATGATGAAAAGGTTTATTGGGGCGATTACGATACCTAGTGGGTATATTCCGTTTGATCATAATTTCTGCAACGGCATTTTTTTATAGCGACACTACAAGGGACGGCGGGCGATAAAATGGCGTCTAATCATTATGTTGCCAATATGAAAATGTCGTTGCGTTTGATAGAAATTATCATGAAACAGAACATCTATGCCCACTATCGTAATTGCTCCAATAAATTATACTATTTCAATTATTTATTTTGATAGTGTTGATAGAATTATCTAGTCATTGCCAAAGTTATAATTAACAAATCCGCCCCTCTTAGGGTGCGTTTCCACAGAAGCGGAGCTGGGCGAAGCGGAGCAGAGACGTGCAGGAATTGACTAATCACATTGGTTGAAATCCTCATCGCGTCACTCGTCTCGTCTGTGATTGGACGATTCCTACACGTCTCCGCTCCGCTCCGCCCAGTTCCGCTTCTGTGGATACGCACTCTTACGTAGGATTTTACGATTTTTGTTTGTTAGGCATATCAAAGTATAACTATGTACCAGCTATTGTGTGATTGCTAATCCCTGCGCATGGAAATAGCGTTGTCAATAAAAAACATGACAAAATCATGCTATTTGTATTTATACCTAATGTTGTTAGAATTTCAATATTATTTTAACGATACTTGCTCTGTATAATAAAGTATGCCTCGGAAAGCACGTTTAGCCTTTGGTCCTGCGCCTGATCTCTCCGGTCGTGTCGGATTGCCGTCCCATCTGACTATGAGAGTGAGTCTGCGCGCACACTTGTGCACTACCTATAGTATCTCTCGCGCCGAAGGCTAGTCTCCGTTGAAATTGGCCGCTGTGGTCGAAATACGGTCTGGAGGACTATACTATACAGCATGCTTTTTTTTACCGGCTCAAAATTTTTACAGGGTGTTCCACCCATGAATATGAATAACTTTCACTATGGAAGCAACTCTGAGATCACGAAAAAAAATCAGCTTTTTCATACATTTTGGTCAAGTAGGTATGGAAATTCTGTATTAAACAACTGATTTTGTTTTCGTGATTTCAGAGTTGGTCCCATAGTGCAAGTTGTTCATATTCATGAATAGAACACCCTGTAAAAAATTGGAGCCTGAAAAAAAAATCATCCAGTATATAATAAAGTATTGTAATTATGTAAAGATAGTATTATTATAATATATAATCGTCGAGTTTTATAAGTCTCGTTTTTATATTTATTACGTGTTCTAAATAAATCATGTTTTACTGAACACTCTTGTTTTATTTTCGGAGTAGGTATTTTTTTGTTGCGGGTAGAACTTGCTTAACACTCAATCACAATCTGAATAATTTTGAAAGATACGATTATTGCCAATCCATTGCTTCATATATGCGAAAAGTTTGCCTGCTCAATAACGCAATGAATGTTGCGGAAATGTCAAAATGAAAGCCATTGCTACTGTTGGTGTTGCGCGATTACCGCGCTGGATGAGGCTGGCACAGGAGCGTGCAGATTGGCACAAGAAAAGAGAGGCCTGTGGTGCTCAGAAGTGGGTGAAGTCGGGTTGTAGATGATGTTTTTTTTTATCAAATAGCTGGAATGGATAGTAAAAAATTCCAAAAAATAAAACAATTTCTTTCTAAATAAGCAATAAATTTATTTAATCTAATATACACCAATAAACAATGCTTATAATTACACTTTATATACATTATGATCATGAAGGTACTCGAATAAATACATACTTTTCAAACCATTGTCATTTCTATATCCACTTTGAGAGCATCGAGACGACGTAAAGATTTATTAAGTATCAGGTTTCTGTTCATTTATGCTATCAACGTATATGCACATGACGCTGCGTCCCCACTTGTAAAGATACGGTTTCCTAAAACTGCTGTGAACGTGTGAACGCCACTAAGCGTCCGCAATTTACCGTCGAATGACGTCATTCCGTCGACGGTTGTGACGAATGATACAACAAACGTTGATCATGAAATTAAGTTGGTTTGTTTCCATAGAGAGCGTTCTTTGACACCGTAAAGTCAAATCCCGATATCATAATTTTCATGACAGCGGTGGCCTGGGGCCGTTACATGGCCGGCCACCGCTGTCGTAGCAAACCCAAACATAAGAAACACGCCAACACAGTGACCAATATATTACGTACAGACGCCAGCACATCCAGCTACTACAATCTGTCAGATTTCTTTAATAGATTTTCAACTTTAGCGCTAAAGCATAAGGTTCAAAGTTGATTGGGAAAATCTGACAGTTTCGGGTAGCCTGATATGCTGGCGTCTGTACAATGTGAACTGAGATTTTAGCTTTGGTCACGGCGGCGGGATTGGTTCACACTGCCGCAGGGTGTTGTTAAATGGCAAAAAGAATGGGAGTACTTTGCCCTGCAGTGGGACAACACACGCTGAGTTATTTCTTCATTCCTGCGTTGGCGACGCGCATCCGAGCAAGCCACGCGTTGCTCACGTCATCAAGTCACGCTTCCTTATGTAGCCTAGCCATAGGTCACAGAGGATGATCTCGCCTACTTTTTCTTACAAACCGAAGCTAAGTACACATGCGTAAGCGTGCCCGTGGGTAGCAGTGGAGCCGCGGCTTTATGATGGACTCAAGAAAACATACTCTACTTGTATCGCATATTTAATTTGAGAGACTGCACCCAAACTGACGAGAGCCTATTCGGCCGATGTAGTAATGCAATTTGCCTTTTGTAATGTCCTTGACACAGGCCATAATTAATTTAAAATGATAAATGAATCGATAAACTACTCTCTTCCTCTCTTACACACCGTGAACATTTCTACAAGTTGAATTCAATTCTAAATGCGACATACTGCTTGAAGTGCTGATAGAACAATATTCTTCTAAGATGGAATGAATGAGTATTCTTTATACAAACTTAGTTAATAACAATATAATACGATGTAACAGTAAATATTTAAATAATTTTATCTATACTGCAGTAATAAATGAATATTTTAACCAAGATTTTGTATCAGATCTTCAATGTTTTAATATATTTGGAACTAAGACTGTTCACTATTCTGTAAGCTCCATGCTTACCATGGCATTAAAGCCTTAACTGACACTGAAGTGTTTTAGTTGCAGGCAAGCCATTGCAACTTTCACCAATCGGAAGTTGTACATTCGCCACCAGCCCTGTCGACAAAGGGCGCCGAAAGACAATATCGCTCTACCCTCATTAAGGGCCAGGGCCGGCACTGGGCAAATTAGCATGCAAGTTACCTGCATAACCTTGAGTATTCATGCGAAAATTGGTTTACTGGTCAGAAAATATTATTGTCTATTACTGCAGTGCCCATAAGTATATTACATACAACTTACACCAAACATAGACATAGCCAAGATTTCATAGAAAAGGCAGACTGAACAGCTTTTCTACATAAAATAACATTACCACTTGGTATTTACTTACTTACATACTTTTTTATCAAGTTGATAAAGAATTATGATGGTGATAAAAAATCTTAGTCTGCGTCTTAGTGATCAAGAATCTTAGAACCCTTATGATCAACAATTGTTTTGCATTACACACATTCTGAAAATACGAGTGTTGTGTTATTCTGTTGAGAAAATACTGGGTTGTAGAGGTCAGACATGTAGTCAATCCATGTACAAAATACTGGCATTCAGATGCATCCAGTTAGACTGGAAGCCAACCCCAACATACAGAGGTACCTCGTAACTTTCAAGTAACCCTATTCTTCATTTGTATATTGTCTCCTGGCTATATCCTCAGCTGTGTGATTACAAAGTTATTCTAAGGAGTTGAGCATGAGGAGCTGCTTCAGGACTTTAGTCTGTGACGTCTCTCGGATCTCGCCCGCTAAGAACATCTCGTCTACCACTGTGTATACCTGGAAATTGTTGATATAATATGTTTAGGACGGTTATCTTAATAGTTATGTATTAGAAAGGGGTTGTTGAAAGTATGACAACCAGTATTACCAATTGTATTACCCAGTTACTGGGTTATGGAGATCAGATAGGCAGTGGTTCCATGTAAAATACTGGTATTCAGCTGCATCCAGTTAGACTGGAAGCCACCCCAACATATTTGGGAAAAGGCAGGTGGATAATGATTAGAAAAGGGTAGTACTAGCATGACATGTACATAGCATGTAATTTGTTTCTTTTTTTTTTAATTTAGTTTAGGTAATGCTAGGCAATGGTAAGACAAGTGGGCAATGAAATTTTTGATAGTAGTATATTATCATTATATTTGGTAGAACTAATATGACTGGCAGGATGTAACACAATTCCTATACCAAGGTTTGATATTATAACATGTTTGTAAGAGTAATCTTGTTAAAATTTTACATTTTAGCTACTATAGGTTTATTTACCTTATAGAAGTTGAACACCAGGTCCAGTTCACAAACATTGTGAAAGTATTCATTCAGGACCTCTACAAAATTGTGTATAGCTTCCAAATAGCACAGGTTGTTGTCGTTCACGTCCACGCATATGCAGAAGTACAGTCCCGCGTACCTTCTGTATACTATTTTGAAGTTCCTGAACTGTAAAAATATGAAGTATGAATAATATCTTCATATTAGGGTGCAACTACTCTCTAGGTCTTTTTTATAGTTTTTTAAGCTGCTTACCTCGACGAAATTGGTGTGCTTAGCGTCTCTGACGGTTACTACGGCGTGCACCTCCTCGATGAGCTTCTGTTTCTCGTCATCATCGAAGTTCATGTACCATTTTGCTAATCTAGTTTTACCTGCACGGTTTTGGATCAGTATGAAGCGAATCTGTGAATAATGCACATGAAATGAAATGTCTGCTAGAGAAGATTGTGTTAGCCGCAAAGCAGAATAAGTTTAGATGTTTACCATTTTGTAATTACGAAATTAAAATGATATAATTTGTAAAATATAGTCGTCGACGCCTCCTCTTCCTTTCAATTTTGACAACTCAGAAGATAAAAAATTAAATGTCAATTTGGTATTGTCTATACAGCAATATTGATTGCGCGTTCCATATTACAGTCCTGATAAATCGCGTATCTATAGCTTTTGTCAAGCTGCAGAAAACCAAAAAATAAATACTAATATGACGTATTAGTGATAGAGGAATATTTAAATGAGAGGAGTAAAAATAATATGAGAAACTTAAAAACTTACGTAAATATATTTAAAAAAAAACTATGGTCTTGGTATGTGTTGCCATTCTAACTCTATGGTATGTTTTGAACAAATCTTACCAACGACTGTAATTTACGAGAATTATACAAATTGAACCTAATAATATCAAATACTAATATGGTTCATTTCATCGTATTCTCAATTATATTCCCAAAAAATGCATTTTCTAACCCCTTTTACTTGAATTTGGAAATCTTTTAAAACCTTACAATGGCAACACAAATATCGAATTGTTTTTCAATTTTCCAGTGGATTTTTGACGTTGCTACTACTTGCTCGTTTTTATCAAGTTTTCCTCCATGTAGTACTTAGGTTTCCATAATGTTTCTAATATAAGTAGTACTGTAGGAAAATAAACAATATAAATCTTAAATGACGCCCACGAAAACTACTAAAACCGAAGTAGAAATGGTGATACGGAATAGAAAAACTGTTATGAAAGACGGGATTATGACAATGTCTGGCATCGGCGAGCCCTCCGTGTTCCACGCTCTGGTCGTGATATTCCTGGAATTCTTCGCGTGGGGACTGCTCACGATGCCGATCATCTCGGTGCTGAACGTTACGTTCCCGGATCACACGTTTTTGATGAACGGTTTAATAATGGGTATCAAGGGCATCCTGTCGTTCCTGTCTGCGCCCCTGATCGGCGCGCTGTCCGACGTGTGGGGCCGCAAGTTCTTCCTACTGGTGACAGTGTTCTTTACGTGTGCACCCATCCCGCTGATGACCATTAACACGTGGTGGTTCTTCGCCATGATCAGCATCAGCGGAGTGTTTGCCGTGACGTTCTCCATCGTGTTCGCGTACGTGGCTGACGTCACAACTGAGGCGGAGCGCTCGCGCGCCTACGGGCTCGTGTCCGCCACCTTTGCGGCCAGCATGGTGATCTCGCCTGCGCTGGGCGCCTACCTGATGGACCTCTACGGCGAGGCGCTCGTGGTAGCTGCCGCCACGGCGGTCGCTATCCTGGATGTATTCTTCATCATGGTTGCAGTGCCTGAGAGCCTCCCAGAGAAGGTCAGACCCAGTGGCTGGGGCCCCGCTATCAGTTGGGAGCAAGCTGACCCCTTTGCAGCATTGAGGAAAGTTGGTGCGGAACGTACAGTGCTAATGTTGTGTGTGGCAGTGTTCCTCTCATACTTACCTGAGGCTGGACAGTATTCGTGTATATTTGTGTACTTGAAGTTAGTGATGGGCTTTGGTGTAGTCCAAGTGGCGATATTTATTGCAATTGTAGGAGTGCTCAGTATTGGTGTACAAGTTGTTCTCGGATTCTTGATGAGATCGCTCGGAGCTAAGCACACTATCATGATGGGACTACTGTTTGAGATGCTGCAGCTCATGTGGTATGGCTTCGGTAGCCGTACGTGGATGATGTGGGCTGCCGGAGTGTTAGCAGCCCTGGGCTCGGTCACATATCCAGCGATCAGTGCATATGTGTCAGTGAACAGCCGGGCAGACAGGCAGGGCGTGGTGCAGGGCATGGTGACGGGCGTCCGCGGGCTGTGCAACGGCTTGGGCCCCGCCATGTTCGGCGTGATTTTCTACTTGTTCCACGTGGACCTGAACGAGGAGCACGCGGGCGCGGGCAAGCCGGAGCAGGAGAAGTACGTGCGCATGGTGCCCGGGCCGCCCTTCGTGCTGGGCGCGCTGCTGGTGATCTGCGCGCTGCTGGTGGCGGCGTTCCTGCCCGAGGACGGCGCGGCCAGCCGGCGCGCGCCGCCCGACCTACGCTTCGAGCTAGAGCGCGGGCGGCGCGTGGCGGGCCCGCTGTCGCCGCTCATGGCGCCCGAGTCCGCCGCGCTCTAGCTGGCGGTGAAGGCCGGCCGCGCGGCCAGCGTTTGACTCTCAGTGCTGTGTCTGCGACAGCGACCCGTGCATTTACGAGGTACCAAAGCTAACTCGAGTGAGTGACCGTGATTCCTAACGTTACGCCGACGACACCAATACATTCCCGCGTCGATACAGCTTAATCATCGTGTTTTTTAAGCTTTGTATTAAATTTTTTATATGTTTTGGAGTCGCCGCTGGGGTGTGTACATATTTGTCTGAATAAAATCACTGAAATCGTTGTTAAATACTATGTTTTCATGTTCCAAGCGGAGCATCACACAATAGGTCGGGTTAGTGCTACACATTTCATATTACCTATGAGTCACTGAGTCACACTTTACAGTCATAATAATTGCATCAGGATGTTAATGTTGTCATAACTTGCCTCAAAATAATAATATTCCATTTGTAGTTAAGGTCAATAGTCAAGTAAATAATGAGTAGCCAATTGAAACTAAGATAAATTGTCTACAAAGATGTCTCCTGTTAGGTACTTATTTGAACATCAAAAATTAAAATATTTACAGTTAAAATGTCAATGTTCAAAACATGGAATTAAATATTGAACAACCATAAAACTGAAAATTAAAATAACAGAAGTTTATTTTGTCAAATGGTTAGATAACCTACGTCCAGGTCCAATATATCTAAAATCTAATTTTCTACAAAAGTGACATCGGAAGACCTCAATATCGAAGCATGGAGTATCGAATGTTCTTCTTAAGAAGACAATGAGAACTTGGGATGCAGGAGCGAGCGAAGCCAGCTCTGAACTTGGGGCACCCTGACTCGGACAGGTTAGGTTTGAAGGGGATGACGAGGGCTCAGGTGAGCGAGCAGAGCTAGTGATATTTTAACTAGTAGGTATTTTTAATGTAAATATAAGGAACTTGAAGTGTATTTGATGTTGACATTTTGAACTTAGGTATAACAATTTTCGATATTTTGATATAATCAATCTTTAAATTTTTGATGTTTTGAATATTGACATTTTACCTGTAGGTATTTTAATTTTCAATGTTCAAATATTTACAATATGTACCCCCCTGTCCATAGGTAGGTAAAAGAAAATATTTTGTATAAAATAAGAAAAGTTAAATTTATAAATAGAGTAACATCTGGAGGGAAGTTTAGGTAAAGTCTGTAAATTGGAAATGTTTCAAATGATGATATATTATAGGTAGGTATTGTGCGCGTCCTCTGGCTGCCTTTGTGGCTAGTTGACGGTAAATACATAGTTTCTAAAGTAGTCTAACTATGAATAAGTAATACTAATAAAAGGATAGAAACTTAAAACTCTTCAATATAAATAAACACAATAGGTACTATAACATTTAATAAAGCTACCTAGATACAAATTAAATAACTGCTGGTAAATTGCCGCGCGTCGAATTTTTACATGTCCATCTCACGAAGTACTCGCATATGAATCAATGCCATTCTGCAGTCGCCCGTTTATGCGCTACGAGGTTGACAATATACGATGTTTCGTGAACATAAAAGATTCGACAAAAATCGTAGGTAACACTTGCCTGTTCGGTTATGGTTTTTTTCCCCCACATAGTGGCAAGGGTTAACATATTTCGAACAAAATGATAATCTGAAAATACAGTTTCGTTCTAGCATTTCAAATCTTTTGTATCCCTTTGTAAAATGACTGCAAATCGGCGACACTTGAATAAATACAGTGACCGAACCCAATAAAACTATTGTTAAATCATATTGATAAAACCTAGAACAGTTATAAAAATAATTTTATTTCTTTCTACATAAGTAATTCAACCCACAAGACGTCTGATAAATGCTGATTCTCAGACTTCCTAATCTGATTGGAATAATATACCCTACTTACCTACATCAGAACATCTGCAAGGCAATCTGACAAATTAGATTACAGATGGAATGGAACTGTTCATATTTCATAGACAATAGACTATCAACCTGTAACCATGCATTGCTACCCTGAACCCGTCATTTACCGGTTTGCGGTAATCGCGGCTTAACAGTACCTTTTGCAGTTCGAAAGCATAGTCATCATTTTTGTGACATTTTGATTTTTTAAATTCGAATTTCAAAGTTCCATTTTTTTTTTGGCAGTTCCATGATTAGCCATTGTTTTCACCAATAAGCAAGCATTCCCGGCAAAGGTTCGTGAAGACAAAGTGCCTTTCAGGAGCTTATTAACTGTTGAGCGTCTGTAATGAACAGCTCCTCTAATTCGCGGGAAAACCTTGCTGTAATAGGGCGTGTTTAGGCGCGTAAATAAAACAACTTATAATTCCAAATTAGTTGCTGTAGAGCAGCAGATGTCTTGGCTTTAGGTTTTTTCATTATTAACTCTTATAAGGTACAGACGCCAGCACATCAAGCTACTACAATCTGTCCGATTTCTTTAATAGATTTTCAACTTTAGCGCTAAAGCATAAGGTTCAAAGTTGATTGGGAAAATCTGACCGTTTCGGGTAGCTTGATGTGCTGGCGTCTGTACATAAAGCCTTTCTGTCCCAATAACTATTGATTGTTCTAATAATAAGCTAGATAGCAACTGACTTCTCGCTGCTAATTAACTGCCACTATGTACTCATAGCATTGTTTGCTAGTTTATTATTATACATTAGCTTCAAAAACTTGAACTTGAAAACTGGACTTGAGATTAATTAAAATTAATTAAAACAAACAAGACAAAATTATCGCGATTTTAAACTCGTACGAGCAATAGACACAACAATACGTCTACATCCAACCAAAGAGTATTGACATAACGTCATCTCTTTATAATGATTTTTCGTAGCCATGCAGCGCGTTCTTAAACTAAACCGTATGCGACACTTGATAGTTATTATTTTCCTGTTCAAATAATGCTAGTAATATCCTTGTTTTTAATACGTTTGATAAGTTAATATTGCATTTAATTGCGTGTTGAACTCGGGATTATTCCCCATAGATCATTAGCAGACGAGCTAATTGTTGATCGTAGTACCTACGATGTGCACAGCCCGGATATCATTGCCGCTTCACCATATGTAACGAAATATTTCCGCTTACAAAACTGTTGGGGTGGCTAACGAATCAATTAGTAATGTTGATTGGTCTACAAATACCTATTCTTCTTCGTGTCGCTGGCATGACAGTATTTCAAATCTTGCTGGCCCAAAACTTCGCCACTTCCACGGCGACGGTGGCAGTGTAGAAGTAGCTTTGACTACTTGTTTTGAGGCACAACGGGCAGGATAAGAGGTGCAGCATGGTTTGTGACACAGCTCCACATCCACACCTTGCTGTCATTCCGTGGTGGTAGACTTTACCAGGTTGGAGTTACATCATCCCACTTGGGTACACAAATGCTTTTAAAAAGTATTTGTGTACCTTGACACTTCTTCCAAAAACCTAAACCGTGTCGATTGGTAGTTAGAACTATAAAAGAATTGATAAAAAGTTTCAAGAACAAATATTAAAGTTAGAAGAGGCTATAAAATTCTTGATCGAAACCGCGAAAGTTGTGCTAGCCAATCTGTCGAGCCTCTTTGGGCTTTATTTGATATGTGGGGAATATGGGGTCACGCAAGGTTCCTTACGCACACGCTAGAGACAAGAAACTTTGATAATGCCATCAGATTTGTTAGAAACAAAGATAAAAAAGAGCTTATATCTATCCATAAGTACTGTTGGACCTTTTTTATCAAGTACGGGCGTATCCTGCGTATTGTTATGCGGCATATTCGGTGTTACGGTTATAAATATTGGTTATTAATGTTATTATGACTTGATGGATTTAGAATCATTTCCAGGTTGAAAAATGTGATGGACTCCGATCATTTTCTACTCCGGTAACCTGTCGCACTCGATTGAGCCGGTCGTGTTCTATTGCCCCGTAGCAACATGTTTTTTGATCTACATCACTTCATAGCATTACTTTAGTTTGATTGAATGTCCTTTATTCTAAAACACACAATCAGACCCTGATTGGACGTAATCGAGAGGATTCCGGTTCTTTATTCTATTCCACTTAAAAGGTCAGCCTGAGAAAATTCGAGATGTTATTTCTATAAAATATAATCCTAAGTAATTTCGGAGATTATTTGGGACAGATTCAATAATTTTAATACTTTTTTTTTTTATCATTCTTCGGCTCAACCAAAGCACCTGGGGTTATTCCCAGTTGTCGCCACTGTCAACGCCACCACTGGTGACAAATGGGATTTCTTTCCATAAAATGTAAACGAAATCCCATTTGTCACCAGTGGTGGCGTTGACAGTGGCGACAACTGGGAATAACCCAGCACCTGCCATCTAATCTCTTCACCACCCTTGGTTGACTAGTAGAGAATGCCTAAGGCATTAAGTCCGCCTCTGTATCTTTTTGTGTGCGAAAAGATTACATAAATAAATAAATACCTACTTATCTGAGTTTTTCACGTTACCGAACAGAGTTTTAATCAAAATGTTCAATCTCGGTGAAACGACAAAGGAAAATAATGAACTCCACTAGATCCCAGGTAAATAAATGTAGAGATAAGGAGTTGTCTGTGTTATTTTCCGTGACGTGTTCCGTCGGTGCAGTGTCATTGCCATTCGATGTTCCCTCAGTGCTCCGTCGAGATGCTCTTTGCACATGCAACATAATTTAATAAACTATTACACACAAAAAATATAGGTACTGACCTGACTTTCATTCTTGTTAGTCAAGATTGGACTTGATTGTTGACTATAGCATGTAGTCGCTTACTAAATGTAGGTCTGTAATCGAATAGTATTTCGGATTTGACGAATCGTTACGTAAGTAATTAACTGAATGATTACGTAACTTGTATTTAACTTACAATGGCCGCCAATCTCAATATGATTGCACGAAACTTACTGATGCATATCTTACTCTGCGCTCAAGAACCTTCGCTTTATCGAAATGAAATTTGGTCTGCATCTTTAACGATTGAAAATGTTTGAATATCTTTTGTGACCTTAACAGCGGTAATGTAACTACAAAGACTTATGATCTCATCAGACTTGCGTTCTACAAAGCTCAGTTCTGAAATTCCAGATTTCTTAACACTTTTTCGTCTCTCGCAATTTCCTTGCTGTATTGTACTCTGAAGGGCCATAGAACCTCTATTAGGTTATCTTTTTTATAACGAAGCTCCTCCCAAGGCCTTGATTCAATAGAGGACCCACTTGAGGAAAAAAAAAATAGAATCTCAAAAATGGCGGGTAAAGTTTGAACAGCGAAATGTCGCAATCGAAATTATTTTTTCTTATTTCTAGTCGTTATTCAGGCAGAACGTGCCTATGTTGGCAAGAGTATTTCACCAGTGGCCTGCTAGAACAGCCTCCCACACTGCACTTGAGCGCCACGCTAGCAATTATTACGTAATTGCACAGCAGCATGGTGACCTTGATTTATTCTTTGTTGAATTCTTTTCTTGCTCAGATGCTTCGTTTGAGTGAATGCCGAATGACGCTTAGCATTTAAAGTAAATAATATGGACCACGGGAATTTTGACTGACCTTCGAAGTATTTCTAGTAGATTGTTTTTCTATTTCGGAAAACAATAGTGCTTGCTTAATTTCGTCTGCCATTTCTTGGTACTGTTCTGAAGTACTTCCGTGACTCCATTATACTTTGTACAAAAGAACCTCGAAGGTTTTATAAAATGCTAATGATGAAGCAATACAAAATAACATCGTTGTTTATAAACTTTTCATACAGTCACGGAACTCAACTATGCACAGATAAAATCCTTATTAACATTAAAATATCTTAATATTGCTTGTCCGGGCGAAGGAAATTCTTAGAATTCAACATGAATTCTCCATATTTTATCAAGATTAACCTTCTTTAAATACATGTATATTTGCTCGATATTATAAGTGCTAATTTCTTTATGAAAAGCTGTGGGCTTCGTGGTTCAAACTATTTTATCAAAGTTGTCTGAACACAGCCTCTAACGTAATCTAATCCACGTGCACTGTTCTAAGCCTTAAAACAATTCGACCCGAACGTGCGGCTGCACGAAATACTTTAAAATAATAATCATAATGATTTATTTCCTGAATCAATCCAGCTAAACGTGACCGATTGAATTCACCGGCGCGCGCGCACACTATTGTTTTAGCTCTATGCAGGTTTGTTGCACACGGTATGAATCACTGGCATTGTTTATGAGCTTGTGTCAATGGAGGTGGGTTTCACCAGTTACTGGCTATGTTAAATTGGCAGTATGCACATGCCATTTCATTAAGAGGAGCTGATGGTATCATACTACTGTTATTTCTGCTACCTCATATTATCTGTGTCCTTTCTAGATTTTACAAATAAATATCAGCACGAAATCAGGAGTAAAAAAAATCTTTGACAAACCCTTACCCTCACTACAAAAAAATGGGGTCATCTTTCCAATTTAGGATAAAAAATCCTAGTAAAAATAACACTGCTAAAGCTGGCATATTTATTACTTTTATTCCTCCAGATTATTAAGAAGCAACTTTGTAAAGTTTTCAAATAAACTTCGGTTGTAAAGAGCGGTAAGCTCCGTTGCCGCTTTGAAAATTCTGGAATTTTTCATTAGAATGTACTTCATATGTAACAGAATATCCTATGCTGTTGAATAAATTATCAAAATCTCCAACAATCATAACTCGTTTGATGATGAATTTAGTAGTGTCATCGCAGCCAAAATTATTGCATCTATTTTAAATATGAAGCGAATACGCTACCACGTCTTAACTAATACAATCAAAAATAGTATTTAAATGGTCACAGTCACATAGAATAATACGATACGATATACCAATAACAGTTAGGTTATTAGATACCATAATGGTCCACCAAATATACCGTGGTAACTGAAGGTCAGGCCAGAATAGTAAATTATTAGACTAGTGGATGGTCTAGTCTAGACTGGAACTAATTATAACTTACTAACGAAGTTAAATGTGTTGGATAAGTTCTCATAATAATAATTTAGACGTGACTCTTAAACTACGTCCGCTTGTACTGCTGCTGCTTCTTTAGTATGCTCGTTTGAGTAGTACAATACGCAGTATTTTGGTTAGACGTACTGGAAGTTAACTCTATAAATTCAATGTAGAGTAGGAATCCCTCTTTATTTTCAGCCTTCTTTCACCTCCTGCTGTGTGTATGCCCTGTCTGCCTTCCGCCGTGTTTCGGTCCTGTCTTCCCGAGCTGCACTTCCTGCTGTTTTTGCGACTTCTTTGGACCTTGATGGTAGTATTCCTGAGAACCTCAGAATTGCGTTTGTGTGCTAATGTGCCAAATGATTTAGCTACAGTTTGCAATCAATGTGGGCATAAACTTTGCAAATGCCACGCTATTTTACCAACGCTAAAATCATGGTATCACCCAGTCACACTAATCATCACTTATAGGAACGTAAATACTTATACTGCTTGCGATATCTAACGGATTATTTGAAGTCACGTTTCGTTTGAAATAATGGGTTTATACCAAAGGCAAACACAAAAGCCTGGGGTTCAAATGTGTATGTATTATGCTGTGACAGGTTATCATCAATAACAGCCTTTTTATTGAGTCGAAAACCCTTTCGCTCAGCCTGGCTTACGATGGCGGGGAACCTAAAGGCGGGAGCAACTATAAGTCGCTGACATTACACCTTGTATGTCTAGTTAGCGTGCAAGAACACTTTTTTTAATGTAACTGTAGGTGTAGCAAAGACATCAATTATTGATTTTTACCGCCAACGCGATGGCTGAGGTAGCGCGACCGATAAGCGTGTGTTATCAGCCAATGACTAATGTGCCGGCACTTGTTTCTGAAAAACAAGACCGTTTTGATTGCAGTTAACGGAAGTTTTACACTTTTACAGTGTCTCCGGCGACAAAGTTGATACTGTTGTCGATACGAGCTATGATATGGCATTAGTGAGTCGCTATTTTGTATCATTATACATTTGTCCAGTATCAGTAAATCAGTATGTACTTACTTCCCACTCTCTCTCACCGAGAGGAGGCCTGCGTCCCAGAAGTGGGAACAGGCTGATTATAAGTACATGCACTTCCTAATTCCGGTAAAGGTTATAAACACTGTTAAGTTGATGCATTATTTAGGAACAAAAGAAGGACAGATGTCTTCCAGTTTAATCAATTCATAATCGTTAATTAATGCTAAAATATATCAATATTTTGATAATAGCTATATAGATATCTTACGCAAACAAGTTCTCATTCTGTTATAGTCAATATTATCCTATTACTCAATTTATTTATTGAAGTATACTGGGAATTTTACTTTTTATCACTTTGTTAAAGAAAGAAAAAGCGCTACAAACTTGAGATCCGCACATCCGCGCATAAAATGAGTTCATTTTCTATCTAATTGTCATACAATCAGAATTTTCCGTATATTTCTTACTATCTACTTTATATCTTACGATAAAGGAAAATTTTAATATTGAGTGTACACAATTCGTCGTATTTAGGCATGAGATTCGCGAAGGGGTAACCACGAATGAAATATCTTAGGCTTCTGTAAGCTCTCTAGGGACTACTGAGTGGGGAATAGCAAGATTATTGCAAAAACCCCAGGCATCTAAAAACTGCGATCTTCTGTGCAAGCAGTCCCGGAATGAATGCTGAGTCAGAATGACATGCTTGAAAGCTAAACAAGCGCTTCATGAAATCTAGGGCAGGCGATCTACAAATGTTACAATTACATTATTTTTAATACGCTCGATGTAAAGAGATTGCCTGTCTTCCTTTTTAGCTCTCATCATCAGCCTACAGCAGTCCACTGTTGGGGATAGGCCTCTCCGATTGCACACCATCCAGCTCTATTCTCGGCAATTCTCACCCAGCTGCTACCAGACACCCCTTTCCCTTTCCCTTCAGTGTACACTTAATAAAACTGAAATTAACAGTTCTGGCAATTTCAAGACGATAGTATTTATCCAACAGTGGACAACGTTGTTGGAAGTACATACCAATTCTATTGCTATGTGTCCCAAATTAGTATCGTTAGAGAAAGTTTAAGACTAGGTATTATAAAATGCTATAACAATAGGTTTATTCAACCGAGAATATCTAAGAAATGCTCTGATAATCAGCCCGATAAGAATAACGTCACAAGACCGCTCATTTCAATGGAAACTCCCGTTTATCATGGCTTTAATAAAATATTGATTATTTGCTAAAACTCCAATTCGTCTACGGTTACATCAATTTGCGAACGTCGTTAGAGAGGAAACGAGATGCTTCATTCGCAATTAATTGCCTTCCTAGTTCTAAACAACTTTGTTAATAATAACAAAATTGTCAACAAATGAATGATTATTATTCCTTTTGAAGGATATTGGGAAGTAACGTTTTTAAGTAAATGATAGTCATCATCAGTCAAGCCTGCTTGGCTTCCTATCGAAATGGCTCTATAGCTTTAGCATTTGTAAGTATAATAATGATCTCAACACATTAAAGAAAACCGCTACACGGTTATTTTGGCCCGCGGCCAAAATCGAAACTAAGTAACGCCGCGATCTTGTTTTTTTTTTTTTACTACAAAATGTTTACTTATAACGCCCCTCCTGTCAATGTCATTCAAGCGCCAAAAGATTCTATTGTATACTTGGAACATAGCACTTAACCTAAGATTTGTCAGAAATTCTTGCTGTCTTTCAGTAACAGATACCATACGCTTAGTCATAGATTTTCGTATGACAACCAAGACCGACAATTCACCGCACATTTGCTTCCAGCCGGTCGATTCTGTAAAAAATCTCACCGTGAACTTGTGTGCAGTGAGCTGTCACTGTCATTCCACTGATGCTAGGTATTGACCAAGCATACATTTACAATCATAATCGAGATTTTAATACAAAAATTATGCTAATTCTATTGATCATTTTATATAATTTCAAAACTAGTATTTTAGTTGACAACACATTACTATTTTGTGGGGTTTTAAAATAAAATAGCAAAAAGGAAACTTAGTCAGAATATAAATTTTGTTTTTTTTTTTCTACACTGGTTTTTATATAATTATGGACTAGTATTTTTTTCCTAGATTAATACCCCACAAAATAGTAATGTTTTGACGATTAAAATACTAGCCTTGAAATTATACAAAATGATTAATAATTAGAATAAAAAATATTATTAAAACCTCGATTATGATTGTAAATGTTTTCTTGGTCAATCCCTAGTATCAGGTGGGATGACATGGGCGCCGATTCTTTTATTCACAAACTAAACTAAATTTAATTTCAGTGCATATTTTTCTTCCTATTTCATTAAGAAAAGGACAGAAGATTTCAAGTTTAGTTTAGTCCTGTCAAATTAGTCAGCGCCTGACGTAAATTGGCGTATTTTTAATAGCCAATTTTTGAATCCAGTCTAATCTTGTCTATGGAGTATCCTAATTTGACAGGACTAAACTAATATTTATCTTCTGTCCTTTTCTTAATGAAATAGAAAGAAAAAGATGCACTGAACTTAAACTTACTTTAGTTTGTGAACAACAGAATCGACACCACTGACAGCTCACTCCACGCTAACTTCACCTAAGTTTTCACGGTTACAGAATCGCACTGCAGCACGTGGCAAGTACGACAATGTTCTAGATGAGTCAAGATTTTTCAAGTGTGACGTACCCCACCACCCAAGAGTTTGCCACGCCATTTAACAATATTCAAGTATGATTTAAATCTTTTTGTGCATACTGGCTCCCAATGAATATATTATTTAAGTACATACTTCAGTTCAGCATTTTTCTGCCCTTGAAGCCTTGTTCAATGGTATGTCAACAGAACTTATCGCGATCACTGGTTTTGTGACGTAAATCCGATATTTTCACTTTACTCGTATGAAGCAATACCGATTTTGGATCTTGCAATACACTTTCGCTTGTAAGTTTTATTTTTCTTCTTAAATGCAAATATCTTTCGGTAAGTAATCATAATAAATGATGTCAATGAATTCTGGTCTAGGCCTTAGTTCCTATATTATGGAAACAACGAATGTACAGACGCCAGCACATAAAGCTACTACAATCTGTCAGATTTCTTTAATAGATTTTCAACTTTATCGCTAAAGCATAAGGTTCAAAGTTGATTGGGAAAATGTGACAGTTTCGGGTAGCTTGATGTGCTGGCGTCTGTACGAGTACAAAATATGATTTTAATAATTTTATCAAAGGAATACCAAGTAAGTTTTTTCATTTATTTAAATATCACAAAAAGAGAGCAGAACACTTAGACAGCCTGCCACGAACCATCTGGCGACTGACAGTATATAGATTGTATAATTTCCCATTACTTCAATAGGATGAATAACAAAAAAAACATGTAGCGAAGTTCAAGTCTAGCCTTACTTTCTTTATAAAACAAACTAAGTCCTTTGTTAGTATTATTGGCGCCGGCTTGTCTCAATTCTGACCTACATGACTTGAATAGCTATCTTGTCTGCTCTGTATTTGCTGCTACAGAGGCTTACTGCCTCCGCCTACGTCGCACTGGCGTCATGCTAGGCATGTCATCGATTACGCAAAAGTAAATAATAAGTCATCCTATTTAATTGCGGTTTTTACCAACTGGAGTAAATAACGTTATTTTAAGATCAATTGTCAAAGTTGTTAGTATTTTGTGTGCAATCGCTTCAATTGCATTTTGTAGACGATGATTTAGCGCATCAATATGTAACAATCACGTAAAGATTGACAATTCCAATTGATCGTTTCAGGCAGTTTCAGGGACCCTTTATCTAGTAACTGTCATAATTTCTGCTTCATTAACAGAAGACTAAAAAGTAACTAGCTGGCATATATACCTTACCGCAATGAAATTACGTGGCACCGCCCGAAGAAATTGAGTAATTTATTGAACTGAACAAAAATAAACAAAAAACAAATCAGTCATTTTAGACTCGTCATATCCTCGCTAATGTCAAATCAATAAACAAACCATTTTGACAAATCTTAATCATCAATTGATGCGTTTAAAATTGGTAAATTAATTAAGACCATATGAGTTGGGTAGCAGCCCACAAAATACATTTTGATATAACCACTATATCCGCTCCGATGTCGCGAAATCTCCTAAAGATCGGTAAGAAATGTAACAATAGATAAAGTAATTGTGCATTAGCTGTCATTAGTGACAGTTGAGCTAAGTAATAATAATATAGCTACTTATTCAAGTGTTTCTGTAGGTACCGACTACCGAGTGCCCCGATGTTAACAGGGAGGATAGCGGTAAGTGAAAGTTTCGCACTGCGATGACAATTGACAGTCGTCATCGTTATTTTTTGCAGAAGTTCCTGTTGGGTAATCTACTGGTTGGATTTTAAATTAACAGCAGTTTCTACTTTCCACTACGTTTATAACTGTGGAGGGAGGACCACGGGTGCATAATAAACTATCTTGACTTCCACACGTATCTGTCATACTCATAGGTCATATTATATATCACATCTAACCAATTTTCTCATAAGCAGAAAATGAATACCTAACTTATGCATATATTAACATTTATGCTCCTATTAAGCTTTTGCTCGCGGTTCGCCAGAGTGCAAATTATCTTACGAGAACGTATTATTGGGATAAAGAGTATCCTTTGTGTTATTCCCGGTTATTAACTATCTGTGTGCCAAATTTCATCTAAATCCGTTCAGCCGTTTTTGCGTGATTAACAGACATTCAAACATACAATCTATCACATTTATAATATTAGTAGGAAGCTTCAAAATCTAAATTCATACACCAGGAGGTGTATTTTCGTAACTCTAATAACAGCGTTATTTGTAAGTATACCTACATTATCGTGTTATCTTTTATTAAGTAAGTACCTACATAATTAAACTAATATTTCATTGTGATTACGTTCGGTGTCACGTTTCCCTGCCGGCACGACACAACAAGCTAACATTGTGATGACTGCTTCTAAAGACGTTATTCTCAGATTCACTTTTGTTTAATTCATCCTTAACCCGTGAGAAGGCGCGCCTAATTTTCTTACACGAGTAGGCGCGTGCGAGCAAATTGCTCACACTATCATAAATGTTTATATTTTTAGTGTTTCTATATTTATTGGCTTATAATGTATTTAAATAAATAACACAAGGTTTAGTAAGTAAGAAAACAAGTATTTTAATCAAAACTATTAAACATAATAGCAACTTCTAACGCAAATAACAAAACAACCTAGTATTAATTAATTTTTTGGCACGTTTCATAAAAATCACAATAAAAACTGTTCCATAACAAAAACTAAAAAGTGTTATTCATCCATTAAATCTACACTAATGTGCCTCTCGAAACACACTGAACACATGTATTTTACATGTTCGGTGAAAAGTAATTGCTGGGCGCGTGATGAGCAAATTGCCGCACGTTGGTACACGGCCTCCACAAACGCCTTGCTGCGCGGTCGCAACGCCACTGAGCGGATCGAGAATTGCGTCAGGGGAGAGGGGGTGAATATTTAGGAAGGTACTTAAGTGCTTGAATTGGTGTGGCATGGGAAAGACAAAAAATTTTTTAATTAGATTTTTGTGTGAGCAAATTGCTCATAGCGCGCCTTCTCACGGGTTAACTTTGGTAGAATCGTCGTTTATTTTGGAAATATTTCGAACGGACGTAGAGCACGAATCTCGGTAAAAAATTTGGTATCGTTTGGCTGGAGGAAGTAGGTGGGAGGGAGGCGAGTGAGGAGGGGTTCCCCCTCGCCCCTGGCACCATGTCCATGAAAAGGTATCGCACCGTTTTTGAGAAAAACAAATGATTGTAACCTAACCCCAAAACACTTTAAAGTAGCTTAACCCTTAAATGCATAATGTTGCCATATGGCAACAAAGTACGTCATTTGATTTTTTTAAGAATGTGATAGCTGTGAGTTTCTCAACGCACCTCTTTTTGTCAAAACAATATTATATACTCTATGAATATTAATATTATTGTATAATTATTATATATTTATTATCTAAATTCTATAGATACATACCTATACAATAGCATTTTTTGCAATACGATAAAATAAATCATGCATTTAAGGGTTAAAAGGAGTAGTCAGCGTCAATGGTTTTAAAAAAAAATCCACCTCGCGGCTCGCCTAACCTGTCCGAGGTGCCCCAAGTACCGTGCTCGCTTCGCTCTCTGTTGCATCCTAAGTTCTCCTTGTAACAGTAGTAATACTTATTGCCTTTTTGTAAATTTCTAGGTTGTTATAAAAACAAATAAAACAACAAAACATTCATAATTTTTTTTATGTTTCGTTTTATGGATTTGGCACGACATTTTACACCACGGCAAAGGTTGTCAATCGCCCATTTTAATGTTTCGTTTTATCTCATTTGAGAGTAGATTTTTTTTTATTAATTTCTCGAAAAATATAGATTACCTTTTAATAAGAGTGGTAGTGTTATAATCGGAGAGAGAGACGATGTTATTCTATTCTATTTTTCTCTGTGGCAATGGTCCCGATGTCGACAATTCTAACAATGTCAGACGTGACATGAGAAAACGTGTGGAGAGAAAAAAAAAACAACCCGTATGGAGTTATTTTTCCTTTATTAGTAAATCGGTAAGGTTTTATTCTAAAAATATTTACGAAACGAAAATACGAAGTCTTTAAATTTAAACTCCTCGAATAAATATCTATCCGGTCCGACTTTTAATTAGGTGCAGTAAAATGACACTTCATCGTCGTTTTGTTATAAAATGTTGCCACACTATCTCTACTAGTGATGTCATTAAAATGCAATGAAACATCGTTTTAATTTAGATACTTAAACGACATCGACCAATTTTTATTTAATCATAAACAATCAAATATTCTTTGTATTAATCGGATAAAAATATATGTTTTAGTTTCAAATCATCGTAACTACATGGTTTACTAAAGATATTTTCTTTTCTTAAAAAATCTACTAGGTATATCTATCTAAGAAATCATGTTTTTTAATAAATTTAAGTTTTCATTAGGAATAACTTTTACTACACAGGATTATTTGCAAAACACCAAAATCCTCAAAAATAAGAATATTTAAAAGAAATGTATGTGATTACAATTAATGGGTTTTATAAATCCAACCAGATCACAGATGTGGTGATAAAACAATAATATTAAGCATGGCGCATTTTTATTATAAACTTAATAAAACCTTAATTTAATTATAAATATTATCCTCTAATAATGATATCCTATTTTATAAAATCAATTTAACATCGATCGATTTTGAATTGAATGATATTTGAATGAATCGATTATTTTGTCACATCACTATTTAAATTTCGTTAAAAAGTAGTAACACAAAAGCTGTCATTTCACTGCAGCTAATTAAAAGTCTGACTGTAGTAACAGAACAATATGCCTGTCTTTCCCACTGTACGAGTCTGTTAGACGAATTGAATCCATTTACAAAGAAACTATACAATGCTTTCAAGACTATCCAATAAGCTTGCTTACTCGCCATTACCTTCATAAAAAAAACAAAAAACTGTGCCAACTTGCTGGTTGGAACTTAGTATTTCTAGGGTTATTCGAGAATGAAATTGAATCGAACTCGAATTTTTCTTTCTTGTTTCTTCCAAGACTAACTGAGCTCTGTAAAACTAGCGAAGTTTGTGATTTGTTCTTTGATAACTTACTGAGGTCATCCATTTTGACGTTTTTTTAGTATTACGTACGATTCTTCATATAACTCGTGGCAATTCATTGAGCGTTTGAACCAACACTTTTTTTTTACAAAGATGCGTTAAAACGGTCGTGTCTCTGCGCATCGGTCGCTTCAAAGTGAATGCCCATACGTCAGCGCAGAGCTAAGGGCGCTCAAGGTGGTTGACCACCTTGTTCTCATTTCTTGATTCTCCCGCTTCCCCTGGTTATCCCCCCAATTTCAGTACTATCGCACCAACTACAATAGAAATCTACGTTCATCACACAATCGTCTTCTCCAATGCCCCTCACCTCCCACTCACCACACAGACTTCATTCACTCTTCCTTCTTCGTTCAGTCTATCTCTTTGTGGAATGTGCTCCACCAGGAAATCATGATGGTAACCAGCCGATTATGCTTTAAAGGTTCACGAGCACATTGGCAAGAAGGTGGCGGTATCATCAGAATGGTAATATTTTCTCATCGTTTGTCTTATTTCTTTTTAGTATATTCATGTATTTATGTTTATTTATTTGTGCTTATATTTATATGTAATTAGGTATTATTATATTTATAGTTTTAATAAGTTTATGCGTATCTTTATATTTAAAATATTTATTCCACAATTTTCACGACTACACCTAGCAGGGTGATGCAGAGACAAACAGTGTCTCTGCATCACCCAAAGGTTGACTGGTAGAAAATGCCTATGGCACTAAGTCCACCTCTGTACATTTACGTGATTGAAGTATTATATAAATAAAACAGCCTTCATCATATTCATGACGTGTCATTCATAGACCATTATCCTTTCCTTTTTTTTACGCTTATTTCTACAGCCTTGTTATAACGCCACGCTTGATGCGTTATCCTTATGGGAATAACGCTGAGTGGATTTAGCCTTTTTATTAATTCACTGTCTCAGTTACAAGTTACCGTGACTTAAGCATGACTCATTACTTCTCGTGATTATTCAATGGCCCTTCAGATTAGGTAATTGGAGCAGAGAAATACAACCATTTTTTCATCATGTTGACTTTATGACTAACCCTTAAACAAACGCGAGCCGGTATGCATTTTTTTTTTAAGGTTGCATTGTATTTTAGGTAATTGAGGGTTACTGATTTCATATTTTAAAACAAAATTTAAAAAAGAATAGGGGATGGGGTAGTTTTTCTGGTGGTAAATAATTTACCATTATCCGTTCATGACTACAAAATTTTTGATGTTGGTGGTAAAATTGTTACCATTGTCCGTTACGGTTTAATTTTCGTTTCTTGACTAGTGACTTCCTCTTGGTTCTACTTATAATATTTATTTTATATTTTGGAAATGAAACATTTTATTTTTTTAATAATTTTTTATTAGTATTGCATATTAGCTTTTTGCAGTCCAAAAAAAATATACAAAAAGACAACCGATTTTTATATAGATAATCTGATATTTTTCAAAGTGGGATCGGACAAGGGTAAGATATTTACCACATATTTGAAACATCTAAATTATATGAATAAGTCAATTGCAAATGCTGCTAACACGTGATATTAGTCAAAATATGTTATAGTTTTGGAATTTGCGTCGAAAAAGTACTTACCAGATTTTTTCTTGAACAAACTTTTAAAATTTCTGAAAACACCCGCCAAAAACTCGACTTTTTTCACAACAAAACCGTTGAGTCAACTTTGACATTACCTTACAGTGACAAATGACGTTGACAGGTTGTCAAATGAAATAAAATAGATAAACAAATTATTATAGATTATAAATATGTGATATTTATACCTTTAGTGATACCGTATTAAAAGTTAGAGTGCATTATTTGAATAAGGGCTAATCTCTTTGTATAAAGGAGTCTGCCGAACACTGCCCCTCAACATGAACAGAAGTGTGTACGAGCCTTCCCAGTTCTCAGTGGAAATTATTTCCTTTTTCCCCTCTGAACTTAGTAAGGGAGGAAGTGGATGAAGTGCAGTAATGACGAGTGCGATAGGGAGCGTTAAGAAATGTATGAATGACATCAACAAACAAAGTAGTCGATACGGGCTGAGCCCAGCTTAGCTCAGTCTGAAAGTGACAAGTGAAGTTAAATTTCCCCAAATACACCATTCGATAAGGCTTATTTAGATCTACTTTCTCACGTTATCGAATGTCGGATTGTTAGGTGTATAAATGGCCGAGGCTCGAAAAACTGTTTTTCCCATTGACTTCAATGTAACTTTGGAGGCTATTTTGAAAATGTTCTCAGCTACTCAGAACAATGGTTATTTTTCCAATGGAGTCAGTATACTCCCTAGTTTACTTCACCGCGAGGTGGCGCGTTAGTCCCATCTGCAGAGCCAACATGTTTTGCTGGCGGACAGAATTTCGTTGGATTCGCGCCTTCACTGCTTTGAAGACCGCTGGAGTCCGAACAGTACGAGGTTGACCGCTCCTTTATCTTCTAATCTTGAATCTTCCCTGAATCGTTTGATAGTACGATAAATAAGTGGAATTTTCAAATTTTGCAGCAGATTGAAATACTCAGTTGGCGCGTGACCGCAACGATACAACGCAATTACTGCGACTGTCTTCTTTGCGCAACCACTCCATTTTAGAAAATTAACAAAATTCCAGAAACCCTTTGTTTTTATTTTCTTTAAATATTCAAATTTGAGGTGCCCATAATATTTTCCTTGGCTTACGTTCTAAATTCGAAATGTTACCTATGTGACAGAACTTATGGTCCGACTACGTACCTACATATGCGTGGGTAGGTTACGAGCTGCGACATGTAATACGCACTTGACCTTTAGGATAGTTTATTAAGGATTTACGGGCTTTTAGGAAACTACCAATAAGGTCAGTGTATGTCCTAGGCCCGGGCGTCCCCTCACAGTTTTTCATTTACTACCGCTTCGCGCTGTATTTCAATGAACTCATACTACCAAACATGAATTTACATAATACATATATTTAATCAGACTCGGTAAGTTTTGTCAACATTAAAAAAAAAACAAAAACGCGGGATAGTAACCAAAAAAAAAAAAACAACCTACCAGGCTTCGAAGTTCTCATAAAAATGAGCTAACAATATAATAAATTCAATATTCTTCCTCAAATCCAAGACAAACATGGACTCAACAGTCTGTTTGCTCTCAATGTTGTTGTTGTTAAACTGTTAAACGGCTCGTCGGGTAGTAAAGACAGCAAAACGTCGCCATTCAGGATTAAGTAAATAACGTCGTTCGCAAAACCACAGACCACAGGTGCCGCGTAATCACGAATATGTTCATTTTCGGTGAACCTTTCTGTCTAAATTCAATGTAAAGACACTTACCTCGGTTGAAGTGTCACCCTTTTCCTACTATTTAGATTGTTTGTGTACATGAATTTACTTTATTTTTTTAAATTTATTTGTGACATTTTGGGGTGATCCGGGCGGAAAATAAAATGCCTGCAATTTTGAGTGTCTCATTGTTGCTTATAAATTAGTTATTAACTTGCTATGTGTACTTGTTTGTCTAGTTTTTTTCTTCCGCGTCTCAGAACGGCCTTGATCGTCAGTTCTAGAGAGGGTCTAGATTTTAAAAATTGTCTATTACTGCAAAAAATTTCCTCCTTTACCTTTTTCTTTGTGTTTACTGGATTGCAAACAGTAAGAAAAGTAGGTAGTGTGGAGGCTTGTTTGTTTCCGTCTATCGTTCAAGTTCAGTTAGGTACGAAATCTTTTGTTTCCAGCACCGAACACATAATTGGCCATATTTTTTGAACTTTGCATTGTAACTGGCTAGAATACGGTCACCGCGGCCGATGCGTTACCACTTTGCTCTTGTATAGATGATGTGATACAATGAGTTTAAGTCAAAATGGGGTCTTCTTTTGCATAGCTGAAGTTATTGCATTCTTTACCACCTTACCTAAATAACTTCGTTAAATAAAAAAGCCGGAAGAGCCGGCTTTGATCAAATCGTTAATTAGGCAGATACCAGTCGCGGGTACAGAAACAATACAAATACCAGTTAGTTTCTCACATAAAAATCCCATTCTATTATTTCCTCAATTTCTCTAAATATTTGTTAAGTAATTAAATCACCTACTTCTATGTTTTTAACTTCCTACTCTTTCGTACCATTGAAAGACAGCGTTAATATCTCGTCCAGGTACAAAGTCTAAGATCTATTGATAGGCAAGCCATGATCAACTCACGAATTTGAATCATTGTACAGACGCCAGCACATCAAGCTACTACAATCTGTCAAATTTCTTTGAGAGATTTTCAACTTTATTGCTATTAGCATTAGGTTCAAGATTGATTGGGAAGATTTGACAGTTTCGGGTATCTTGATGTGCTGGCGAAATAACGATGAATATGATGCTGTAAAACACAGGGAAACGCAAATAAACAAATACATAATATATATATGTACAAAAAGGAAATTCTTTATCGTAGGTACCTAGTGTATTTTTCCTATCACGGTTAGGTCAAAATTTAGACTTTTTCCTAAAATTTGTTCACTACGCAAGGCTGGGTCAAAGTTATTATTGTCTCCATGTTAAATCCAAGCGATTACCATATACCATATAGTTATTATTTTTCGAGTATTATTTTATTCTGCTATCTATATTTTTTTTCGATACAAAAACATCGGCGGCCATGACAGCGGAAGCATTGACAAAATTACGATGATCGTTGAAAATAATGTTGCTTACATCCTGCCGATTATTTGATAGCAGCGATGCATATATTGTTGCAAAAAAAATAATAAGTGTTTACGTACTTCTATATGGTGTTTGGAAATATTCTGCTCGTTAAACACTTCGAGGCAAGAGTAGGAAAACGAGAGATCGAAAACGTCGCCTTTCGACATAATAACTTTCCAAAATTCCGTCGAGAACTTATACTAAAAGGAAAACCAATATAATTTGAAAGCTAACAGACATAAAATAATAATAATAATATGTACAAGTATATAAAAAGGAAGGCAAATAATCAAAGGGCATTTAAAAAAAAAAATCGTCCGTATCGCTGTCAATAGGAAACGTGCCCAAAAGGCTGGCAGCATTACCACGTTGTATGGCAATGCTGATTCTTTGGCCAAAAAATAGGCCAGCCCTCTGGTCACGTGAAGAGTCGACCATCCGTTTCAAGTCAAAAGTTTTAAATAATTGCGTCGCCATTGCCGCCCAAACTGAATTACTTACTTAACCTATTTTCTGTTCCTAAATAGAAACGAACTTGGAACAGAACATCTAAACGTATTTAGATGTGCGGTCCATGAGTTCTTGGCCTCATATAGTAAATAGAGTGCGTTCGCAAAAATATTTATGCAAGCGTCAGTGACAAGGCTTGTCAAGCTTCACACAAAGTTTCAACTTGCTGCTTCAATCCATTTCATTGTAGTAGAGCTCGAAAGACCACTAAGTCAAGTTGTTTTAAAAAATGTCTCAAATTGAGTTTCGCGCTGTTATAAAGTTTTAGACTAAAGAAGGATTAACGCCAATACAAATCAAAAGACAGAATGGAGGCTGTTTACGGTGACTTGTGTCCAATATTTTCAACAGTTATAAATCGGTCTAAGTTGTTTCGCTGGGGACGAGAATCATTAGAAGATGACACACGTGCGGGAGGTGCTGTGACGGTGACTACTCCAGAAAACATTAAATCAGGGGAAGAAATTGTTCTAAGTGACCGGCGCCTAAAAAGAAAGAAATTGCAGCACAGACGATTATTTCCAAAACAAGTGTTCTAAGGATCCTACATGAGCATTTAAATATGACAAAAATTAGTGGAAGGTGGGTGCTTCGAAATCTCAGAGCAGTGCAAAAGCAGCGTCGAGTAGAATGTTGTGAGCGATCTTTAGAGCTTTGCCACGAGGACCAAGAAGGTGTAATCCGATCAATTGTAACGGGTGATGAAACTATGGTCTTTTACTATGATCCGACATCCAAAAGAGATTCCATGGAGTGGCATCGGAAAGGAGAGCTCGTGCCAAAAAAACAAAGGTCACTCAAAGCGCCAAAAAAGTGATGGCTGCAATATTTTGGGACTGCGAGGGTATCCTTTTGATTGACTTTAAAGAATCAAATACAACTATGAACACGGCATATTACTCTGAATTAATAAGGCATATGCGTCAAGAAATTATCGAAAAAAGGCGCGGCAAAATCAGCCGAGGTGTGCGCTTGCTTCATGATAATGCTCTAGTCCACACTGCTTTGCTTTCCAAGGCTACTTACTGTTCACGAATGTGGCTTCACAGAGATTGAACCCACCATCTAGCCCTGATCTGGCCCCGTCCGACTACTTTTTGTTCTCAAAGCTGAATGCCGAGTTAAGGGGTAAAAGATTTAACAGCGACGATGAAATTATACATTCGGTGTACGACCATTTTGGCTCTAAAGAATATTCTATATATTCTATAGTCTATAGAATATAGTCTAGTATTTTTATAGTCTTTGCTCATATTTTTATAGTGGCATAGAAGCTTTAGTCAGAAGTTCTGAAAAGTGTGCTGAAATAAATGGAGAGTATACTGAAAAATAATCACAGTTTTTTTTATTTATGACCTTTCTTTCTATGTTAGGCTAAGAACTCATGGACCGCACTACGTATATGCTTTTAACCAAGTATTACCTACCTTGCACTTTGCGATGAATGATAAAATGAAAAATCACAATCTTCTTCAGACTGATCTTTAAAAAATATTAATATTTTATTTAGGAAGTTCTAATCCTACCACTGAAATTTAAAAATTTCTACTACAATGTTCATTACATTGTCTATTGTCTAGTGCTTGTAGACAATAGACACTGTAGAACTTGCAAGGTACCAACCTCAGTATAGTTATAAAAAACCTTGCATTGGTAGTTTCCTCAGTAAACTGGTTCATAACAAAGTCTAATGTTGTCCTGAGAATGGGGGCAAGTAATGCCACCTGTCAACTTGACCGTGAATTATAGTCGCGATGCGGAACGCAAGCAAATCATTATCTTTACCTACTGAGTTTGACTGACATTTGAATAATTTTGGTATATTCTTCGGAGGACGAAACAAATAGCAATTCGTGACAGCTTAAGCTAGAGATATTGTTTTTTTTTTTTAAGGAAAATTGCGCTGGTTAGAACATACATAATGTTTATTTATTTATTTAAACTTCTCGCACAAACGGTACAAAGGCGGACTTAGGCATTATATTACATTACTTACTTATGCCTTAGGCATTCTCTACCAGTCAACCAAGGGTGGTGAAGAGATTAGATGGCAGGTGCTTTGGTTGACACGACGATGATAAAAATTAAAAAAAAAAACACTAGACAAATACATAAATAGGTTATAAACACATACATACGATTTACTATAATATATATATAAATATTTATGTGTATATATATATCTATAATATATACAACGTGTAACGTTAAATGCGCATAACCTCAGACACCCCACCTGATTTTTAATTCAATTGACCTATTTCAGAGAGAAAATAAGTCATTAAAAAAATTGTAAAGGTTTTATGTGCTGTTTTAGTTTTGCTGGCCA
Organism: Eremobia ochroleuca; assembly: GCA_949629135.1. Taxonomy (NCBI): domain Eukaryota; kingdom Metazoa; phylum Arthropoda; class Insecta; order Lepidoptera; family Noctuidae; genus Eremobia; species Eremobia ochroleuca. The sequence goes on along the minus strand of OX451403.1, from coordinate 917,038 downwards.
TTCTGATCGTTTCTTAAGTCTGCGACGACGCTTTATCGAGGGAGGAGTCGTCACCGGGCCGCTGCGCCGCGCTGACATTGGGTTGCTTGGCCTATTAATAAATAGACACGGCAACGTTTTTAATGAAGATTTTTTTAAAAATGTGATTTATATTTTTTAATATTAAAAAGTGGTTCAATGAATTCTGCTCGTTATTCTGATCAAACTATTTTCAGGTTTTGCGCATTTAACGTTACACGTTGTATATATATATACAAATTCAAAGAAGAGAGGTGTTGAGATGACTCTACGCTATTTATTTTGAAAATAACTCTGCAATTTCCGCTTAAATGCATACCGACTAGTGGCCGTCCTGATATCAAGAGGAAGCGCATTCCAAAGAAGAATGGACTGAATATGAGAGGAAGAATGAACTAAGTCAGAAGTATGAGAAGGACAAAGTAGGAGAAGGTTGTCAGAAGAACGCAGATTCTTAGCATGAGAAGAACATAGATATTGGAAGTGAGACACGAGATAAGAAGGAGGGGTGGGAGAGTTGAGAAGGGAGCGTGGTCAAAGCGCGCAAATTTCTTCTTTGGCGAATGGACATCCAATGTTGTCATGGACGTGTTGCTACTGGAAAAATTAAGCTCTGCTTTATTGCTGTGCGACTTTTCCATGTCAGTAAAAAGGTTGGAAAGCCAACCCCTATAAAAGTTGTTAAATGACATACCGTCGTAGCGCGTTTAAGAATTTATCACTTTACCGGCCTACTGTGCTCGTAAATAATCAGAACATGTGGAAAAGCTCTGTAAAATTTTAAACGCTTTTAGTGTTGGCCAGTAGTATACTGAAGCGCCATTAAAAAGTAAAAATGTTTGCCTTGTTGTCAACCTATTTATTAGGCCCTGATTCAGGCGGTGTAATTTGCAATTGTTTATTAGGTTACAGTTTTTGAAAATGTCGACTTGCCTGATTCTTCGCGCTGTCTTTGCTTATAGTAAAAACGTCAAGTCTCAATGATCGTCATTATCATCATCTTCCTGCCCTTGACCCATGTTACTTGGGGTCGGCGCAACACGTTCACCCAAACTGTCACAACAATGAGGGTTTTCTGAAATGACGTTCACTAGGTGGCAGCACTGAGACGTCAGGTCCGAGCACCTGTCAAAAGTGTCAAAGCGCCTATATTTTCTTTACTCTTGACCGAATGAAAAACGAATGATGAACGTCATCATATATTTTAAATTCATTGTCGAAAAGGAAGACCTCTTGCCAAAGTGGCGCCAACTGGTGACGTAAATTTTTATGAAAACCCTCATTAAATGTGATTGAACTCTTGACAGTCATGCTGTATTTGAAATGACGTGTGCTGGCAAAACCGCCATTTTTTTATCAAAATTCATATACGTAGTATATGAATATTGATAAAAAATGTCGGTAAAGAACGAGTCCTATTGTTATAACATAACCGAGCTACCGCAGCTAAATATCTTCCATATCGAATTTTCAATAACTGCAAAGTAACAATGAATTCTAAACTAACTAAACGATAAATTTCTAGTTTTGACAGCGTATGTTAGATTATCGTCAATAGGATTAGATTCGGTATACCGATTATCGATATCGGATCGTTTACAAGCTCACTAATTACTACAATGGTTGCAGAAATAAACTTGTGATAATTATAACTTCGCAGCTACCTACCAATTACTTCAAGTGTAACTGATAACCACATTGTTTGCCTACATTCCATATTGCAAACGTGTTTTTATTTTAAAGACGCTTTAGTAACAATCTTTATTTAAACAATACAGTAGCGAATCTTTGTATTCCATGTATTCAAATCGACCCACAACCATTGACAACTACTGCCGTGCGATTCTGCAACCATTTCACCGTGAAAGCTCGGGTGAAGTGAGGCTGGAGTGAGCTGTCATTCGCTAGGGATTAACACTATTAAGTGCTCACTTCACTTATGATTTCACGGTGAGATTATTACAGAATCGACCGGCTGAACATAATTTTGTCACGGCAGCCCGGACTAAGCCTGCCCGGATGACATCACAGGCTAATTACCAGAGCGCCTGGGGTTGCATCGAGGTCACAGCGATGTATCCAAATGCTGACCACGTCACCAATAATTCCGATGGTGTAGGCGGATTCCTGAATGCATATAACGTAGGATCATAAACCTTAATTACAGTTTTATACTTTTTAACGTTCATTAAAATCAAACAATTACTAAAGTTGGGACTGTCGACATGTACACTTTAGTTTTTCAAACTCGTATAGATATTGGTATTTTGTTCCTTCTCTCTCTCTCTCTCTCTCTAGTGAATTCTTCAATTTTCCAAAATACTTTTTGATGAGTATTTTCATTCATTTCATGTTCCCCAACAGTTGTCATTGTTGTACTCAGAAACCTGTTTTGTACCAGAACATCGAGTGTTCCTCACGCCCAAGCCCTTTAGAGGCTTGCACATAACATGATTTATATCTCAACAAGGACCTTGAATAGAAAGCGAAATCTCCGTGAAACCTTGACCATTCCTGGTCCACTTCTTGAAAGCATACGTCTTGCCGTTTTGAATATCATAAGTAAATTCTGTCTACAGAAGTTAACCTTACCAATTACTTAGCCCTCAAATGCCCTCAAGAATAGGTCGTACTCAAAAGCTCTAGAGCTTCTCAGCAAAAAATAAAATCAAAAATAACGAATGAAACCGGTCGAGAAGCAAATCCGGATTGTCTACTCTAGACGCCTTGCAGTTGCAGCGTAAAAAATCGCGCATAAGGCTTGTAATGGTTCCCTATGTTGCAAACTGCAAAATTAGTTATGGTTCCAACAACGGACTTATACGTAGTGGAAACATGCAAAGAAAAAAATGATGTTACATCTACTTCATTTTATTCAAAAGTCGCGAGTCTATCTCGCTTCGAAAATAAAATATTTCTTTCATGCTGCAAATCAATTTGTCACAAGCCAATGCTAAAGTATTCCGTCTTCTCTAATAGAAATAACGATTTATGATCAATCAAGATAAAGGGATCACATTCCCAACGCTGTAATTAATGGTAGGGCAAAGATTTATGTCTTCAGATTTCAATACGTCTTATTTGAAACATTTCGTTTGCATAAAGAATTTATTTGATTTTCAGATTTCTAGAAGTTAACAGTAATATTTAGGTGAACGTCCTCTTTCGACCTACCTCATACATAACTGTCCCTATAATTGCCTATAAATATTTTGGTGGGCCTAAAAATATCGTCCGCATCATTTGAAGACATTGTAATATTATGCAAATTATATACTGGCCAGTGATCTTGAGACGGGTCCAGTTTAAGTTAATTTCAATAAAAGCAAGGTTTGATTAACACAGTGCAGCGTCGCTTCGTAAATTCTTTTTATAAAACGTTGTCTGAATCGTCGAATGATTCGATGTTTTGTGTGATGTAAGCTCCGCTTTGTCTGTTATTTTAATCTGTGCTGTTTCACGTTATTTTTATGGTTCACTTTCTTGTTTATTTTAGATCATTGACCTCCTTTTAGCTTCTATGTAAAGACGAGAACCTGTCATATGTGATTTAAGAAGGTTGACTATTTTAGTTTTTAAAGTTTTTTTTTCCTATTTTATTAATTCAATATCCTAAGCCCAATTTGCGTGTCGTTTTTAGCCTTCTACTACTTATACCTATTTTTAAATATTTGTGAACTTAGCTTTTTTACAATGACTGTTAGAAATTTAATTAACTATGCATTGACATTTTAGGAACATGCATTTTATATCGACTTCCGTAAAAATTAATGCTTATATCTCCTTACGTGTGGCTTAATATTTCTAGTTCTATCTACTACGATCAACGGGTTTTCATGACATTGACATTGGAAACCTGTTTGTGAGAGGAATGTGTGAATTATTTGTGTGGCATAAGCACAGCTAGCGTGAAGTGCATGTCAATAAAATGAGTATATCACCAATGTATCAATTCTTGGTCTACTTCAAGTCCAACAAGGCATGACAAATGAACGATCTATCGGATATGGCTAAAAGTGCATATTTATCGTTGTTATGTAATAAAGATTCTTGTGTTTCTGGCAAAATTCGCTTTCCATGTTATTTATCAGCCTCGATGAAGTGCCCTAAAGAAAAAACTGCTTGTGCTGTCCCTAAATGCAGGGTGAGCTTACAAAAGCTATAACAAGGATGTAAAATGTGTATTATTTTTGTGTAAATAAAATATATGTAAGATAACTCTGTTTCCTTTAGGATAAGTGTTGAAAACATTCACATTTTAATTTTGTTGAATAAAAAAAAATCCGAGTAATTAACGAGTGTGTAACAAAAGGTGCGTACTTACTTATTTGTGAATGTACTAAATTAGGGTTAACTAAACAATTGTGACATCTGGACATTGACAGTTAGAAACGTTAAACGGCTCAACAAACACGTTCGTATTATCACAAATGAGTGAACACATTCTCACATCTCCTTGTGCTGTACTGTAGCTAAGATCCTATTGTAGATAATTAGGTGCCTGAGCGTAAATTAATTTATATTGAACTGTAACATAGTGATATAAATGTATGTAGAATTATTTTTAATATTAAATGTATTTATATAATACTAGTAGGGGTTTGGATAGAGCGACAGACGACTGCGTAGGCAACAAAGATTGGAAATATTCTTCTAGATTAATCCTAACAAGCCCACTTGATGCTCCAGCCGAGCTAAACTATCGGGGCTGCGTACATATCTATCTACCTACTCCTAGAGTTTGTTATTGGCTATAAAGAACTGAGTCTTAATTAACGTAGCTGTGGTCAAATTAGGAGACAAATTCAGTTTGTGTCATCGATCTATCAATCGAGAATTTTCGATGCTCATTTTGTCTCTTAGGAACTCTGCCGCTTACTCCAAAGCTCTATTTTGATCATTGAAAGTATTTTTGTTATTGAGTATAATGTTGCACATATCTATGAAACTGACCTTCAATTGAAAGCTGCGCTGGCTTCCAATACAGCAAAAAATGGTGTCTTTTACTACTGCAATGTCTTTTTTAAATTATTTATACACTCGACTGTTTGCGACGATATTCAGAAATATATTTTTACCCTCAAAGTTATCGACGAGCACTTCCAAACATTAAATTATTTTACTATTGGAAAAGGCAGGTCTTATAAATGAAAAAATTATCGACACTCCATCCTCCATCTTCTGCAGCCGCGCCCTACGTTCGATATTTGAAATTGATATTAGGGCTTCTCATTTTTCAACGACAAAATATTAAAATGCTGGAATACTCGTATAATGATATACGATGCTACACAACAAAATCCCTAACCATAACAAAAGAAAAATAAATAAAAATACGAAATGGCGTGTGCCTTGATAGCATCTGAAGTTACAAGCCACGCGAATTGAAACTCGTAGCGAACTTACACCGCCACACCACACTTTCCCGACGGCCACGACCTTAGTAATACGATGTTGCCAACTTGCCATACATTATCCGTGCGACCCTGAACTGTGCAAGCCGATATTCTCGCTATTGCACAGATAACTGGATAATATAAATATTCTAAAGCCTTTTACGGCATTTCTACGACAAATTCTACCTTGAACAGAAAATAAAAAGATTTTCAACGTCATAAATTCCGCAATGTTTCTCAAACTGTCTCTCTGCGCTACGTTATAAGCAGTGTCGCATCATTTTACGTCATAACGACAAATTAATGGTAATTTTAAACAAACTATATTTCCTTTGCTCTTCTAGCGCTTCGTCGTTTTGGAGAGAAATCCCTGTAAATAAAACCGTATTTTCCAACTTATCTGGTTCATAACTCATCTCATCTTCTTATCTATCACGTTTGGATAACTCAGTCAAGTTTAAATTCAGCAGACTTATTGAAGGAATATTTTTCACTATTGTCGCAAAGAGGTCGTGTGCAGATTAACTATTACAACTAGATTACTTTCCATAAAGATGTATTTTTTAAATCAAAAGTTGTGGATAACAAAAAAAAAAAACAATATAGGTAATAGTTAGGTTTCACAACCGTATTTTAGTTTTACTGAAGTTTTCTTTTGCTCTACTTAGGTATACTTAAAATACTTAGTTTTTTATTTGTTTCTTTTTTTATCAAATGCCAAACTGTAGTGAACCTAGTGTAATTATCGATAAATAATAGAAAGTATTATTATACGTAGCCATTTCAGTATCATAAAGGTGGACTGTATGATATGGTCAATTAACTCCATTGAGGCACAAAAATGGGCAACCGATGACCATAAGCCATTACTGTGGGTTACGTTGGCGAAATTACCTAAAGCGCGTTCACTTTAAATGCAAAATGTTATTACCTACTTTTGACAATCACTGAATATCTTCCCCCTTTTATGCAAAATAATGCAGGGCCAACAAAGTATTGTTGGATGTCTTATAGAGATTAGCCGATTTGAATGACAGCTTACTTCACCTAAGTTTTCACGGTGACATTTTTGCAGTAAGCCTGGCAGGTTTTACAAAGCTAGATTCAGACAATACTAGCCGGTCTGATTTTACAGGTATTTGCGCCATCGGCAGCCAAATTGTGTTAATGTTTATACGTGCCTTGGATAATTGTGTTAATGTTTATACGTGCCTTGGGTAATTATTTCGAGTTGGCTGTCATTATTTCAGAAACTTAGTTTCGTGTGAAGCTAGCGTTTAGTATAATGTCTTTGGATTAGAATCATCATCATCTTCTTGCACTTGTTTTCTTCTTCCATTCTTCCCTGTTGGACGTCATGGCATCATTTACTCGTCTCTCTTTCATATCATTCCTCACACCATTCATCCATCTCATCCATGTTATTATCCATCATGTCATTGGATTAGAATATTTTTGTTAAATTACTTAACCCAATACCTAGTTATTTGTTTTGGAACGCTTTTAAATTGTTATGACAAATTACGTCATCGTCGCAGCCCGCGTTGAATTCAACTTTGAGATCAATCAATACGTCGTCACAGACGTTAATCCAGTCGTTTTCTAAAAGTAGATTCCTAGGAGGAAGAGATGTAAGGCAAAATTTTATTTACGTAATTGTCCGTCTACGTCATGCTAGATTTATTGGGCACAAATCCAATCTTGAGCTATTAGCTGCATTAAATGCAGAAAACCTTTGATGAAGCTCATAAAATAAGCGACTCAGCAACTATTAAACTCTTCAAATCGATCTACACGTTGTATTCTGCATAATATCGTCCGTGTGACCTTTAACGTGATACGGCACGAGAGTTGTTCACTCAGCAAATATTTCTGTGACGTCATCTTAGCGATAATATGACGCGCGTGTGTTTTACTAAGTATAACGTGTCTTTTTATGTACGAGTGTTTTTCCCTTAAGGGGGTACAATACTCAGCATGATTTTATTCTGGGAATTCCTTTACTTCGTTCTAGACTCATTTACGGACGCAGGTGGAGTTTGGCAAGAGCTGTAATAAAACAACACAAAAGAATTGATCATTTCGCTCTGAGGCATTTTTTGTCGCTGTCCTTATTTTTTTCCTTTTTGGGAAGATTATTAATATCTCCATCGAAGCAATATTAATAATCTACAATCGAGTAAATACAAATAGAGCAAATACGAATAGGAACAAATTCCAATGTTATCAACATCGATTGAGTTTACAACATAAATCAAACGAAACTGATGAGATACCGACATTGAAATCATTTGTAGGATGTGAATAATACCGCGATTCTGTTTGTTATTAACTTCAGTGCTTTAATTCTCACTTTTGTTATCATGCTCTGAGCCCTAATAAGCCCTAATAACGCGTCATGACAATTCTTGTGGCTAGTGTATACATATTTGTTTAAATTAAACAGTCTAACCGTCAACCGCGACTTTATATATTAGATATTCACAATGACACCTTTGTTGGGTAAACAAATGGATGCTTAAAATCCAGCTTGGAAATGCCCATGTTCACAGTTTTTACTTTTTTATCGTAGCTTGAATAAAGGAAATTCTGCCAAGAATGCGCATTCTCGCCATTGGCAACGCTTTGGTTTTGACAGTTCAATCAACAATGGTTCGGGCTTAAATAAAAAAATAAAAAACGGGAGTATTTTAAAAGCTACGAATATTTTTGCTGGGTAACTAATTATGCAGTTTTTTCACAATCAGTACAGACCTACAGAAACTTTAGTTTCTTACTCTAGAAAAGACCTAAGATTTTGAGACGAACCGCCGCGCAGTCCAATTATTCCATATTGATTTTAATTTAAAAATTCAGAAAGAGGTGGTTAGTGACACTAACCACCTCTTTCTGAATATTTAAATTAAAATCCATGGCATATAACGACAAACGAATTATCAAGAAAGATCGAAACATGCTTGACAATATGGGACCGATTGGCGGAATGTTGAATAAATGACAGTTCATTTGCGTCGAATTAAATATTGCTCTAACCACGGACTAGAAAAAAAAGTTTTTTTTCTAGTTCGTGGCTCTAACGTACTTTTATTCGCGTGCTTGTTAAAAACACTGGGAAACGGGTAAGTATGCTTTTTTCTTTAATGTGTTTTACTCACTGTTTTATCATCTATCTATTTTATACGTTTTCACAATAAAATAAAATACAGGATATTTTTTCACTTCCTTGATTGTTGTATTGTCAATGCATTTTTGATTTATAAAGAACTGCAATTCTCTTCACACCCGGACGGCCGGACCTATGCACATTGACTGAATGAATTCAGACGCAGTCGCCATCAACCTGTTACAAGTACTTCGAAAAGATACTGCAAATGTAGCACTAAAATATCTCCAGTGCGTACTATATGGCAGTGCAATACATGTAAAGTGTCCCTTTGTCTACGCTAAGGAAAAGCAAGTTTTTCATAAGAAGTCATTTTTATGTTAGTTTTGCCTGTGGAAAGTTCATTAAATAAATAATATACATAAATAATTCATCATAGTTTTGTTTGTATTAATAGTCATGGTGGTTAGTGTCACTAACCACCTCATTCCTCGAGAGCCTTTATACCTACATTTTTTTTCCTACTTTCTGTGATTATTAGTTGTAAATTATGCTAAAACTCTAATATAAATGCTCAAAATATTGTAAATGTAAAACCGTGACTGAAAGAGATACGTGCTCGAGGAAGCCCCCTGGCGTTTTTTCCTTATTGTAAACATATATTCTTTAAAAAATACTGGGATTCTACCAATTTTGCTTTACATCTTTCCCTTCCAAGTTCCACTCAACCAAAGTTTGGTACTTATCTGCTAACCAGCAAATATTGTATCGACGACTGTCACTACGGAGTCTTATGAAATAATTATACACTCGAATACTTGTACAAATCACTTTATTGGTACTCTACACAGTAAAATAGTAATTGTAACTCAAGAACACTTTCGTCGTCTCTAGCTGAGGCTGAGAATGCAAGGCCGCTTTTCCCGCCCTTTTTCTTTAAAAGTCATCTATGGGTCAAAAGCATAAAATGTTTAAAAATTACGATGTTGCAACCCACAAATAATATTAGGTAAATAGTCGATCACTGACTATGACTATGCTAACAAAATCCAAGTCCTATTTGGGACAGCGGACAGATGGCATACCGCTAATTATTTCGACAGTTCCTTTTCATGATCCAGATTACTTAGACGCATTCTGATCTGAACGGTCACTTCATTCTACCGTTCTGAAGAAAACTAATACCTATGCTAAATGGCTAATGTGTAATTAATGTATTTCAAAAGATCCTTGACGACGAACATGTAAGGTCAGGTGGGGTAAGAGGAACATAGTTTACTGGTTTTTGAACATTACGACCTCTAGCTACTAAAAATATGTACGTATTCTAATAGCAATACAAACAAAGTTTCGCTAACGAACCATGCTAACTGTTATTTTAACACAGAAATTGATTCTTCCAGTAATAACGGAACAACCTGACTACAAAGCCAGGTCTTCTAATTGTTCCTCTTTCCCGAAATTTGGGGTAAGAGAAACGCTTCGATTCGTACAAGTAAAAACACGTATTTTTATATGTATCTCTAAAAATTTGAGTACTGCCTTTCGACGTAATGGAGATGAAACCATACCATAGCTAAAATATGGTTTAATTTAGCATTACCGAACAATAAAAAAAAATTGGGGTAAGAGGAACATATTAGTAAGGTCAGGGGTTGTAAACTACGAATGTTTAAAACATTATACTGTAATTTGGTTTTAAATAAAAACATTAAGGAAAATAAACGATGAATGTCACTAAGTGAGTGTGGTGTGTATTTATTATAAATGTATCTAAATCGGTTTTCCAACTTTGAGTAACTCAACTGAATAAAAACAAACACAAATAATTGTAAAAATCTTTGTTTTACTTATCATACGTACAAAAAACTTAAAACACTTTTCTGTCATTTTTTCACTCTGATCGTTATGCATAAACGAATATACTGCACTGCGTTTATACATAATGACCAAAATATTCTCAACTTATAACTAAAAAATATTCTCCATTACTTTAATCAGTCTCAAATAGTCTCAATCAACATGACTATGTTCTATTTAAATATATATATTCCATATTTTCTACATAAAGTCCTACAGTCTCCATTAATTCCTTCCTAGTTAGGCCAAAACCGTATTTTTCCATTATTTGCAAGTTTTTAACAAGGTTTTCTTCTACGTCCTGCGACAAAACTGTGGCCCTCCCCAAAGTATTAGACTTTACACCTTTACGATCATAAACCCGATTGATTATAGTTGCTCTTGGTATTCCATAGTGTTTTGAGGCTGCATAACCCGACAGTGCACCACTTTTAACAGCCGCCACTGCTTCTAACAGTTTTTGTTTCGGGTAAGAGCTCCGTTCCGTTTTTCTTGTATATTTTCGAGGCATTTTACTTTTTCTGTAACAAATAAATATATGTACCTCCAATACGGTAAAAATAAATTACAGGAACAACTAACAATTAATTTATTGACACCTAAAGACTGTTTATTTTTATGATACTTAATTGTGAAAATCACGATTAACAATTAATTGTTGTGGTGTGTTTTATGCAATTAACAAAAAGAAATAATAAAAAAAAAACATTAATCAATTGTTCGTGACTTACCACAAATAACAAGCCTGTTGTATAGAGATATCAACACATTTTGGCGCGCACACATAGTGCCTTGTATGGGTACGATGACTGACTGTCAATTGGCCCGAGTCACTGCCACGCAAATTAAAGCTGTATAATAATTTTAAGCGCATGCACAAATAGCTCCGCGCGCCAAGATGAGTTAAACTATGTATTTATACCTACCTAATCTAGATAGGTGATTTTCAACTTGCAAAATGTTTGTTACCCCTAAAACCGGGAAAGAGGAACATAATGTTTCTCTTAACCTGGTATGGTAGTTCCTCTTTCCCTGCTTGGTATTTTGTAAGTTATGTTTTTGATGACATCGAAAAAGCACTAAAAACACATGCTACAAGCAACATAACATGCGGAAAATAAAGATTCAACATTAGAATTACACTTACCAACAAAATTTGCCGTATCACAGATGTTTTTGTCCCTTAAAAAATCGCCCACAAAAAACACCCCTAGGTCACATTTTTATAGTTTGTCAACTGATTTTTTCTTTCTGTTTTACTCACGTACTTATTGTGTTGTAGTGCCATCTATCCATAAAATATTGAAACTATACCTAATACTGTTTTATCGACAGAGTAACCATAGAGCTGGGCTTTATAGTTTTCTATTTATGAGTTACTGTTCCTCTTTACCCAGCGTCCCTCTTACCCCACTTGACCTTATGTATGTATAAGTTGCCTTAAAATTCAATAATGGTAACTTAATTGTGTTTGCCTTTGAATTACATACAACAGTCGGTACTTTGGAAGGTATTGAACTTGGCAGCCCCACGCTAAGGAGTCAGCAAAAACCGCAGCAGTAAACGTTCAAGGTTGAGCCGTTAGATACCTAATTATATTTGAAAAATAAATATATTTGTAACGACACGCGAGTGCGTTGACCCCTCAAATTGTTTCAAGATGGCGGGTTTTGGCGCCAAGAGATTGGGTAAAGCGAAAGTAAATTTTTATGAGTATCTTTTAATATTTTACTATTGTACAGACGCCAGCACATCAAGCTACTACAATCTGTCAGATTTCTTTAATAGATTTTCAACTTTAGCGCTAAAGCATAAGGTTCAAAGTTGATTGGGAAAATCTGACAGTTTCGGGTAGCTTGATGTGCTGGCTACACCATTTATGTTATCACTTAGGTACCAGTCCTCCTGAACTCGTGTTGTACCTACCTAGTAAAATGTAATTCGCGGATTAAATACCTATTGTATTGGTATTCATAGACAATAACCTGGCTGGGTGCTATTACAGCCTATGTTGTATCTTAGGTACTCTATAATAACATAAACCCACGTTACTTGTGGTTACTTCGAATAATGCCAATGCCAAATTCACCCAAAGGGTATAAAGTTCCGAGCGAATCAAGTAGGTAGGCCTCCTGAAATATTCGTTTCATTGTAGACATACAAATAAAGCTGATTTGGTCCGCAAATAAAAGTTCCACAAGATAACTTCGTCATTGGCATCTCTATGACTTAATACTATTGGAAAATTACTCTCTATTTGCGTCAGTTGGTGATCTAGAACTAGATTGAATGAGCACGACGTGGTATGAAAACATATTTGAAACCCTCCTATGACATAATCAAGTACCTAGATACCTATCTTACTGTTATCTTTCGTACGTAGGTACTCTTTCTCTACATGATTTGGGACCGAATTAAGTTAAAAGGTCATATCGTTTTACGTAGGTACTTTATATATCCTGGGAATATACCTATAGAATCCTTAATAATTCTAAGTAATTTGGATAATTCGTTTTGGGAGATCATAAAGATCTATTAGGTTTTTATTTCACTAATTAAGTAAGAACATCCCAACGGGAGAGTTTCTCCTCACTGAGTTAATTCATTCGTGTATTTGTTTGAAATTGACAAATAGAGTGCCGGTAAACTTTACCGTTAATTCTAATTAGTTCGACGTGTGTCTACTCACATTAAGATAAAAGTATGGTTTGATAAGTTAATTGTTACTTGACAAAACTTATTTATAGAGGCATTTGTTTGTGCCTGACGCAACCCACAGTAAAGGTAACGAAACGATAGAAGAATGGAAAACAAATATTTTATATACTGTACAATGAAAGCTAAGCATTTCCACTAGAGTGAGATATTTATTTTCCCTAACAATGTATTTAAATTGTATTTTAATAGAATAACAGTACAAGTGTTTATTGTGATTGTTTGATTTGCAATAAGTGAGATTGTAAAGTGCACAAGGGGTAATTTTGTAAAGAAAAATGTTCAGTCATTACGTAGGTGGATCTCTGGCAGAATGTATTGGGCCTTTGTCTATTGTTACACCTGTTAAAACAATGAGACATTGATGTTTCTCTCTATGGTTAAATAAAGTATACCTGAAATAAAATTATGTAAATAAAATAAAAGCGAATAAGATAAGTTTTTCACGATCTTGATGTTGTAAATCTCGTATTTACTTAGCACATTTATGGATGCCTACAAGAAGCATTCTTCATTGAATAATCTTATATTATATTTTCTGTACCATAGACAATTTTTAAAGTTTTGATTCAATTCTGCCTGCGTAATGACTGTGTAATGAATGTAAGTTATATTTATCATAATGACAGCAGTGTGCGGCGACGCCACGTGAAAGCACTCGTCGTGAGGTTTGGACAGGTGTGCTCCGTAATACCATGCTGTGCTTCTATGTTGAGAACATTAAATAAATCTGATTGTAGCCATCACTTTGTTTCGTTTATTAATTCCCTGTATTTTTAGGTATGACCAAGGAAAAAAAAACACTTCAGCTACTCCAGCCGTACGATTCTGTACCATCTTACCGTGAAAGCTTGGGTGAAGTGAGCTGTCATTCGCTAGGGATTAACTTACAACTACTATTAACTTACAACTTACATTAATAAACAACTATTAACCTTACATTAATTGCGATAAAGCTGAATGGTAGTGACCTGAAGCGGGTACATCAATTCAAATACCTCGGACACTACGTTACTGAGGGCCTTGATGACCAAGCTGATATAGAAAGGGAACGTAGGGCATTGGCGGTCAGGAGCAATATGCTGGCCCGCAGGTTTGCGCGTTGTAGTGAACAAGTTAAGGTGACACTATTTAGACCCTACTGTCAGACCTTCTACTCGTGCAGCCTGTGGTTCAGGTATACGCAGAGGACGATCAATGCCCTACTTGTCCAATACAATAATGGATTTAGGATGTTGTTAGGGTTGCCCCGTTTTTGTAGTGCCTCTGGTATGTTTGCGGAGGCTAGGGTAGACGGCTTCCATGCCATTGTGCGTAACCGGCTCGCGTCGTTACTGAGCAGAGTCCGGAGTAGCACTAACAGCATCCTACAGGTCATTGCTCAGAAACAGGACTCAAATATCCTGACAGAATTTATTCGTGTGCAAATTTTATAACTCTCGCATGTATTAGAATATCTATGGACTTAGTCTGAAATAAAGATTTTATTATTATTATTATTAACACCACTTCACTTATGATTTCACGGTAGTACCCAAAGGGTAAATAGTAGGGTTCCTTTTTACCCTTTGGGTACGGAACCCTCACGTTTTTTGTGAAAGATGTGGAAAAACGCTAAGCTCCTGGGTTACAGGTGAAAAAGATTTTTGAATTTTAATATGCCAAGGATATGGAGGGAACCGTCCAACCACGAAAATGGCTGTTACTTCTGTGTCACTAAGAAATTTGGATTTAATCGAAAGAACAAAGTATAAGAGACACAGACACAAATGAATACAAAAAAAAGCTAAAGCAATTAATTTTTTTTTAAATATTTTTGTAGGCATTTTATTGCAAATCAAAAATAATTAATATTTCGGAAACTTAATGTGTTTGATTTTTTTTTCATATTTTTTTTTTAAACTCAGTCCACCTCAATTACTTATTAAGAAAAACACTTTTCATTTCAAGGACAAAAACCATGTAAACTAGTGTAATTAATACAACGTGTAACGTTAAATGCGCAAAACCTGAAAATAGTTTGATCAGAATAACGAGCAGGATCAATTGAACCACTTTTTAATAGGTCAATTAAAAAAAAAATCTTCATTAAAAACGTTGCCGTGTCTATTTATTAATAGGTCAAGCAAGCCATCACATGCGCAAACCCGACAAAATAGGGAAACAAACACAAATTGTTGTTGACCAACTTAAATTTTCTCAGCTTTTATTTCAATGCAAATACGAATCTTCCATACAGTACCATGAATAAGACAATTTGAAGTAAACAATAATGCTACCTATCTTTTTTTAAATCACTGTTCAAAGATAACCTAAGTTCTTTATGAGCGTACATAGTAATTAATAATAGCGCGGCGCAGCGGCCCGGTGAAGACTCCTCCCTCGATAGAGCGTCGTCGCAGACGCATGAAACGATCAGAATGGCCAGTAAAACTTAAACAGCTCATAAAACCTTTACAATATTTTTAATGACTTATTTTCTATCTGAAATAGGTCAATTGAATTAAAAATCAGTTGGGGTGTCTGAGGTTTTGCGCATTTAACGTTACACGTTGTATAGTTTGAGAACAGCAGTGCTATTCCGAAAAGTTTATTTGCGAAATCACTTCTGAATCCGCAGTGAAAACTTGTGAAATTAAAGTTTCGTATTCTTAAATGGAGTGAATTCGCCACTGGCGCCACCAAGTGACAATCAAAGTGAGAGGAACTAAACGAGTGAGTATTTTGACGTTTGTCTATAGGATTTTGTATTCTGAAATACAATTCGCTTGTCATATCGAAAGTCATCTCGCATCTCACACACGAATTCATCTGTCAAATGAAAAGTAACTATTTCTTGAGCGAATTGAAGCGTTTTTAATAAAGGTAATGAAATTAACGCAAAACAAAAATAATAATTATATATTTGTGACTTTATTGCAGAAAAATTGAAACGATTAGTGTGAACTAATAGTATATTAGTTCACACTAATCGTTTATACCGACCTTATAAAACTCTATGAACTTGTTGTGTTTTCATCTATTTCTAACTTTTGTAGATGTCTCGTTCTTTCTTGATATTAAGTTTATTGAAAGAAGCTGATACCCTAGACGTTGCCGCAAGCAATCGCCAAGCCCGGAATATTAGAAATCTGAACATATTGAGCCGTGGTCAAGACTAAGTGCATATGTACAGATTAACAGAGGAGCTTATTAGAAATTTAGAATAAGAGCTTAGACGTCTATTACCCGTGACCGCACAAAAAGGAAGAGGTCTGGCCAAAATCAAAAATATTTTATTTCACATAAGCCTACATGGGCACTTATGAAACGTCAGAAGCTAGGTACACAGTTCCAATTGGTCGTTTCCTGTGGGGAAGAACCGGCAAGAAACTCCACGGTTACTCTTTTAAAAATAATTGGCTTTTACAATGTTTTCAAATTACAGTAGGTATTCCCAGGACAGCGTAGGCCAGTCTACAAGTACCAGGTACTTGATAAAATAAAAATGGTCTACAGATCTAAAGTCTACAAGGCCTACAAAGTCCTCACATTTACAACATCATAGAAAAGAAGGTAAATAAAATAAATGATAATGATAAATGATTTATTTTCTGTAAGTAGGTTTGTACAAACACTTTTACATGTCAATCATATTTTTTTTTAAACTAGTGAGGTCGGTGTTTCCTATCTGACTACTCTGAGAAGAAAGGCCAAAGGAAAAATAAACCAGAGTAACGCTTTAACAATAATAAATCACTAATGAAGTTAAGGTGGCTGTGGTCTAAATAATATACAAAAACAATGATATAATTTACAAAAACAATGTTATAAAAAGAAAAATTATAATTCATAATTAAATAATTAATACCAAACAATACAAAAAAAACGGAATAGACATTTACAAGATAATGCAGTTAATGAACTACCAGGGAAGCCATGTGTGCAGAAGTAGTCATTGACATATTAGCGCTTGATTGCTCCCGCCAGAGCTTTTAAGCCTTCTCCCACAGCTTTAGTAGCCTCCACCAGCAAACGGTCCCTCTCACTGTTGTGTTCCATGAGAGCAAGCATTCTGTTGTCTAAATCCAAACGCTGCTGCTGTACCTGCAAAAATGTATCAGCCATGCCTATTAAGTTGCTATGTCGCTGAGATGGTGGTGACGCCTGGTCAGTTCTTCTTGTGGCCTGTAAAATCCTGCGACGCAGTCGTCTTGGACCTAAAACAAAACAAGTTTCAGCATGTAAATGGTTTATCTTAGACGTCACCAAACCTACATGTGGTGCACCCCACCAATCAAAACATACAAGTACGGCAAAGCCACATTTACTTGGAAGCACCGCAATTGGTGCAGTACTGGCACTGAATATAAGGTATACAAAGGAAAGCAGCCTGCATGTGGTGCACCCTGCCAATTAGCAAACTCTTGCAGCAGCTTTACATCAGTCGAACCTTTACTTGTTTGCGTTGTTTGTTGCGTTTGTAAATATTGCTCTAAGTCGATAAAGTAGCAAAGTAATTTACTTGTAAGCCTAGATGATGAAGGTCTTGTACGAGTAGTAGGAGGTAAGTGCTGCTCGGTGGTGCTCCTAGCAAGCTCAGACTGCTGCTGCTGGTGGTTCCGAATAGCAGGCGTCAGATGTTGATTTGTGATGTTCTGGACAAAAACAACAAAATTAAATGTATAATACCAATGAGAAGCAAAAGAAAAAAATTGAGCAATTTCTTACAACTGTAAAACTTTCATTAGGCCTGGTGGGACTGGTGGTGGTGGCAACTTCCGTTTCTGGGCCCAGAAGATTGTTCTAGAAAATATTTTTAATTATTTTATTATATTTTTAAATGTTTTTATATTGATTTTTTTTTAAAGGACATATACATGTAAAAAAAATAAGAATTTTAATGAATAATAATGATAAAAACACACCATTAATTCTGATTGGGCTCTATGACCCAAACTGAAGTCCACGTCAGCTGTGTTCTGTTAAATAAGTATAACTATTAATACTTATTATATTACAAATTATGTTAAATAAGGAAAATATAGAATATTTCATACAATAACTGGATCAACAAGAGCTGATGTGCCTGGTACCGCAAATAGACATTCATCAATATCCTGAAACATTACATTTTTAATGTAAAAAATATAACAAAAAAAACCAACTTAGTAATAAAAAAAAATAAGAGTCACTAATGTTGCAAACTGAATATGCCAGTTTAAAAAAACTTGACAGCCCATCATCACCTACATTATCTGAAACTCTGAAGCTCCTTCATGCATGGGAGTGTATGTAAGTACATATATTATAATATATAAGTCTTTGATCTCAGCTGTTGTTATACAATGACAGTAATTAAGCCAAATAAGTGGCCTCCAGCCGGCTTGAAAACACTGACTTCTGCCTAGCCATAGTGAGGCAGCACGGTGAAGTAAGCTCGAAGACATTTTTATTGAGATCAGATCTTGACAGTGGAATGAAGAAGAATATTTTTATAATACTAATACTTAAATCACTTACTGCCATATTTGTGCAGGTACCACTGGATTGTGCCACTGGTGCTAGTGCACCAGGAAAATAGTCCCTCTATACTAATAGAGGGACTATTTTCCTGTGAAGATTCCTATAAAATCAATTTAATAAATTATATACCTTTATATGAGTAAGCTATGAAACCTATGTAAAAAAAATAACATACCTAAGTACATTAAATGGTTCTATCTGTAAATGTGTGTCGCCTGTAGCAAAACCTTCACCACCCATTAACAGTAGTATCCGCTCTTCTATATTCGAAAGCTCTGGCATGCCACCTTCTACCATTCCTAAGCCTGTCTTGCTGACCATGGTTTTATCATTGTTATCATTATTAATAACTTGTTTATTTAGTTTCCTTATGGTCCTAGTTTATCATTTGTGACTTCAAGCGACAGCTATGTAAACTGAATCCAGCATTGCATAAATATGTTAGCGGTCACGCCTTTATGCCTGGAGGCTTTTATTTAATTTCCATTTATTCATTTTTGCTTGAGTACGTATAGTTTTTTATTGTATTTCTTGGTATATTGGCGGTGCCAGCTGACATATGGCAAATAATTTAATTTAGCGTTCTGTGTCTTGTAATGTTAATTGCTTTGCATACCTTGTATTGTATTCAGTCAAGTATATTTTCTAACTGAACAGACAGCTGTGCTGCTGGGGAGTTTGTTGCGCCACTTCTTCTTCCCAGTGAAAGCACTAGGAAGTGGTGAAGGGCGGGCGTTTTGGGGGACTGTCTTTTGTAATTTTGACGTTCGAAAAGTGCTGATTCTCAGCCTAGTTTGAATAAATGACTTTTGATTTTGATTTTGATTTTGTGGTACTTCTAAAAGCGGCGCGTTCAGCAACTTTCTTTTTTACTGCACTTTTTTTTGTCAGACCAATACTATAATGGGAAATACGGAAATAATAATAATTTCACACTGCATGATAGGCAGAGGCGTAAATAACATACGCACAATAAACTAAGTATACTTTGTATATACGTTAACTGAAATGACCAACTTACCTTAGTCCAATTTTTTGCCGTCTTCACCGTACCTCCACCCATACTATTTAGTGTTAGGGTGATACGATCCTACTCCTTATTAGCTGCCTGTTTGGCGCTTTAATTTTTGGCAGAGCCAAGCTAGGCTTCCTTTCTAAAAAATCTATTAGCGTCTCCACTTGGGCCGCAGATGGATGGGAAGTACGCTCGGCACTGAAGTAGAGAATTAACAATTACTTAAATGTGAATATATCGATACCGGCAGTAACTAATTACCACAGAAATCGTACTTACTTCATTTTGTTAATCACTTTACTCACTTTACTGAAAAATCGCGGAAAAATAAATATAATTTAAACTGCTTGTTTGTAAACAAACAATTTTAAACGTTTTTTTTTTTCAATATACACGGACATGAGGCAAAGGCGATACTGCGTTCAGCCTAGTTTTTTCATTCTCATCTCAAATAAAACTTGTAAATATTAAAACGTACAAAATTATGCATTTACATTGCATTTATGGCTGAAATAAACTATAAACTATTATTGTAAAGCGCAAATTCAGCTAAATTCAGTGAGTCGATATAAATTATAACAAGACACAATTCAGCGTCACTACCCTACTACCATAGAGCAATGTCACTTGAGTTTTCGGAACTCACTTCACTTCACTTGGCCTTGATCTTGACATGTGAATACCGAAACTTGTACAAGCGACATGAGAAGCGAAGTGACTTGTGACTTTCGAGATGACTTGCGAGATGGCTTTCGAAGTGATTTACCATTTTCAGAATAGCATAGCTGCATAGCTATTCCGAAAAGTTTATTTGCGAAATCACTTCTGAATCCGCAGTGAAAACTTGTGAAATTAAAGTTTCGTATTCTTAAATGGAGTGAATTCGCCACTGGCGCCACCAAGTGACAATCAAAGTGAGAGGAACTAAACGAGTGAGTATTTTGACGTTTGTCTATAGGATTTTGTATTCTGAAATACAATTCGCTTGTCATATCGAAAGTCATCTCGCATCTCACACACGAATTCATCTGTCAAATGAAAAGTAACTATTTCTTGAGCGAATTGAAGCGTTTTTAATAAAGGTAATGAAATTAACGCAAAACAAAAATAATAATTATATATTTGTGACTTTATTGCAGAAAAATTGAAACGATTAGTGTGAACTAATAGTATATTAGTTCACACTAATCGTTTATACCGACCTTATAAAACTCTATGAACTTGTTGTGTTTTCATCTATTTCTAACTTTTGTAGATGTCTCGTTCTTTCTTGATATTAAGTTTATTGAAAGAAGCTGATACCCTAGACGTTGCCGCAAGCAATCGCCAAGCCCGGAATATTAGAAATCTGAACATATTGAGCCGTGGTCAAGACTAAGTGCATATGTACAGATTAACAGAGGAGCTTATTAGAAATTTAGAATAAGAGCTTAGACGTCTATTACCCGTGACCGCACAAAAAGGAAGAGGTCTGGCCAAAATCAAAAATATTTTATTTCACATAAGCCTACATGGGCACTTATGAAACGTCAGAAGCTAGGTACACAGTTCCAATTGGTCGTTTCCTGTGGGGAAGAACCGGCAAGAAACTCCACGGTTACTCTTTTAAAAATAATTGGCTTTTACAATGTTTTCAAATTACAGTAGGTATTCCCAGGACAGCGTAGGCCAGTCTACAAGTACCAGGTACTTGATAAAATAAAAATGGTCTACAGATCTAAAGTCTACAAGGCCTACAAAGTCCTCACATTTACAACATCATAGAAAAGAAGGTAAATAAAATAAATGATAATGATAAATGATTTATTTTCTGTAAGTAGGTTTGTACAAACACTTTTACATGTCAATCATATTTTTTTTAAAACTAGTGAGGTCGGTGTTTCCTATCTGACTACTCTGAGAAGAAAGGCCAAAGGAAAAATAAACCAGAGTAACGCTTTAACAATAATAAATCACTAATGAAGTTAAGGTGGCTGTGGTCTAAATAATATACAAAAACAATGATATAAGTTATAAAAAGAAAAATTATAATTCATAATTAAATAATTAATACAAAACAATACAAAAAAAAACGGAATAGACATTTACAAGATAATGCAGTTAATGAACTACCAGGGAAGCCATGTGTGCAGAAGTAGTCATTGACATATTAGCGCTTGATTGCTCCGCCAGAGCTTTTAAGCCTTCTCCCACAGCTTTAGTAGCCTCCACCAGCAAACGGTCCCTCTCACTGTTGTGTTCCATGAGAGCAAGCATTCTGTTGTCTAAATCCAAACGCTGCTGCTGTACCTGCAAAAATGTATCAGCCATGCCTATTAAGTTGCTATGTCGCTGAGATGGTGGTGACGCCTGGTCAGTTCTTCTTGTGGCCTGTAAAATCCTGCGACGCGGTCGTCTTGGACCTAAAACAAAACAAGTTTCAGCATGTAAATGGTTTATCTTAGACGTCACCAAACCTACATGTGGTGCACCCCACCAATCAAAACATACAAGTACGGCAAAGCCACATTTACTTAGAAGCACCGCAATTGGTGCAGTACTGGCACTGAATATAAGGTATACAAAGGAAAGCAGCCTGCATGTGGTGCACCCTGCCAATTAGCAAACTCTTGCAGCAGCTTTACATCAGTCGAACCTTTACTTGTTTGCGTTGTTTGTTGAGTTTGTAAATATTGCTCTGAGTCGATAAAGTAGCAAAGTAATTTACTTGTAAGCCTAGATGATGAAGGTCTTGTACGAGTAGTAGGAGGTAAGTGCTGCTCGGTGGTGCTCCTAGCAAGCTCAGACTGCTGCTGCTGGTGGTTCCGAATAGCAGGCGTCAGATGTTGATTTGTGATGTTCTGGACAAAAACAACAAAATTAAATGTATAATACAAATGAGAAGCAAAAGAAAAAAATTGAGCAATTTCTTACAACTGTAAAACTTTCATTAGGCCTGGTGGGACTGGTGGTGGTGGCAACTTCCGTTTCTGGGCCCAGAAGATTGTTCTAGAAAATATTTTTAATTATTTTATTATATTTTTAAATGTTTTTATGTTGATTTTTTTTTTAAAGGAATATACATGTAAAAAAATAAGAATTTTAATGAATAATAATGATAAAAACACACCATTAATTCTGATTGGGCTCTATGACCCAAACTGAAGTCCATGTCAGCTGTGTTCTGTTAAATAAGTATAACTATTAATACTTATTATATTACAAATTATGTTAAATAAGGAAAATATAGAATATTTCATACAATAACTGGATCAACAAGAGCTGATGTGCCTGGTCCCGCAAATAGACATTCATCAATATCCTGAAACATTACATTTTTATTGTAAAAAATATAACAAAAAAAAACAAAACTTAGTAATAAAAAAAAAATAAGAGTCACTAATGTTGCAAATTGAATATGCCAGTTTAAAAAAACTTGACAGCCCATCATCACCTACATTATCTGAAACTCTGAAGCTCCTTCATGCATGGGAGTGTATGTAAGTACAATGACAATAATTAAGCCAAATAAGTGGCCTCCAGCTGGCTTGAAAACACTGACTTCTGCCTATCCATAGTGAGGCAGCACGGTGAAGTAAGCTCGAAGACATTTTTATTGAGATCAGATCTTGACAGTGGAATGAAGAAGAATATTTTTATAATACTAATACTTAAATCACTTACTGGCATATTTGTGCAGGTACCACTGGTGCTAGTGCACCAGTGGCACAATCCAGTGGTTCCGGTTCCTATAAAATCAATTTAATAAATTATATACCTTTATATGAGTAAGCTATGAAACCTATGTAAAAAAAATAACATACCTAAGTACATTAAATGGTTCTATCTGTAAATGTGTGTCGCCTGTAGCAAAACCTTCACCACCCATTAACAGTAGTATCCGCTCTTCTATATTCGAAAGCTCTGGCATGCCACCTTCTACCATTCCTAAGCCTGTGGTACTTCTAAAAGCGGCGCGTTCAGCAACTTTCTTTTTTACTGCACTTTTTTTTGTCAGACCAATACTATAATGGGAAATACGGAAATAATAATAATTTCACACTGCATGATAGGCAGAGGAGTAAATAACATACGCACAATAAACTAAGTATACTTTGTATGTACGTTAACTGAAATGACCAACTTACCTTAGTCCAATTTTTTGCCGTCTTCACCGTACCTCCACCCATACTATGTATTTAGTGTTAGGGTGATACGATCCTACTCCTTATTAGCTGCCTGTTTGGCGCTTTAATTTTTGGCAGAGCCAAGCTAGGCTTCCTTTCTAAAAAATCTATTAGCGTCTCCACTTGGGCCGCAGATGGATGGGAAGTACGCTCGGCACTGAAGTAGAGAATTAACAATTACTTAAATGTGAATATATCGATACCGGCAGTAACTAATTACCACAGAAATCGTACTTACTTCATTTTGTTAATCACTTTACTCACTTTACTGAAAAATCGCGGAAAAATAAATATAATTTAAACTGCTTGTTTGTAAACAAACAATTTTAAACGTTTTTTTTTTCAATATACACGGACATGAGGCAAAGGCGATACTGCGTTCAGCCTAGTTTTTTCATTCTCATCTCAAATAAAACTTGTAAATATTAAAACGTACAAAATTATGCATTTACATTGCATTTATGGCTGAAATAAACTATAAACTATTATTGTAAAGCGCAAATTCAGCTAAATTCAGTGAGTCGATATAAATTATAACAAGACACAATTCAGCGTCACTACCCTACTACCATAGAGCAATGTCACTTGAGTTTTCGGAACTCACTTCACTTCACTTGGCCTTGATCTTGACATGTGAATACCGAAACTTGTACAAGCGACATGAGAAGCGAAGTGACTTGTGACTTTCGAGATGACTTGCGAGATGGCTTTCGAAGTGATTTACCATTTTCAGAATAGCATAGCAGAAACGTTGCCAGTTTTGCAACTAGCGTTGCGTGGGCGCATTTTGGGTTATGGTTCGTGGGTTTAACGAGTAGGTCGCTGTATGCCCGCTGAGTGAAGTTGACCCACAGGCTGCATGTGTAGGATTGACAATAAGCTTTGAAAAGCATTACTTTGACACGTTGACTGCCAACTTACGAGAATACTCGTAGTAAACCTGCGGGCCTGCATTATATTATACATTTGCAGCAACTTGCAATGACAAACAACATTTTTCAAAACTACCCACAAAACAGTATCGATGAAGATTTTTTTTTTGTGATTTGAATACTTGTTTATTTGTTTGCTTATATAAGAAAATGTCTAGCTCTGAGAAAGGTCACCTAAATTATTCAATTTTTGACCGATGCAACGCAGAAGCATGAGTATAGGGATAGTCAGAAATTCTAACAACTGCAAGACTATACCGCTGGCTGTTTTAATTTCTTGTGCAACATTTTCCCACACGAGTCTAGCGCTAGTTTTACACATAATAGGTTAAGCAGCAAAGCAGGTACAACTACAATAGGTACTTAGGTAGATTATTGCACACCTAGGTACCTAGGTGTGCAATAATCTAGGATTTGCGTTACCTATTAAAAGCTTCTCAACACCATAGTAACGTAATTCTCAACGGGTGTCACAACATCGCGGGGAGATGAACTTTTATTGTAGGTACTTATGTGATTAATTATGTGGCACCCATCATCTGCTGTAGGAAGTTCACAGCTCTGACAGTGCAATTAATTCTTGTTCAAAAAGGTCTGGCACAGTTTACAAGAATGCTTAGGATCATTATCCTGTTGGAAAATGAATCCAGGACCAATTAGATTTAGTCCACTGCGTACGGCGGAATTATGGAGAATTTTCAAGTAACCTTCCTTGTTTAGTTTTCCGGCTATTCTCACAAGATTTTCGGGTTTATTATTGCCAAAACACCCCCAAACAATGACATTACCTCCACCATGCTTGACAGTAGGCACAGTACACGCCTCGGAAGCTCTCTTTTCTTTTGACCGGTGTATAAACACTGGCCTAGTGGATCCGGAAATCTGAAACTTTGATTCGTCACTCCAAAGGACATTTTCCCATTGCTCTATTGTCCAGTTTTGGTGCGATTTTGCCCATTCTAGTTTATTTTTCTTATATCGAATTGTTAGTTTTATTTTTTAGCTGCAACACATTCTCTTACGTTCATCACGTTCTCACGTTTTAACAGTTGTTTTTGAAACGGGTGTTTCTCGCGTTTCCATCTGAGCTGCGGTGATTTGTGGTGCAGTGAAGCGTCGATTCCGTTTAGAGAAATCTGATAAAGTTGTTTTCTTGCCTTGTTGTGGATTTGGGCCTACCAGATCTCTTTCATCTTCATTTTTCCCCAGTTGCTCGTTTTCTTACAAGGGTATAGTGGACACCTTTACGAAAGATTCCGAGCCATTCTGCGATTTGACGTTCACTGTATTTTTCCTCACATAGAGTACAAATAGCGCTTCTCTGTTCAAGCGTGATTTGCTTGCGTTTTGCCATTTTCAGAAGAAAAAATAAGGTCAAAGGAGTCGTCGATATCTTTCGATTACGGAAAATGTTAATATCACAACCTTCACGTGCAAATGCTCCAGTTGGACTAAGCAGGGTCTTAAAAAGTTAAACTTTTTAAGACCCTGTTTAGTCCAACTGGAGCCACCAACTATTATGAAATAAACCACACCATTGAACACAATAAAGTACCCGACAGATTAAGTCATAAAACATGTGTTTTGTCTTTAAGGAGTTAGTTAAAACTTTATGAATATGGAAACTTTATGAATATGGAATAACAATCCTTTTGTTTTTGTGTAAACAATCGTAAAAGCTTGTAAAACGTTACATAGTTTATTGCTAATTTTTGCCGCCTACAGTTGGTATTAATTTGTATTGTTTGAAGACAGGTGTGCTTCCAAATTTTTAGACGGTAGTGTATGTATATTATAAATAACAATTGGAAATCAATCATCCATCATACAACCCTATATGATTCTTTTGGCGCGGGGCCAAAATTGGAACTAACTCCGCCATCTTGTTTTGTCAATACAATTTCGATAACCCAAACCAACGACGCCACCTGTCAATGTCTTTCAGCCGCCAAAACATTCTTGGTTCAGAAATGGACATATGAATATAAGCATAAACTTTGATCGAGACACGCGGTAGCGTAACGAATTATATTATAGTCTTCGCAAGTTCTTATTTTATTCTTCCGACAATTTGCCTTTCTGGTAGAAACTATTCATCGAACATAGATAGGGGTCTTCGATAACTGTTTTAGTAGGTACCTACTTAATAATATGTAATAGGGTGACGTGGTTATTAAATAAAGAGAACTGTTTGGTTCCAATATCGATATAATAATGAACATTAATATGTGTGCAGTTACACTTATATAGGGTTAGGCGTGCTGCACACTACACCTCCCCCTTTTTTTAAAAAAAACATTGTTTTATGGCTTTTTTTTTCATAAATTTAACAATTCAGTAAGTACAGTTATTATAACATTAACCGAAAACCATATTAACTTATATTAAAGTATCTTAAGTTAGCTTATATTAATTTATATTAACTTTATTAACATTTTATGTTACAAACAGTTTAGTGTTGTTTTTATGAATTACATACTCTTTTCCATTTTTTATAATCTTAACATTAGGTGGTGTTTCTTCTATTACTCTATATGGTCCTAAATATATTCTATTTAACTTATCTCCTACCTGGTTCTTTATTAAAACTAGATCTCCACTC
Source organism: Eremobia ochroleuca (assembly GCA_949629135.1). Lineage (NCBI taxonomy): Eukaryota > Metazoa > Arthropoda > Insecta > Lepidoptera > Noctuidae > Eremobia > Eremobia ochroleuca. The sequence continues at coordinate 889,726 of OX451403.1, read as the reverse complement.
TTATACTTTACTGGATTGGCATTTTTATCAAATTTGATTTTTCGTAATTGTTTACTTTGTATTAAATTATTTTTAGCTTCTACTTGGGCTCTCTGAAGTCTATATTTTAGTTCTAAAGGATAAGAGTCGGGATTGTACAATGGTTCAATTGATGTGTTATGTGCTAAATTACTAGGTAAAATACATTTTTTCCCAAATACCAATTCAAATGGAGTGTATTTTGTCTCAGTGTGAACCGTGGTATTGTATGAAAAAGACCAAAATGGAATCCATCTGCTCCAGTCGGTTCTGTTGCTGTCGCACTGTATTCTAAGATAGGTCCCTAAGTTCTTATGAGTGTTTTCTAACGCTCCTAAAGTTTCATGGTGATATGCTGTCGAATGCAGTTTATTGATACTTAGTAAACTACAAATCTCTGCAAACACTGAGGACATAAATTCTGTACCCTGGTCTGTTATTATCTCCTTCGGGACACCATACCTTAAAATGAAGTTATTAATAAATAGCCTAGCCACTGAAACAGTATCCTTCTGTTCTATTGGGTATGCTTCGACATATTTTGTCAAGTCGCATTGTATTGTTATAATATATTTATAATTAAAATTATCTACATCTAAAGGTCCCATTATGTCTAAGCTAACTCTTTCGAAAGCTGTGGATGCCGTGGATGTGATGACCATAGGTTCCTTGGTATGCCTATTGGAATGCTTTTGAATTTGGCAACTTTTGCACTTTTTTACGTATTCGTTAACGTCATTCGTCATTCCTGACCAATAATAATATTTCCTAACATTATTTAGCATTCTGTTAACCCCTGCGTGGCCACCGGTGGGCAACAGATGAAAGTCATTTAAGATCACAGTCTTCGTGTCTTTGTCTGTAACTCTCGTGACGTCTTGGACTACAAGTAATTTTGGAATATTTTTAAGCTGACTCATGTCCTTTAACATCGTATTTATTAATTTTTCATAGCGCTTACTTTTAATTATAACGAGCTCGTCTAATTTGATTTGTTTGCAAATTTGTTGCAATTCTCTCGCTAACACACTTACGGTCGATAACGATCGAGACATTACAAATATTGCCAATTTTTTAGGCACAAAAATGCAATTACCATTTTCACTGGCGAAGTGCGTACTCTTTTCTATCTGCTTTAAGGCAGTCTTGTTGTAAAATATAATTAATTCTACACTGTCAACTGGTCGTTTGAGGATTTCCACTACTTTAGGTTGATCAGGCCTTGGAGTAGAGGGCACCTCTGAAGTCATGTCATTGTTGTCAGTACGCAACCTACGAACTTGTGCTCTAGTCATGACCGATACTACATGCTTATGCATATTTTTCAAATCGGTGGATGTGATGGGTATCCGGCTCAATGCATTTGCAGCTGCGTTGTGCCGTCCCGGAACATAACTTATCTCAAAATCATATCCCTCCAGATAAAGTCTAAATTTTGTCAATCGGCTTGAAGGGTCGGTCATGTTGAACAAATATAGTAACGGCTTATGGTCCATCTTTATTAGAAACTTTTTCCCATATAAATATGGTCTAAAATGTCGTACAGCCCAAACAATAGCAAGTAACTCCAGCTTGATTACAGAGTATCGTGTCTCGGCCGGTTTCAAGTTACGGCTTGCGTACGCGACTACCTTGCTATTGCTGTTAGACAGTACGGCGCCTAATCCAAGTTTTGATGACGTTTTGAAAACTAAACAAATTACTATTTACTTGTACAATAACAGACTGGTCTCGGTTTTCCAAACTCAGAGTACCATCTCTGCAATTCAATATCGCGTTGTATCGCGTGAAAAAGTCTTGACCGAGTATACCTTCTGCGGTGCAAGAAAAGTTTTCAAAAATGTAAAACTTCTGTTGGAAATTTACATTGTTAATAGTAATATCTAAATAAATAGGTATATCCTAAAGATTCTAAATTACCACTTATTCCTTTAATAACTATCTTATTCTTTTGTATTTTGTATTTCATTCATACTTAAGTACACAGAAACTTGCCCCACTATTAACTAATAAAGTAAGTTTAGTAGGTATTATTCCTAAGTCGACATTCAATTACGCAAAAATTGTTCAAACTTAATATAGAATGAGTACACTGTTTAGTTATTACCGTGGTTTAGGTACGAAAAACTCTACGCGATCATCATTATTTATGTTATTGCTGTGTAAATGTTGCCCTCCTGATCGTTGGACTCTTGCACGTTCACGTTATGCTGAACGCGCTTAAAAGCGGGACGACCACCGCGTATTTGCTGACGCTGCTCGCCCGTTTTTTCACCTTGATTGTCATTGTGACCGAAGAGTTCTTTGACCTCTATAATTGTTTTGGTTGTTATAACTGCGATTATTGTTAAACTGTTTGATCACCTGTTCCTGGCCATCTATTACCAGTAATAGGGAAATTGCCGTTTTAATGTCAAATGAATTAGCCATTTTCGAGAAGCAATTAGACTGATTTATAAAGTTATCAGAACTAGTTTGGCTACTATTACCTATCTATCTGAGACAACAAACTCTTTATTTCCTGAAATCGTACTTTTATTTCACTAATTATTTTCTGAAAACCCTCACAAGACCTAATGCTTAGCTTACGCTCTTTAACCTCTTGGTTCAACTGTGCCAACACATTTTCTGATTTACTGTATTCCTTGTTAGCCTCATCAAATTTTTTATAAGCCAATTCTTGCCTACGTCTTTCTGGACCAAATTTTATTAAATACTCTCTTAAATAATTCAACCTGGAATGCAACTCTAGCAGCTGTTGGGACATAATACAATATTATTTACTTATACGTGACCTAAATCCCCTAACGATCTACAATTAACAATAATTAAAGATGAGTAATGAAAAAACAAAACAGTATTGCGTAAACTTACTGTACAACGCAATGTGCAACAAGTATGTCCCGGCAACGGTTATGTAGGTCACGATGAAGTCCGAGGTGGCGTGGATGAATGACCTCCTCTGCATTGGACTCGAACTGACTCCCAGCTGCTCCACATCGGACCCGTACAACTTATCTCCCGGCGCCCTGCGTATCCTCTTGTCATAGGCTTGAGCATTCTCCCAGCACCCGGCACCATCACTCCTATTCTTCCTTCTTTTATATTTCTGCATCGTTTCGTTCCTCACATTATTCTGTATATGTGTTATGTGTCTTCTTGTAATATTCTTTCATGATAATCTTTAACACATTCCTTCTTGCTTCTTCCCCAAATATTTGTTTTCAACATTGCTGCTTCAATTTTCTTTTTTTGCTCTTCATGATAATTATTAATTAAAATACCACTCGGTCGTAAATAAAACACTGGCCATGGGTCGCCATGTAATAGGGTGACGTGGTTATTAAATAAAGAGAACTGTTTGGTTCCAATATCGATATAATAATGAACATTAATATGTGTGCAGTTACACTTATATAGGGTTAGGCGTGCTGCACACTACAAATAATTCGTATATGAGAACTAGCCAAGTCAGACCCTAGACTTCAATATATTACCCTAAGTTATAATAAGAAATGATATTTTAAGTTGATATAAAATATTTGATGTTGTTATCAATAAATTTCTGGACATTCATAAGTCCTCAAAGGGTCATACAAAAAACATGATGGGTCATTCATAACTTTGTGAATACCCAGAAGCATGCAGATCAAATAACAAATATATAGATTGTGACACGGGTTGCGGGCTGCGCGTTTATCAATAAAACCACAACACATGAAATGGAATCGTTTAATCTGTTAGATAACTATAGAACAAAATATCAATACACGATTACGATGGCACTATCTTGCATGCCTATGAACAGTGTTAGTAATAACATCATAATATTCTCTAAAGTTATAATTAATAGTCAAAATTAAAGGCTTTATTGTTAATACTGTTAAGTTCTGTTTTACTCGGCAAAGCGACACGAAAAAATAAAAAAAAATGGTCGCTATGGAGTGCGTAGACGTAGAGAACACGTCACCAAGTGGGTAGCTACCCCGACTACGCACCCACGCACTACAAACATCTTGCAGGTTTCAACGCGCCGCTTTGCGCCTCTCCGGTAGAATAAAGGGTTAATCTTTATAGAAAGAACTTGCGAAATATTTGTATAAAAATAGAGTTATAAAGAGTTTAGTAAATATGGCACCGTCTGAAAAACTATGGGGCACTTATCAAAACAGAATGTTGTAAAAAACTAAACACGAACCTAATACAAGACTGTGTTACCAATTTGGCTAAAACATGCCAAAATAACCAGATTATAACATGAAAATTAGCAATTTCGTCACAGTGAGCTAAAGTTAACTTAAAAATAATTTTATTGTTATCGCCCCGTAAAATAAGGCTTTAATTCGACCATAATATCATTAGCACTGTGTGACCTAAGCCCGCACTTAAGTCACGCTTTTCTGTGACTTAGTAGTTCATTTTTACACAGAAAAGCGTGAGTTAAGTGCGGGTTTAGGTCACACGAGCTATAAAATAGTATACGATACGTGTGACTTATGCAGTCTATTAATGCAGGTCGTTTAGCACCCTCGCTAACTTCATGCCGTGCAACAATAGGCCACTGGATTCTCACGCATCGTAATGTACAGACTCCAGCACATCAAGCTACAATAATCTGTCAGATTTCTTAAATAGATTTTCAACTTTATCGCTAAAGCATAAGGTTCAAAGTTGATTGGGAAAATCTGACAGTTTCGGGTAGCTTGATGTGCTGGCGTCTGTACTATTAACTCACCTTCCCCTCATGGGAACTATTCTACAAGTCTACAACTACCCTACTTAGTCTATATTCCTCATCTTCATCTGTAATTCGAACCTTCTGTTAGTTCTGACGCCTTTGATAACGGTTCTATTTTCATTTCTCTTCACATTTCGTCTGTCTGTGAACGACTTTTCTCTCATAACCGTAAGCTTGGCTACTTCACGCCTTACGGACGTGGCACCAGCCAGAGATGGCAATATTCCCTGCCTAGGAACTATTCCATTGGATTTCGCAACAGGTTTTTCTTTCGGTTTCTCAACCGTCTTGCTCGGAATGCTGAACGGGTTTACGTCGAGGTTCAATTTGAACCCGAATCTGGTGAACCCTGATCGTAAAGACTCCAGGGTTGGTAACTTCTTTGTAGGGGTGTCGGTTTTCTCTTTGGGTTTGACTAACTCTTTGCTCTTTTTTGGTGATTCTGTGTTATCTGCAAATTAAAAACCGAATGTTAGATATTTATTTAGGTCTTAAAATTTTAAATGCAGGACTGTTGCTGTTCGTCCAGCAAGTTTTCAAGGATTAACTATGAAATGATTCTGATGAATAGCTAAATAGTTTGGGAGTCTGGAAAAGACTTTTCATTCTGAAGTATCAAAGACTATACACGCTGTGCTAGCGCAGCTATTCTAGATGTGACCTGAAACTGAAGCATATTATTATGACCTATATTAGCTGCGCGGAGCATCCGCCTCGTGTCCTAGGCCGGCAGCATATCATTTCCACATAATATTCCACGGGTAACACCAATGGCCTATCTAGGATCACATTTCAGGGTAATGGAACCCGGGAAAACACGTTATTTTTTTAGTATCAAATTTTATTTTGTATGATCAGTAATGAACCACAACTTCAGTTTTTTTCTTAATCATCATCTGCCTAGCCTTTTCCCAACTCTGTTGGGGTCGGCTTCCAGTCTAACTGGATGCAGCTGAAGCCGCCGCCAATGCAGCATGAAGCAGTTTTTTTCTTAATGAGAAAAATATTTTATGAAAATCAGAAATGAAGTAAAATTTAAAGAATATTCACTATTAGCTACTAGATGAAATGCTGAAAAATACCTCAAAAAGAAAAACGGAACCCTAACAAGATCACTTCGTTGTCCGTCTGTCAAGACCCTTTTCCTCAGGAACGCGTGGAGTTAACAAGTTGAAATTAATATCAAATAACCAGGGCTGCAATCCTTTGAAGCAGTCAAAGAATCAAACTTCTAAGTCAAAGCAAGCAAAAGATACGGGCGTTTATGTTCGGTTTATGCTGAATATTTTGACACTCGCAAGGAAATCAAAACCTATAGGGTACTTCCCGTTGACCTAGAATCATGGAATTTGGCAAGAAGCAACGTCATATAGCACAAGTAAAGGAAAACATCCGAAAATTGTAAATTTGTAGTTACATACCTACAAATTTGTACGGAACCCTCAGTGAGCGAGTCCGACTCGCACTTGATCGGTTTTTTATGGTGTGCATGGGTAAACGTGACAGGGTAAACGCAACAACTTACGAGCTACTTAGCTTTAATGTGGATTTAACTCGACATAAAATTGGAGTATTCCCTACATTTGGATTACAGTCACTGGTATTTAGATTAAGATTGTAAAGAGATTTCATCTGACTCAGTAGATTTAACAAACAGGACAACAACATACTTTTTGGCACCTCTAGTCTGCCTTAGCAAAGAAACTATATACTCTACCGTACTTCATATATTGAGTATATGATGTGGAGGTAAAGACTAGAGTACATCCTATAGTTTTGGACGTCGCGCGTCGTGTGCCAATGAACTGCGACGCATTCGCAGGTTGTCTGTTTAAAGCTTAACAGTATTAGGGCCCAATTACATGTACCACTACTAGGGCGCTAATTTGTATGAGAATGAATAGTTTATTCACACGCACCCCGTCTATACCGACCACCACAGGGCCATGTGGCCCTACACACGCAGCTACGCAACGCCACCACCAGGGAGACCGCGCACTGGCGGCCACGTCACAGCCACATCACAAACACAACGATCTACATCACAACTACCTACTAGCGACAACACAACTATGCAAAAATTTGCAGCGACACTGTGCACACGTAACGACTGCTTGCCCACATTGTGTCGCTGCGATGGGGCGCGGTTGTGTACGTGTGAACGGGCTCTTACAGTAATTATATGCCTATTATGTATGTGTTTGGGTACATTCAGTCATCGTTCGAATAATATTGATCTATTCCCATGAGTTCCGTGTATTATATTATATGTTTGGATCACAACACGAAATCGTTGTGATTATTACTCCAGTGGTAATCAGAGTTATTAGTATCGCACATGGTAAACATTTTTTTTTTTGAAAAGTTACAAAAATTATTGTGTCTGCTGTCGCAATTTCGGATGTTGATTATCTATGATAACTGATGGCCTAATATTTATGTATTGTAATAATAATTATATATTACTCCATTATATATGTATTAATTCAGGTTATATGGGCATGTGAAGACAAATTCTTCCTAACTTTTACACTTTTGATATCATCAGTCAGCAAATAGTCTAAAATTAAAAAGTGAAAATAAATTAATTTAATTTTCCTGACTGGCTCGTTGGTCTAGTAGTCGCAAGCGCAAGCTACTGCTGATCAAGAGGGGGACCTCTTGATCAGCAATGCAGCATGAGGAATTCCTGATGGAAAAATTGAACCCTTCCGGGTTCAATTTTTCCATCAGGAATTCCTCAGTAGCGGCCCGGAACCTTGATTTGTGCCCGGTTAATGGCAACAGGGTCGCCCCTTATTACATGGGACTTTAACGTAACTGGCGAGATGTGGGTGTACACCTCTGCCTGACCCTTCCGGGGTGCAGGAGTGATATCATGTTATGTGTACAACTGTTGTTCCAACAAAACATACGTAAAGTATTTCAAACCTTTGTTTGCATCAAACTTGCATACACGGAGCAACTCGCGCACTTAATGAATCAGCTTCACCGGATGTCGGCTCCCGCGACGTCCGTATTAAGTGAGCGATGATATTACACACGTGTGTGACGTCTTTCTGTTTCAGTTAGTATCTGAACTCTACAGGTGAACGAACAATGGCTTTACATTGCTTCCTGTAGGTGCCGTTAAAAAGTTCCTAAGGCCGTGAACTCGGGACAGCTTGCAGCGTGGCGGTTAATGAAACTGCTCATATAACGCCACGCCGCCAGCCTGGCTACTTCGATTATCGCCAAACCCTTCAGGTACGCCACAGTGAACCAAATTTTCACAGGATCCCAAGAGAGGAACTGGAAATCATGAGCGCGTAGGAGTCTCGTCTCTGTGATTAACGTAGTATCAGTGAGGGTGCGTTTCCACCGAAGCGGAGCTGGGCGAAGCGGAGCAGAGACGTGCAGGAATCGACTAATCACAATGGTTGAAGTCCTCATCGCGTCACTCGTCTCGTCTGTGATTGGACGATTCCTACACGTCTCCGCTCCGCTCCACCCCGCTCCGCCCAGCTCCGATTCTGTGGAAACGCACCCTGAGTCGACTTAGTGGTTAATTCTATGACAATAATGGCTGCGCGTTCCCTCAATTCATTGATTTATGATTTGAGCTGTCGGCATTTTACACGTAATCAAAGAATTCACTACCTACTAATTTCATACCTATCAATTTAAATTTTTTCTACTTAATAATCGCAATCTTTTACTGTGCCACAGCTAGACAAAAGCCTCTTCTCACACTGAGAAGGCACGAGCATTGATCGCCAATCTTGTTCATGACGTGTTGGCGATTTTTTTCCTTCCGATCCTCACGATGTTTTTCCTTCTCCGACGTCAGTAAAGACCCAGCACCTCGTGCATGAGAGGCGAGGCCTTGCCCACTGGGCCACTACGACAACCTTTCTACTTACGACTACTTGACGTTAACTCTTTCGGTGACTCAATCCAACTTCACTGAAAACCCTGATATAATACTATTGTGTTTTCCTTCCAAAATACGTAGACATAGATACGAAACACGTGTCGGCTGTGCCTACCCACATGTTCGGCCGCTGATAAGATACGCTTCTAGGGAGCCACACAATCGGTATCTCGATTGCAGCCAGTGACGCGCCGATTGATAATCAATACGATAACGTAAAGTAAGTATTATGTATGAATTGGGATTACTCACTCGACTTCTATAAATCTCTCCAGCATTATATTTCAAAGTAAAATGTTAGTTGTTCTATTAGTAGTCAAAACTACCTGCCAAAGTTAAAGTTTTGCTCAATGAATTGGGGTTCAAAAACGAAAAGCAAGAATTTTACAGGAAATGTGTGAGCGATTGTGAAACCAACCACATACAACCAAGTATGCTGATAACAACGTCACTAATTTGTATGTACAGGCATGTTTACGGGCTTATAGATGCAGGTGATCACAGTATGCTTGCGACAGCCTTTACGTATCAGCAACTGGACGGCACGGCAAAGGATTCTTTAAGATGCAGTTATTATATTATATATTAAATTAGCTCAAAATCTTTTTGGACTCTTCTATTGCGCTCTTTACCGCGAAAGACTTTGAGGCCCGTCGAATTATGAGCGCTAAGTATTAAAATAGGAATAATTAAAGCATATGAACCTATTATCTGGAGTACTGGCCTTTAGTCGCCGAGAGGAGCAAAAAAAAATTGTTCTTACTCTTAGGACTGATCCTCTCCAATAATCCAGGGGGTGCAGTGGGCGTCAGCAGCTGCTTGGCTCGCTTAGCTCTCCTCTCCTGGCACTCGTCCAGCGACTCCATCTTGTCAAATTGCTTTTGGTGCAAGGCGGCAAAGTTCGGCAGCTTTGTGCGGGGCGCCTTGCCTTCAGACTTCGGCTTGGATGGAGTCGGCGGCTTCTTTGGGGTGGTTACTGCGAGTTTGCCTGTAAAGTGTTAGTTGGTTTAATGATGACTGTGTAAAAATGTGAAATGAAAGTTATTGTGACTTGAAAGTTTATACTTTTCAATGTCATGAGTCAGTGACAAAAGTTCATTAATCATTTTGAAAGGATAAGTATTTCGTATGGCGATTGGGTGACTCAGACTGCGCCAACAGTAAGTTTTCACAAAGCAAATGGATGTCATGCAGACTGCAATTGTGCCCTATTACTTTTTATATCAACGAATTCTTTCGACATTCATATTGTTTAACAATCTCTGACGTTAAAATGGGACGCAGCAACTATATCGACCTTAAAAATCTAGAAACAAAAAAGTAAGCCCGATCGTGGAAGCCCAACTCGAAGAGGATTACTTAACAACAACAAAAAATACGTTTCCTGCCGGTCGATTCTGGAAAAATCTCACCGACATAACTAAGGTTAAGGGAGCTTAGAGTGAGCTGTGAGTCATGCTGATGCTAGGATTGACACTATTGACGACTCACTTCACGCTCACTTTACCTTTGTTTACAATTATTACACGGAGATATTTACAGAATAGATAGGCTGGAGTACCTTTATCCTAATCAAGGAAACCAACTCATTCTAAGTCAGGGCCAGAAATTATTTCTACAGCCATACAACATTGAAATATAGTTAACAACAATAAAACAGGGTAATCACAGCCGTTATCGACTAAGTAGCGAAGGTGGCGAGGTGGCGAGTGATAATACAACACGTAGCGGAATATCTACGTACTCGTTATCAGATGTGACTCATCGAACTAGTTGGCTGTGTGTGAGCTAGGCAATGATGTTATTGGTATTTTGTGTATTATAATAATAACAATTGCTTGTAGATTCAGAAGTAAGCTCAAAAACTCAAAGCATTTAGGCACTTTTGAATTGTCAAGGGGTCAGTCAGTCAGAAAGATGAAGCATTCCAAAGCGTAGTCGGTTCCTATGGAGAAGAACGGCCAAGAAACTCCACGGACACTGTTTTATATCAGAATAATATGGTTACAAAGTATTGGTTACAAATTAGTCAGCGCCTGGTGTAAATTGACGTATTTTTAGTAGCAAAATTTTTTAATCACGTCTAATGCATCTCGCGCACTAGACGGCCACGACCACGACCAGTGGCCGCAACGACCAGATTAACTAAAGAAACCATATGAACGTCGCGCACTTGGCCGCAACGGCCAACTGGCCGCACACCGGGCCGGCACGACTGGTCGTTACCGTCTAGTGCACGAGGTGCCTAAACTTGTCTATGGAGTATCTTAATTTGACAGGACTAAACTAATATTTATCTTCTATCCTTTTCTTAGTAAAATAGAAAGAAAAAGATGCACTGAACTTAAATTTAGTTTAGTTTGTGAACAAGGGAATCCGCACCATTGAGTATCTTAATTTGACAGGACTACACGAATATATTTCTTGTCCTTTTCTTTATGAAATATAAAGAAAAAGATGCACTGAAGTTCAATTTAGTTTAGTTTGTGTACGAGGGAATCGGCGCCCATAGACAAGTTTAGACGTGATTAAAAAAATGGCTACTAAAAATATGTCAATTTACGTCAGGTGCTGACTAATTTGACAGGACTAAACTAATATTTATCTTCTGTCCTTTTCTTTATGAAATAAAAAGAAAAAGAAGCACCGAACTTTTTAGTTTAGTTATATAACTGCAAAATGCAAAAAACGTAAGAAAATATAAATTTTGCAGGCTACCTTGGAGCTTTCGTCAATACCTGTGGCACTAGCAGTCCTAGGTCTGGACAGGCGGTCTACCGAATGCTGCAGATCTTCGGTAAGTCGTGTGCGCTTGACGCGGGAGTCATCCGCATCGTTCTGGGTGTAGGAGCGCTTGCGACCCGGGCGCGACATTGAAGCTGCAACGAGATTGTGTGCTTGTAAGTATGTTATGAGGTTGAGACTCCCCAGCTCCCGCGGCGGTCTCCCTAGCTGTCTCTCTCCAGTCGAGTCGGATTGCCGTCCCTCGGACTATGAGAGTGAGGCAAAAGAAAGTGCTCCTTTGTCTTGTGCTGAGATTGGTCTCTATGGCCAAAAAATTTAAAGTTCGTATTTGTATGAAACGCTTGTTCACAGTCGCGTAGAAGAATATGCACATTAACTTCATAGTCAATAAGGTCAATTTTCAAATGAAAAGGTTACGTACAGTGCGCCTTTCAAAGCAGTCTCAAGTAGGGTTATAGATATATAGATCCAAACAGTCAATACAAGTAGCTTAACTTGCTTTTGGTATAAGAAAATCATTCTTTCTTGTGGTGTCCACCACAAGAAAGTAATTATAGTAGTTACTGGTTTGCAAGGGTAAAAAGTGTACTATTCCACAGTAAAGAAAATACAATAAAAAAAAAATACATACAACTTCTTTAGCTTTAAATTGAACCCCTTCATACTGACAGGTACAAGGTACTAGATGTCCCTATGTGCTATAGGGAAAAACAGCCCATATTGGCTCCATATTTCGAAAACGGATTTGCATATTCACTTTAAAATTGTTATCAATACATAAAAGATTATGTTGGCCATCCTGATGAGATGAAACCATAGGAGACTGTAATAATAATAATATGGCATTAATTATGGTAATTTTTCTGTAGTTGACCAATTTTTGTACATATATAATAATAATGGGTCAAACACAGAAATATTTCCTATTACATGACAGACTTAAACAAAACTTTGTCACGTCACCTCTGTCAAAACCGTCTGGGAAATATAAACGTGATGTTATGTTATCCATAATATTATTATAAATGGAAAAGTAACTCTGTGTGTGCCTTAAGGCTGAATGGATTTCAATGATATTTGACACACAGGTAGACCATGACCTGGGTTAGGACATAGGTTATTTTTGTCCCATAGGATATTTTCATCCCCTTGGGATAATTTCCGACCTCCACTCATGTGAAGCCGTGGGCAAAAGCTAGAATGAAATAAATAAAGCCTCACCATTCTCATCAAAAACGAAGCTCTTGTTAGACCCCTTGAGATTGGACTTAATTATCTTCCGCTTCTCCTGTGTGAACATGGCTGGGTTGTCGACTGGGCTGCAGAACATCACCCTGGTCAGTCTTGGAGTTGGGTCCATTGTAGCACGGGCACCCTTCTCTAGCGACCGAGTCACATTCATCATACTCTTTTTCTGAGAACTCTTTGTAACATGGTATGGAGTGTTACCTGCTGTTGGGATCGATTTACGTTTGGTTGGAGTCTCTAATTTAGTTTCAGTTGGAACTTCCGGAATGTCTTTGGTAAACGTCCCTTCTCTTTTTAAAGGAGTTTGTGGTATTGGACTCTTTGGTTTGCTGATAGATATATGAGATTCATCGATACTGCTCTCTATGAGTAACGGAGTGGTATTGACTATGTTCTCGAGGTGTTCTGAGTCATCGTCACTTGTTATGCTGATCTGGGAGATATCGGACTTGTCCGCAACACAGCTGTTGTCTGAACTGATTAGGGAAGACTTTGAACTAGAAATGAGATTTTCTTTTCTTTCGTTAGTGCTTTCTTTCTCAAATGTTGTATTCAGTATGGTCTGAATGTCAGGTGTCTTGGATAGTCTGGGCGACTTTCTTTTCAGTCCATTATTATCAGTATTTTCCGTTTTCTCATATGTTGTATTGACAGCATTCTCCAAAATAGAATTATTTTTATCAAAAGTATGTCTGATAGACCCTCTCTTCGTAGCAGAACTGGATATGATATTGTTATCTTTTTCAAAGTCTTCCTTGATTAGACTGGCAATGGAAAAGTTAATTTTATCAAAAGATGCATCTTTGATACTTGATTTTCTGGACATTGCACCTTTTTTGAAAGCATCAAAAGAGTTGGAGATGTCTTTCTCAAATGTTGTTTCTTCAGCTTTGTCCGTCTTATCATAAGTTGTGTTCACACTGGATTTCTTTTCCTTACTTTTAGAAGTTGATGTATCTTTTTCATAAGTTGCATCTAGATGTTTACTATTATTACTTTTGTTAAAGGTGCAATCCTTTATGGTTTCTTTATCATTCTCTGTTTCTTTTTCAAATGTAGTGTTTAGTACACTTTCTTGTTTATCAAAAGTTGAATCTTTTACATTTGATTTCCTTCTCGATAGCTGCTTATTAGAAATGTTAGATACATTTAAATCAGGTTCAGTACCTTTTACAATGTTATTAACATTTGTTATGGAAGGATTGCTTTTGTCAAATGTAGAATCTTTTAAAATAGATTTTCTGGTTGAATGCTTTTTAGAAACATTTAAATCAATTTCCACAACTAGACCTTCTTTTACAATTGATGCATTACTTTTATCAAATGTGCTGTCTTTTATCATAGATCTTCTAGTGTCAAGGTATTTGTTAGAAATATTTGAAACATTCACATTGTCATCAACAACTTCTTTTGCATTTGATGCATTACTTTTATCAAATGTGTTATCTTTCACCATAGACCTCCTAGTTTTAAGTTTTTTGTTAGAAATATTGGAAACATCCACATCTGCATTGTTATCTACTATTTCTTTTGAAATGGATGCATTACTTTTGTCAAAAGTAACATCTTTTACAACCAAGTTTCTTCTCTGTTCCTTGTCAAATGTATCATTATTAATAGCATCATCTACATCCTCCAACATATTTTCTGGCAGGGATACTTCCATTTCTTTTATATTCGATTTTCTTCTTTTTACTTGTCCATTGTTAACATTAGAAACATTTAAATTACTTTGCACATATTTCTCAAGATTTGTTGAAATATTACTTTTATCAAATGTGGCATTTCTTGTGTTAGATTTCCTTCTTTTTGGTTCTCCGTTGGTCAAATGAGACATGTTTAAATTATCTTCATGATCTTTTTCAAGATTGTCTCTGACCACTGAGACAAGACATTTATCTGAAGCCATCGCTTTGGACACAGGCTTTCTTTTTTGGTTACTTTTGTTATTATTTTTATTTTCATCAATTTTATCAATTTCCATATTAACTAATTCATCCTTTTTGTCAAAAGTGTTGTTGTTACTATTTTTGTTGTTATTTTTTCTGTTAGTTTTAGAAGATTTGGTAATTTTTTCAGTTTTCTCCAATATGTTATTAACTTTGTCTGGTACCGTAACTATATTTTCATTTTTTAAAGGGCTGCCTGCAGCACTATGGAATGAATCAACAGACATGGCACTTCTGTTGAATATACCATTTTTAGAAATATTATTCTGTGGGACGTCTTCAACAATCGTGGAACTTGTTTTCTTCCCTTTCTTCTTCTTCTTTTTGGACTTCTTAGCAGTTGCTTCTTCAGAAGGATTGTCAATTACTGCCTCTACTTTCTTCTTTTTCTTACTTTTCTTTGATTTTGGCACTTCTGTAACCTCAGCTGGTACATTTTCGTGGTTCTCAGTCTCCTCGAAGTCATCTCCTCTCTTAAAGCGACGCGACTTTCTAATAAGACTCTTCGCTTTAGTCTGTGACTCTACTTGGTTACTATTTT
Organism: Eremobia ochroleuca; assembly: GCA_949629135.1. Taxonomy (NCBI): domain Eukaryota; kingdom Metazoa; phylum Arthropoda; class Insecta; order Lepidoptera; family Noctuidae; genus Eremobia; species Eremobia ochroleuca. The sequence continues at coordinate 874,574 of OX451403.1, read as the reverse complement.
CAACAGGGTTTTGTTCTTTGAGGGCATTATTGCGTAAAGCTCGGCTTGGCTTCGTCTCACCTTCCATTTTAGTTGCTGTATCTCTGAGTAATTCATCGTCAGTAGGGTAACTCACGTAATTGTTACGTTTCTTGTTTTTAAATATTGAGACGCTTAGCTCGTCCAAGTTCTCTTTTACTCGCTTGCTCCGAGTTTTTTTTTCACTCTTCACAGCCGGTTCTTGCTCGATCGCGGCTGTATCTTCAAGCAAAGAAGTGTGAATCCCTGAAATACGCGTAAAACTCAGTTACTCCAACGCGTCTCATACAAATACACAAAATTTATCACAATGAGATCACTATTTAACAAAAACTTACGTTTCCCGGATCTGGTAGACATGTTTAGTAAATCTTTTGCGTAGAATACAGTATTTTTAATGTTTATCCACACTGTTTACATTACATTAACAAATTCTATTCGATTTCGGCCGTTTAACGTTTACAAAATTTCAAACTTTGACGTTGACGACATTCAATTCATTTTACGAGACGAACTTGACAGCAACCTTACCGGCCATCTATAAAGTTACACACCATCGACTCGAAAAGAAGAAAATGTATCTATTTAGATTTAATTATATACATGAAAACCATTTACAAAATTGATGGATGTCCATGAAAAAGATAAGTTTTTTTAATATTCTGTTTTTGGACTACACTAATTTAGCGATTAGTGTTATCAGCTCAATATATTAGGTTGATTTTGACATCTACTTTACTACCTACTAAATGTTTTATTTTAGATTTAAATTGGCCATATCATGCATAGTGAAAATAGAAAATATTTAAAAGAAGGATTCTTTTTTATTAGAAAACGAGAAATTCAAGAAAATAGTTTAATTATCTCTAAAATTTAGTAGCAACACCTGTTGATATCTGTCAAAATAATAACGAACTAAAAAAAGGAAAGCGGTACACTAAGTATTTTTTCGTAAGTTTAATAATTAATTGTTAAGTTCCAGTGATACACAATAATGCACGACATGTTCTATAAATACTCTGCGACCGTGAATTTCCAGTTCCATAAACGGGTGTTGTAATAAAGGAATTTGTGTTTCGGGCGTTTGCAAATGCAAAACGTCAAGTTGGCTTGAATGAGTCAACTACACATTGGAACACAATGGAGAGACAATGTTACATTTTTGTGCTGTTATTGTTGTGCTCATGGGGCTGCAGCGGTGACCGAGGCGACTACATCGGCTGCTACAAACTGATGGTGGAAAATGTGCTGAACACTCACACTGGGCAGTCCGTGGATGTCTGTCTGTCGGCTTGCGAGCAAGTGTACTACAAATACGCTATCATAGGCAACGAGTCGACGTGCTTCTGCGGTAACGCACCCGGGAAGTTCCAACTGCCTCAAGATTCTTGCGGTACTCAATGCCCTAAGAATGACAGTCAAAAATGCGGCGGAGAGAACGCCGCAAGTGTGTACGACACCGATGTTTTCTCCCCAGGCCCGCCAGCATCCATCAACATTACTAACATAACTGAGACAACAGTGAGGGTGCGCTGGACCGCCCCCAATGCATTCACATCTTTATCTGATTATGTAATAAGAGCCATTGTTGTTGAGACCTACACTGACGCTGCTTTGATAGATCTTGAATGGAGAGTATCAAATAAAACCTTTTACACTGAACTATTGAACCTGCAACCAGGTTCTAAGTACCAGATAGGAGTGGTTGCAGTCAACGCTGGTTTTGAAGGGCCTAATATCACAACTACAGTAGAAACAGTGATAGGTACTCCAGACCCCAGCCCACCTGACATAGAGATTAGAGAGAGGAGAGGAGACAGGATGGTGGTGCATATCCCTGAAGCTAAGAATGTGAATGGACCTGTGTCCATGTACAGGATTGTAGTCTCTATCGAGTTATACCAGCAAGGGTTTATTGTGGCTACCCTTGGGAACTACACATATGCCACTCATAACGGCCTCCCCTACTACATCACGGCTGAGTTAGACCCTGATGACATTGCACATGATTTCATAATTGGAGACAGAAGTACTTACAATGGATTCTACAATGCTCCTCTGCCTTTAACCAATGATATAGATGTGTCATTAGGAGTTGTAAGTGAAAAAAATCATATGAAAAGAATCAGGTATGCAGAATCAGCTAAGAAAATTATTTTAAATATAAATGAGCCTGAAGAGTATTCCCCCATGGTGATAGCACTAGGGGCAGCCATAGCTATTAGTGTGGTTCTGCTGCTGATAGGAGTAGGGCTGCTCATCATCCTACGAAAGAGGATACATATAGTAAGAGCACAGAGAGGCTCCCAGTCCATGCCTTTGAGTATGAGTGAACCATGCATGGAGATTGAGAACTCAAGTTTCCTTCAAGAAGAAGATGAAAGAGTAGATTATTACAGCAACTTAAAAAGAAAGCTTTGGAACATACCGAGACACCTCATAGACATTGATATTTCCTGCATAGTTGGTGTTGGCAGTTACGGCAAGTTTACTAGAGGCAAAGTACAACAGCATGGGGCACAGACTCCAGGGCTCGTGCAGGTGGTGGCCGACAGGGAGCTGGAGAGACCAGATAAGAAACAGATGCTGCAGGAACTGGACCAGCTCATCAAGTCCAGTGAACATGAGAATGTGATCTCACTGATTGGCTTCTGTGAAACTAATACAACCTTATTTGTGGTCCTAGAAGATAATAAACATAGCTTAAAAGACCTGCTTCTCCAGAGCAGACACAGGGATCTTCAAAATAACAAATTCTGTCTTATTCCTGAAAATAGATTGCTTCAGTACTTGGTTGATGTTGCTCGAGGCATGGAATACTTGCACAGTAAGAAAATTTTACACAAACGCCTGAGTTGTCGTAACATCGCGCTCGCAGACAACGGCGTCGCGAAAGTGTCTGGTTTTGGATTATCCCACATGAGACCCTTGCATGAAACCCCAGATTACACCAGATGGACTTCCCACGAGATGTTACGACAGACGAGGTTCAACCCTAAGGCTGATGTTTGGTCGTTTGGTGTCCTCATGTGGGAGGCGCTGACGATAGGCGCCACTCCTTACTTCCATAGCGCTAATAAAGACGTTGCGGCCCGCATCCTGCGCGGCATGCGGCCGTCGCAGCCCTCCTACGTGGGCGACGAGCTCTTCCAGCTGTGCCTGCAGTGCTGGCAGGTGGACCCGGACGAGAGACCAGCGTTCCCCAGCCTGGTTCAGGAACTAAAGCCATTCGCCGAAGCTCCTGGCTGCAGGAGTCTAAGCTTTACTCATTACAATGGTTTCGATTTCGAGCCGCATGTACCGCAATACGAAATCGTCTCATAGTATTTAGGAAACTAACCAAAATATAGTTTTATTAGGATCCAAAGAGTTATATTTGATACTCGGATGTTAGAGCTGAAGTCAACGGCAATGATATTTAGATAAAAATCGCAATATTTTACCTTAAAGTAATTGAAAAACATATAGTAAGTCATATCCTTTTCGCCCTCTTTATTAATATGTATAAGTATTGTTTCTTCTCTATTCATGCTTACGATCGGGCCGACTAGCGGTTGTAGTCACGCGAACTAATGATCACGCACGCTCGACCGCTCACGACTCCTATAATAAGCACCCATTGGCTCTCGATGAATAGCTGATTCTAGACATCTAAAGCTCTTGAAACAAAAGACAGCTAAGTTAGGTAAATTCTATGTTAAACTATAATTTTGTGGCACTGAGTACCTATTGTATTGATCTGATTATTGTGAATGCATTTCTAGGAATTTATTTTTAGCTTTTCTATAAGTAGAAAATGTTAAGTATTGAATAACATTTATTTTAACTTATTAACTTCACACAGTAAAGTATTATCGTCAGTTTGTGCTTACTAACCAAGTATAAGAATAACTACGTACATTCTGTAATAGCACATTGTAGTCGACGCTATAGAGAGGTACGTGACTGTCCTCGGACACCTGTTACCTTTCTCGTGAACATAAGACTTCATAATATTATATTAGTTGTAACTAAGCTAGTATGGAAGACTTCAATATTGTATAAGAGAAGCATCATCAAGGAGGTTTGGAATGATCGTGTAGCTGTCCCAACTGATGGTGGATGGATCTTCATTATGACTGACCAATTCAGTACTTACCCATGTGTGTAACTATCTGATTGATTAACACTAGTGCACAATTTTTTGGACGAAGCTTTCGAACATTTTAAAGCTCCAACAAAACTACACTGAACTGGGCGAATCTACATAGAATGGTAGTACTTACATACATACATAGTACTTACATACATTTAGGGTAGGGTAGGGTGAGGGGGGTGGGGGGGGGGGTTTGTTTAGGGTAGGGTAGAGTCTGGACGTATTCTATCGCAGTGGAAAGTTTAGCAAATTCTCAGATATCGAATTAATAGTTAAGCGTGAATGCTTGTAAAAATCATGGCGTATTAAGCCATAAATAAAATCGATAATTAACAAGATTCGCGTGTTTTTTTATTGTTTTTAACTTGGCGTGCAACTACGACGACGATTAGATATACTTACTTTCTTCGACCAGTTCAGTTTAGTTTAGAAAAAATAAATAAACAACTTTATGTAGTTTATATAAATTAGGTAAAATAAGTGTATATAAGTCAAGCAATTTATTTTCATGATCTGTTAGTTATAAACAGAAAATTAAATGTAACCTCTTTTTTTGGAAAAAACCTGCGGAACCATTTCAGTGTTAAGTTCTACCTTAACGTATATTTGATATTAAACTTTTATAGAAGGAAGAATCTCAGAAATTTAGCTTTTTTGATATGATAAAGATCTATTTTATCGTATTTATTGATATTATTCATTAATTTAAATATATGCCCACTGCTGATAGGAACCTATCCTGTCAATCGCAAAGCCGGATAAAGCGAAAAACCCTCGATCGTTGCGAGGCGAAAGCAAACAGGTACGTGCTATAAAGTTCCATGCGCTTGCGCACAAGTGTTAAGCTGAAGCGTAAAAGACAGCGCAGCGCATTAGCACGTATTCTCAAAAAATCTCGTAAAAATTGAATGCAACTGATTCTTATAGTGCCGAGTTCACCCAAGCATTCGGCATTTCCACTCTATTTAATTTAAACACTCATGCCTCTGCCAGTATCTGCGAAAATAAATTATTTGAACGTACCATCGTACGCAGTGCAATGTTTAAAAATAATCTACCCACACTTTGTTAGCAGCTACATATTGTTTTGAAATACTTACACGTTCTCTTTATTATTGTATTTTATTTAAATCGTGTATATTTGGTTATTTAAGTTTTTTTTATTTAATTTAATTATTGTGTGATCTGAAATAAGGAATTCCGTCCATTTCTTCGTATTTTTGTACGAAATCTCATTTTTACGTAAACTTTATATTATGTATGCAAGTGACATTTTTGATAATAAAAATGATAACCAACGCACAACTTGTTTTGTTGCACATATTTACCCGTCTTTCTTGCAAACATAGAAACTACACGGAAAAGCATGTCAATATCAGGCTACCAAAATACTCTGGAGAACTTGTGTTCGATTCCCAATATTTTGAGTCTATAAGTTCTCAGCCGTTGCGTTGCCTGGCGTAGACGATAATATGACAGGCACTGCCCTTATACCGGTCCGGTATTTGAGCTCCTTTGAATAATATGAACGTATCAGTCTATTGTTGGTCTAGTGGTTCCAAGCGCCACTGCTGAGCATGAGATCCTGGGATCGTTTCCCGGGCCGGGCAGTGTTATTGGGTTTTTCTATCTGGAATTTCTTTAGTAGCCCGGAGCCTGGATTTGTGCCCGGTTGATGGCTCGCCCCCTATAATATGGGATTTAAATATAATTGGCGAAACGTGGGCGTACTATACTGCCGTCATCGGTGAAAAGCCGTAACTGACATTTTTATCAAAAATAACTTAAATATAGGTTCGGGCTTGCCTAGAAATTGTCTACCTTTCTATGTAGGAGATAAAGTTGTAATGCGTTTGCAGTCAAAGTTAGAAGTAGTTAAAAGGGCATAAACTCGTTTTTTTTTCTCATTTGTTTGAATGTCGAACTACTGAGATTTTTTTCTCATTTGTTCGATCGTCGAATTTATTTTAATCGAAAAACGAAAAAGGAAATGCTTATACATATGTGTAATAAATTATCATTATTCAAAGATCAAATCGGGGCTTAGTTTTAACTTCGACGTTTCCACGTTAAGCCCTGTCTTATTTGTAAAGCCAGTTTGCATACTTGAAAAGCCGCAACTTCAGTTTTAGGCCTTTCATATTATCGCATTTCTATCGATAGTGATTTCAATATCCTACAATCAAAAGCCGTAATAGGTGTTACGGCTTTTCATCTTTGTATGTTATCACGCCGCACGCAATCACTTAATACTAATACAAAAAGCCGTAACAACTGTCACGGCGCGTGTTTCCTTTCCTCAAAAAGGCATAATATTTAATTTAAGGCTTTATTATTCAAATAAAACCTATACTAGCTTGAAAAGGCGTTATTTACAATTGCAAACAGAAAACCCCTAACTATAAATTTAAGGCTTTTCTACTTAGGAATTGCATAACATAATGATAAATGATAATGATAAATGATAAATGATTTATTTTCTGTAAGTAGGTTTGTACAAACACTTTTACATGTCAATCATATTTTTTTTTTTAAACTAGATGAGGTCGGCGTTTCCTATCTGACTACTCTGAGAAGAAAGGCCGAAACAAACTCAGAGGTCACAGTCTCTTTTAAAGTCCAGACATAATCTTGGTCAGATCATGTGAAGACCATGTAGATTGGTGTCTGAAATGGTCTTTTGAGTAAAGAACCACACAGATTGAGCGGACCTGTCCAGTCAGTGCACGCATTTGTCAAAAATCGTGCAGCTCAACTCAGAACTTGAGGAGCCTTACGATTCGACGAACAATACCAATGAAAGGACATTTGGGTAGGCCGCATAAATTACTCAAACTGCCAGGTCATGATTAAAACTAACTGAGAAGGAAAACAGAAAAAAGAAATGACCCACATAGTCTTCACACTCACAATAATAATAGTAAAAAATAAGATACTTTACAAAGTAAATATCCATGTCATTGTTTATATAATATTCATCAATGTCAATGTGTATATAAAAATCCGGAAATAATCTTTGATCTTTGAGGACTATGTAGATTGGTGTCTGAAGTGGTCTTTTGAGGAAAGAACCACACAGATTGAGTGGACCTGTGCAGTCGTGTAATAAACGAAAGAGAAAATCAAGTTTAAAAAAATGATCTATTTAATAAATAAATAAAACTAGGTGTTTTTTAGAAACTATATCTATTCAACGAATTATCATAAGAGTTCAATCAAGTGAAGTCCACCGACAGTGTTTCAAACTACACTTCAGAAAAAGTTGTCGTATACCTACTCAAAAATACACTTTGAAGTAATTACGGCTATTCACCGCAAGACGGCAGTGTACCTCTGCCATACCCTTCGGATAATACAGGCGTGAAGTTATGTGTGGTGTGTGAATGTGAACGTGTACGTTCATATTGAGTCTATTCAAACTTATGTTTCAAATGAATATTATTTCAAGTAAACAAATATCAACTTAATTTTAATGGTTATTAAAGTTGATTTCAGAGTGACTAGCACTATTGAAAAGGTTATAAGAATGTTTGAAGTTGTAGCGTAAACTGAATTTTATTTTGTAGGATTTAAAGTTATTTATCCATAAACATATTTGTTTACATTTTTGGCAAATACCTAAATCGTGAATACAGATTGCCTACTTTGGTAGTCTAGCTTTCTTGGGTACCTAATTCAATTCCATTCAATTCGTTTATTGCTCAACACAGTATATAATAATACACTACTAAATGTCAAGTGAATGCGCAGTCCACTGTGTTGTACCAATTCAGGCATGCAAAATTATCATTAAAATCAATCAATTATTATTTAAACTATTATTATTAAGTCATAGAATGTCATAAATATAAATAAATAAGTAATGTC
>OX451403.1:744068-866354 GCA_949629135.1 Eremobia ochroleuca | reverse complement strand
GTTAGTGATATAGTCCTGAGAGGTTGTTAATGTTTTACCAATAGCACTGTATACACTACAATAGACATTTATGTTTTCGTGTAAGTTGTGTAAAACAATCCAAAAGAAACTAAAGCCTCATAAATTATTAATTCTCTTCTAAAATATAAGTGTTTCATTAAAATTCCCATAACAAATATTATTTCATCTTGTATTAGAAAGATGGGGTGAAAAAATATTTGTTTCTTCACCGAGCAACCCCAAAAAGTGTATAGGTGAGAGTTAGTATAGTGTACAAGTACTAGTGAACACATCGTGCAAGCGGCTAGTGTCAGTGTCACTAGCTACTCCATACAGTAGCCCACCACAAGTTTTTATGAAACCATATTAAAGTTATTGCACTGACAGGATAGTTGGACAAAACAGTAAAAGCTTTCTGCTCTATTTTTTTTTCTCTCTTTTTTAAGTCATTATCTTAAAATTCGCTAACTAATGAGCTGACATCGTTTAGCATTGCTTGTGCTTCGTTCACCGAGTAGGATGGCAACTAGTAAACAAGCAACTAGCAGGCTAGTGGGCAGGGCAGTGAGTATGGGCTAGTGCATGGAGCGCAGTGCGGCGTGTGGAGCGAGTCGGTCGCCGGAGCAACCACTTGCACACGCTCACGTGCCTCACACGTACAGGGGGGCGCTCCACTCGGTATACCGCGCCTGTCGCGGCCGCGGTGACGAACATTTGCGCTCAAATTAAAGTAATGGTGATTGTTATGTGGTTATAGTGGTTTCGGGTACAAATGGCGTCATAGCGTTTGTTGCGCTACTTCTTCCCAGCGAAAGCACAAGGAAGAGGTGAAGGACGGGCGTTTTCGAGGCCTATCCTTTACAATTTTGTCGTTCGAAAAATGCTAATTCTCAGCTTAATTTGAATACATTGCTTTGATTGATTGATTGCTAGACAATCTCTTCTTATAGCAAGAAGCAACTGAGAGCAAAATGTGATAAAAAAGGCAAATGTCCTTAAAGTACATGTTCATGGTTATTTTAGTTCATACCGAATAACTAAGTCAAAGCAATTTCAACGATAATCTACTTCTGTAATGGTTTTGATTATCATATCAAATGAATGCGCTGTAAATAAATTTCCCGTTCATCTATCATTAAGTACAGGTTTCAGGGGATTTAATTGAATTTATTTTCTACAGCTAGTGCCTGAATGCACGCCCTCACATCTGGAGCGGATCTTTATGAGCCTTGCCTCTGAAACTACACCACACACCGACGACGCCCAACTAGACATCAATCTTCAAAACCGTACTCATCATTCAAGAACCAGTTCACACCAGCCCTTGAACCGTCAGCGGAGCACCCCCGCAAGCTTAGGGCCACAGGTCACGACAAAGGAGCGTGTACGAGAGGTCACCTCTTTCACCTCTGCGGTGGGCACGGCGTACGGCGAGCCGGTCGGGTTGTAGTTGGCGACCGGGCCGGCCACGTCGGCGTACGACACGTTCGGGCAGGAACCCGACTGAGGATCGTCGACGACCTTCTGTAGGATCATCAGGCAGGCCTTCTTGTTGTTCTCTTTCTCGCCTGCAAGGAGAACAGATATCATTAGTGAGTACTTCAACGGGCTAGAAATAAATTATAATGGCAAGTGACTGCAGATCAGCTGTTACACGCGCCGCTCATACTCCGTATATAACCTGATATTCATGCGCTATTAGTATAGCATGGCGCAAGCGGGCAGGCGGCCAGCAGCGCGCAAGTTCTGCACTATTTCATGCATTGTTTGTACGAATGTCTCTGTTCACACCCGGCCATACACTCGTAGCTAGCTAAGTAGCTATCACGTTCTTAAATTCATTTAAATACAGTCAGGCAGATCGACACTACGTCAATTTATCGTGTTATGGACATTTCATACAACTGTTAAAGAATGACAGTTGTGATTTGAATATACGGACAATATAAACTGGTAGAAAGTTAGCTTAACCATGAATTTCCATGAGTTTATATGGGCAGAGTTGCACAGTACACCCACATTGCGTCGATAATGCTTCAGTCCCAAGTAATAGTCGAGCCTATTGCACTCAATTAGGCACAAATCCAGACTCCGGTCTTCTACATCATTATAGGATCGAAGATCGAACCCAGGGCATGTGTAGCAGTCCACTAGCTATACTATATCAACATATTGTAAAAGGACACTGTCCAGAATCGCCCTGTGCAACACAAGTATCGGGCATACACGATAAATAATTTTCTATTTTATTATATTAGTTGCAAAAACTTCTGTAACACGGACTAGCTGCGTGCCGAAATGACCATTATAAAGTATTTCACGCAACTAATAACATTAATCGCCGCCATCTTTGCCAAACGTCATGTCGTGCCGAAAAATATTAGGGATTAGGCTTTAAAAAAAAATTCATAGGTAGAATTATCTAGGTAGGTACTAAAAATAGCTAAATGTATTATGATATTGTTTTTCAGTTTCTTAAAAATCGCTCGGAGCTATGAAAAACTATAGTTTATGGTTCGGTTATAACCTCAAAATTAGCCGGTCGATTCTGTAAAAATCTCACCGTGAAAACTTGCGTGGAGTGAGTTGTCAGTGTCATCCCACCTGATACTAGGGATTGACCAACCAGACATTTACAATCATAATCGAGATTTTAATAATATTTTATATGCTAATTCTATTGATCATTTTATATACATAATTTCAAAGCTAGTATTTTAGTTGTCAAAACATTACTATTTTGTGGGGTTTTAAAATAAAATAGCAAAACAGAAACTTAGTAAAAATCTCAATTTGTTTTTTTTTTCGTTTTTTCCACAAAATAGTAATGTTTTGACAACTAAAATAGTGTCTTTGAAATTATACACAAAGATCAACAGAATTAGCATATTTTTTTTTTTATTAAAATCTCGATTATGATTGTAAATGTATTCTTGGTCAATCCCTATTAATATCAGGTGGGATGACACTGACAGCTCACTCCACGCTTCACCTAAGTTTTCACGGTGAGGTGGTTACAGAATCGCACTGCTGATACTTTTTTTAAATATATCTATTCTGCAGCTAGTCCGCTATGAAAATAAGATTTTATAGGAGTTTACTAATGATCGACAATGCAGCACATAATTTTTCGACGCTCTTGGTTCCAGGGCGAACAATGTATGGGCGCAGAGCAATGTCGTGTTCACAAATGAAACATATTTACACAACGGCATATAGAACATATGGGTACACATAGTTGACATAGTAGTACAACCTTGGATAAACATCGGAATATCTCATTAGTCATTGTCACCACACGTTATATTTGACCTCTAACACTGCCTGTACCTGTCGGTGGAATAGCGCGTATTTATGGCAATATATACGATTCTTTAAATTACTTTAACCGTTAAATCTTAGCTGCTAATATTGAAAATATGATGTCTACCAGCTTTGCCTGCATTATTGCTTACTACGCTTAGTTAAGGACTAGCCCATATGCCTATATCCATCTTAAAAGTACATATAAGGAGGTCTCTTACCATTTACAGTTAGATTACAATCTTCAATTTGGTAAGTGTACTTCAATAAAATGTTTTGAATCAATAAAAAGCATGCTACCAAAAACAAAAATTATTCCGCTTGAAAAGCGCTATCAGCGTCGATAAGCTGCAGTACCTATTACCACCTACGCGTCATATTATGTATTTCTCATTTCCCAGTTTAATTTTCATCTTATCGGATACAAATTCAGTGCCCGCGGCGGTATCGGCTAACCGAACCGCACGGTTAGCTACCCGGCACAATCCGGCACCATTTCCTGCCGCATCCGTACCGCAGCGATGTGGATGCCGCAAATCCAATATCAGATAATCTGACTTTTAGCTAGTCAGCCGTTTATTCAAGTTTTATAAAATATCAGCAAATATCGAGGAGTTTTATCGGTAAACTTGACTTGTTGGGTGATTGAAAAATGCTTCAGAACGAAATATGTATGCTAGATGTTCTATTATCCACAATTATAATCATTGTTAAGTTTTTTTTGTTGCAAGCTGTCCACCCATTGATCGATTCAGCATCTTTTGTGTTGTTTTAGTCATTCTTGGTATGCGCCCACTGGCTCATACCTATCAATCTATCTTCACATACAGATAATCTTAACTCTAATATTATAAAGAGATCTTCTACATCATCATGCTTATGGCACGACAGTGTATTAAATGTTTGCTCAAAGCTTCGCCATTTCCAATATAAAGAGGTATAATTATTGTTTGTTTGTTTGTAAGAGGTAATCACTGGAAGTACTGATCTGATTACAAAACTTCTTTCACTGATAGAAAGCTACACTATTGCACTATTGCCATAGGATATGTTTTACGATATACATAGTTTACTTCCACGCGGACGAAAGACGCAGTCAAGTCCGAAGCTAAAATATTATGAACTATTTTCAAGGAATGGTGCCCGTGAGAAGATGTACACTTTTAACATTCAGTAAACCAAATTTCATCAATAATCGATACAATATATGATGATGGTAACAAAAACGATGCTGTATATAAATAGGGCCTCAATGTGACCTCGCGCACGTGAAGGGCACTAGCCAAAAAACTATTGGATTTCTATGCGTTCGCCCTTTACGTACTTTATAAAAAAATTTATATAAAAAAAAACAACCGACTTCCAAAAAAACACTACAAAGTGAAAAATAATTTTAATTTTGGAAGTCGGTGTCGCTGGTTCCGCATTTTGGTTTTTTGACACCGACTTCCGAAATTAAAATTATTTTTCACTTTGTAGTGTTTTTTTGGAAGTCGGTTGTTTTTTTTTATATAATTTTTTTTATTTTTCCCTTTTTAGTTATATCTACCCCAATCAAATTCATATAAACACTACTTGCTATGTAAATATAAAAAAAAAAAAAAATACAGTCGAATTGATAACCTTCTCCTTTTTTTGTAGTCGGTTAAAAATGTATTTGAAACGTTTTTCGTGATGTTTTATAGTGATGTAATAATTTATATTGTGAAACAATAAAGTAGTCAAAGGTTGACCAACGAATTTTACTATATCAAAATCAGTTCTTCCTTTTCAAATGCTTTTCGTAGCGTGTAACGAAAGCGTCAAGTTACAATCACAGACAAAGCTTTTAAAAAAGCAAAACCACTGATTCGTAAAGTATAGACTAGACGCGGTTGTGTAAGCCGATACATCCTCTCACGCCGCGGACACATTTGGAAGACAATTGCGACACTATCCGTGGTTAACATAATGGTAATAAAACCTACGACTATTTTATTAATACTTTCTCTTTCGTTTAGCAAACATCCTGCCATATCTTGTTGGAAAACTAGCGACCCGTCGCTTCGCACGGTTATTACGATTTGACAAAAAGTGAAGTTTTCTTTATTATATCTGTTTAATATTAATGTGCTATGAACATAAACCTTCCGGCATAAATTCTCTAAGTGATGGTGAAAACAACACCGCACAATCCATTGCGTAGTTTAGAAGAACGAGTTACAAGTTACAAGGCGGTCACACAGACGACAAGCGGCTTTCATTTATAATATGTATAGCAGATGGCAATTAATGCCTGGAAACGTTATAGATATCTTTGAAAGGGAGAACCACCCACGTCTTCCGCTACAAAAGCTCATTGAAGGAGATAATCCTCGTGTCTCCCTTATGAAGAGTAAACGTGACTATTATTGATCGATGGTATTACGTGTCGCAACTGCGGACATTTGGCTGGGCGCCTATTGCGCGCGATGTCCAATGAAGCAGTTAAACACATCCGCGACTGTCTGCAATTGCTGTCCTCGAAAAAATACCAAAATTGAGCTGAAAATTACACTAGCCCCTGTATCGTAAAGTATCGAGAAGAAGAGTGAGCAATTCCCTTTGTTGTGTAGTCAGAAGAAATAAACTACGAACAACTTGCTTTAAATTATGAACCATCATAAAATGATGGTCTTAAAAACTCTGTTGTGAGTACAGAAACTCTTACTAAGCCGCGTTCAAGAGCTGTAAGTGTACTGAATTAAAACGTTGGCAGCATTTGAACGCAGTTTATATGTGCTGATCACGCTCAACTAGAATTTAAACAATGTTCTAGATTTTTCTTCGTATCTGTCTAACGGGAGTCCAATATGGTTCGACAATGCAGATTTGCTTGGATAATAAGCCAATCTATTGAAAAGCAGCCTTAACATTCAAGTATAAGGATCAGGTCTACTAGGCCAACATAAAGCCCTAGCGTTGAATTTATATTTATAGTTAATCTCCGGTCAGGACCTTCTATATTCATTGCCTGTTTTATGGGTAGACTTAGGCAGATAGGGATTCAGACGCAATTTAGAAAGATTTACTAAAAGAGGAAAAGTGATCAACTAGGTGGATTAGGTTAAGCTTATGCGTGCTTTATATTTCAAAAGATGGAAGATCGACAAAGTAGTGTGTTAAAGCAGTAAGGTTGATACGGAAACGGAATACTCAATTCTGTTAACAGTTTTATTTTAAACATTTCATTAAAAGCAAGACACATAGAAGTATCTATTATTAATATGATGGGCAAATCTTACCACTAAACCACTTTGCTTTTCTCATGCGGAAATCGGATTCTCCTAACTGTGAGGTGTGTGTGTGTGATACAGTAGAGGATGCACAGCATGTGTTGGTGGAATGTGTCCGATATACTAACAAAAGAAACTCACTTTCCAAATCTTTGATATTGTCGAAAATGGATGTTGGAATGTTCCATGGTATTTTAGCCAAGCATACTTCTAAAGCAGCAAGAATATTATATACTTTTTTATTAGGTAATAAATGTTTTGTATGACTAAGATTAGTTTATTTAGTTTAGTTAGTAAGTTGTTATTTGTAAAAGCACGATGGGATTGACATCGTCGCATAAGCGTACAAAAATCCCTTAAATAAAAAATAAAAAAATCATGTGCAAAGCTAATGTCATCTGAACAATTACAAAGGAGGAACCGATATTGTAAAGTGGGAGCCGGAGTGAAATTTCCGGGCTTATCACTATCTGTAACGAATGTCATTGGCACAGCTCTCCGTGTCATAACAGGGACCGGCTGCTCAACGTGCCCTGAGACACTTATTGTACTCCCATAACATTATAAATAGGATTGCGAGTAGGAAGTAGGGAAGCGCCTAACTAATAATGCCTTCAATTCAAATGAAAGCCCTACAGTGGGGTACCGAGACACTGACGCTTCAACACTTATCTGTGAATAATAAAGATAGGATAATTCGGTGACTTGCAAATGAACGCTTTAAGTGGCTGCTTATCTAATGAGGCTTGCCGTCATCCCAGATATCCACCCGCAGTCTATTAATATTTAATTAATTGAGCTCCTATTTGCACCTGGGTAGAGCACCCACTTAATTACAATAATTAAAGATACCCGTCGTCGATAATGTTCAAGGCGACTTGTTTGCTTGTTTGGAGTCTAGAGGGTAGGCAATAGCATCCTCCTGTCTGCTAATAACAAAACACGACGATCAGCAACCCTTTCCAAGCTGATTACGATGATGTGGGATCAGTCGTGGCAGTTGTGTAAAGCCTGTCATGGAGTTTTGGGTCTGATAATGATGATGGTGGTTACTGGTACCTCGATACTCACCGACCACAGTGATGCACCTCTCCTGCAGCGACAGCTCCTTGGCCTTCTGCGAGATCTGCACGTAGCTGCCGCTCTGTTCCTTGATCTGCTTGATGTAGTTGCCTCCCTTGCCGATGATCATGCCGGCCGTCGAGTTCGGCACCAGGATCTTCACCTGGAAAGAAGACGTGGCTGTGGTAATGGAAATGTTAAGAGGCGAATGAGAAGACGTGATTGCTGCGGTTATAATGTTGGCTGACCGTGAGTGGAACCCGCGAGTTTGACCCAACGATACAAGCTTTTTGCGTGAATTTATGCGTAGATACGAAGAAATCTATAAAATGGAAGGTTAGTAGATGGCGAAGAAACTAAGGTAGAGGCAAAAAGTTAAGGTAGTTAGTTTGATATCGCACTCGGGCTCCCCGCTGACTAATCTAAGCTTTTTCTAAAAGAAATCATTATTTACGTTAGTTTCCTACGACGATCCAAACGAGCTACAATAAAACCAACGCCACGGACTGGCGTTTAAACTCCATTTTATGTAAGCCTCTTAAAGCTGAACAGTTTCGCTTTTATGGACTTAAATGGAAGGTACGGTAGAACAAAGGGTGAATAAAAGGTAAATACACAGTAAACTTGATTTTATGTTAAATGGTATTTACGTAAACAGGCAATATTGCGAAGAAATCATAATTTTGAAGGATCCGTTTTTGCCGCGGGAATATCTAATTGGCATCGTTGAATTTAATATAGCATTCTTAATTGTTGTATATGAATTATTTTGCAGTTTTGAATGTCATTTGATGGTCGAAAGATTGGAAACCGATTGTTTTGTCCTGGCATTATTACCACAGTCCCTGTTTTCTGGTGTCTATAAAAATTAATACTCAAGCGATTTCCTAATACAAAGCATATTCAATACCATTTAAAAAAATGTTGGCGCATAACAAAGAGAATACGAAAATGAAGGGCAAGCACCACGTTCAAAGATACGCCCTGCTCAATTACTCCGACCGGCACACCTACAAGTGCTAACTTAATTTGCTTGTTTAGATTTCCGAGAGAAAATTAATTTTCTTGACATCTACGAATTTAAGAAATTTTTCATCAAAGATGTCCAGTATGAAAATTGCGAGGGTGTTGTTACGTGCACTCTCTGACTCTATAGCTATAACTAGCATCACGTTTACCTGAACGTTTAGTGGTTAGCAGAATTACGGTAATAACACACTGATATAATCCCTCCGATATATTCTCTTACTGGTAGTTACGGTGGCTGTTAGTCGCTAATTAATAGTCTTGCGACACACGATCTCGTGTGTAATGGTACAGACGTACGGCAACCGGCACAAAGTAAAGCGATACTGTACTATGCGTCTTTATTGTAATAGATTTAATTAGGTCTAGGCTAGCCCTAGGTCGTCTTTAGCAATTGAATAATCCTTGATCTTCTGCTCAACCGTGTCTGCAAAATGATTGAGAACTAGTTTTGAAGTCGTCTATTTACAGCTGTACATAGTGCCTTTCAAATACATTCGCTTTTCTGTTGGAGATAAATATTTTCACTCTAAAATTTCGTCGAGAACGGGTCGCAATTACTCTAAAGTTAACATCCGCAGTGCCCATAGCAGGACCCCCCCACAAATGATGTAACGACCGCAGTTCTCCCGCATCGCATCGCCAAATAACCAAAGAGTAGCTACACTACAGACGATATAGGGAAGTATAGTCACAGCACTCAACTGCGGTTGCATTACTGGGATACTGTCTTCGTTTTTCTTTGTGCTCGGCGCCGGCAGGCACCCAGGCACTCGTACCTTTCCCCACACGCTATTGATCTATGACCCTGCACGTGCGCACGTCACCTCACGTCTTCGGTCACATTCGCACTGAATGGCGATATCGAGCACTGTTCCGCTGACTCTAATCAGCCAAGAAGATGAAATAAACTTTATTGCTTATGTTACATAAGTTATGGTGTAATGTGTCTTTTAATGGTTCTAACTGTTGATTTTACTTGTTTTCAGCGTGTTAATTGATCAATAGAGAACTGTGTGTACCGATCAGTCCCTAATGGTTGAATACGATCTGGTAAAAATTTAAGGATGTGAGACTAACACACAATTTTAAAAACGTTTTTCGGCTGATATGATTATTTATTTTATTTATTTATTTAGTATCTCCAACAAAAGATGTACACAGACCATTAAAACTAAATTAGGAACTACATAGGTATCAAGTAGGTGTACCTACTCCTTCACTTACAGGAGACCACAGCATGCATAATAAAATTTTACATCCAAGCTAACAAGAACAAATTTATAATACTAGTAAAATATCAATAAAAAGTTTAGAAAAATTAAGAAAATTAAGATGATGACACAGTAGCAAATATTTGAGATGTTTCTGCAACCTAATTGAAATATATTGGACATCGAAAGCAGGTTTTATTGCAAGCAACATAGCACAGGCAACTAAACACCTTTTCATAGAGAACCATACGTTTGGCCAACCCTTGAAGGATTACATGGAGTTATGAGCCCCACCCAAGCAAATACGCGACAACGCGCAACGTATTTAGGGGCCGTACGTCTTTGAATACCTTCTTAAGACCCTGGGAACTGCTGGAGAAATTGTTCAGGACAATATTAAGGAGATCTCAAGGGTCTAACATGTAATTGTTGATACAAAATAGATTCAGACACTGCGGTTTTATCGCGGCGCACTAATGAATTACGTACGCCGACATTGTCGGAACGTGATTCGCCTGCGTTTGACCTTGCGACGACTACTTAGCTTGTACCACTAGTTCTAATGTACTTTGGTGCAGTTACAATATACTGCTGATTAAGTGCAACAGTCCGGCGATTTGTTGATCAGTTTTATTAAATTTTGGGCTCGATAGATGGCAGGATTGCTGTGCTCCTAACCACTATTCTCTAGCCCTTAAATGCATGATTTATTTTATCGTATTGCAAAAAATGCTATTGTATAGGTATTTATCTATAGAATTTAGATAATAAATATATAATAATTATACAATAATATTAATATTCATAGAGTATATATATTGTTTTGACAAAAAGAGGTGCGTTCAGAAACTCACAGCTATCAAATTCTTAAAAAAATTAAATGACGTGCTTTGTTGCCATATGGCAACATTATGCATTTAAGGGCTAGGTTGATACAGTATCTAGAAGTGTCGAAACAGTCGCTATGAGGGGCTAGCCTACTAACTTACTAATAAGGGACTGAAAGCTTGAACTAGGATTAGGATCAATATGCATTTTTCGGAAGCGAATGTTTTGTTCATATTAATAGTTATGTAATAATGACATCACTTCTTGTAGCAACATCGTTTTTACTGTACATTTCCATTTCAGACCGCAAATATAACCGGCTCATGTAATTAACAATACGATAAATCATCGTTCGATCGCATCGACCTACGACACACAGGTATAGTGTACGGTCCATTTGTACGTGTCCCTTGCAAGCCTTACGTGATTTATGTTTTTTCTCCCCGCAAGCAGAACGGAAGCTCATGCATAATATAAATATGCATTTAGTGGTTTCACGACCGCACATAGCTTACTTCATAATTCAGACTTCATTTTGTGACGTACGTTCCGACTGTGGTTCTGTAATGGCATTTTAATTTGTGAGTACTTTCAATTTTTAACAGTGTGGTTTTTTGATGACTTCAAATGTTTCATATACCTTAAAAGGTATTTAATTTAGATAGCTTGATAAAATTAGACTTTAAAATTGCTTCCTCCATAGCTTTAGTTATCACTAGCTAGTATGTATGAAATATAGAATATTGAACTTTAACCTTTGATAGTATCTCTGTCCCTTTCCTAATTTCCACGCTCATAAGTATCACGTGGGTAGTATTGATTAGCAGTTAGATACATCCATACATATTCGTTATATAAAGAGCACACTTATGTACACCACTGATAAGGTAATATAGATAACACGTAACGTTCTATTTACATTATCATTAAATAGCTCAACTGAAAGTAGGGAAAGGTTGTCGAAGAATTAAATCAAGCGGATTATTTGGTTTGCTCCCTTTTATAACAAAAAGATAAGTAAGATTATTTTTTTATTGTGAAACAAGATCATTAAAATCAGCTCTTGTTAGCAGGGAACAAAGATGGGTTCATACATGCCGATAACGATCGGAGTGATGGGCGACGCCCTGCTGCCAAAGTTTTGCCACAACACGCTTTCAAAGGCTAGCTTTGAAAGCGTAATTTTCCCATGACGATCAAAATGAACGAAATTCTCGCACAGTGTTACCTCCACTCTGATAATAACGACAATATAACAACAGTAATAATAAATCACTTGTGATGGATGCGATTCCGTCCGCGAAAGTGTTTTCACGCGATGCTTCCAAATTGTTATATTGAAGTGAACTCTGACCTCTATACACCCTCCAAGGGTTCAAAATTTGCAGGTATTTCACAGATTACACTGAATAATAGAATAAGTTTGTCTTAATTTCTGGCTTGAAAGGTCAAAAGTTAAGCAAATGGCTAAGTTAGAGTTTGTTCGTTAACCTTAATCAGAGCAAATTGTTTTTCCGGTCTTCATTTTAGTACAGAATAACTAATAGTACTAACGTAATTTTAGGCATGGTTATATTAACGAAAGAAATAAAAATAAAAAACCGGCCTAGCGCGTGTCGGATTCGCGCACGAAGGGTTCCGTACCATTATCTATAAAAAACGGCAAAAAAATAAAATCATGTCTGTTGTATGGGAGCCCCTTAAATATTAATTTTATCCTGTTTTTTTAGTATTTGTTGTTATTACGGCAACAGAAATACATCATCTGTGAAAATTTCTAACTATCACGGTTCATGAGATACAGCCTGGTGACAGACGGACGGACGGACAGGGGAGCGGGAGTAATAGGGTTCCTTTTTACCCTTTGTGTACGGAACCCTAAAAAATTAGTGTTGTGTACAGTTGGGCGATGGTTGATCAATTTTGTTCAAACATAAATGTAGAAGCAGTCTACACTCGAAATGTAATCTAAACAATCGAATGCAGGTGGATATGCAGGGAGCCTCAGTACAGAAATGATGAGCTGACAGTGTTTACCTGTACCAAACGGTCGGTAGAACAAGGTTGGAAGCAGATGTGCGTCAGTTACAACATACTGAGATCTCCAGCATGCATGCTAAGCGTTACATTACGGCAATATTAGTTCTATGAACGAAGCTTTGGAGTGTTATACAGGTTGGCCAAAACATTGACGTCCAAAAATAAAATTTAGGTCCCTCGTATTTTGTGGTATCTGAATCACCCCCATGTGTGTTCCGCGACTTTTCATAGTTTTCGAGTTATGAATTTATTTCTGAATTTTTGAGAATTTTCGACCTGGCCAATTAAAAAAAAAAAAAACAAAAAGAAGTAGAAGACTCTAGTGTTTTTTTTTTACAACTGAATCTTCATGAGTAGTACTTTTATGGATCAAATAAGCAGCTTCCTAACGGTGGTGAAAGTTATGAAAATGGTGGTCTAAAGTGAAAAAATTACGTTCGGTAAATTATGACTTCAGTTTTCAACTTTAGTTAAAAATCTAAACAGGTGACTTCATGGTTCCTAAGTAGGCCTTAAGAATGCGGCAGACTCTCAGCTTTCATAATCATTAAAAATAGTAGTACTTAATAGGGGTACTTTGGCTAAAATCGGCCTTCAAAGACATACATATTTTTTTGTCCATTTTCTCGTTCCTATGGTTATGATGTACCTATATCGTTTATAAGGTTACGAATCATGGTGTTACATAATGACGGCGCCCCGTGTCACTACGCAACGCAAGTCCGAAATGACTTAAATGGAACATACCCCAACAGATGGGTCGGTCGCAGCGGACCAATTAGGTGGCCTCCCCGCTCACCTGACCTCAACCCCATCGATTTCTTCACATGGGGCTATTACAAGGAAATAGCATACGCCCGAGCCCGTTCAAGTGAACAAGAGCTGAGGCAGTTGATTGCAGAAGCTGAAAATCTTGTGAGAGAGAACAGAGACGCTTTTAGACGACTGACAGACAATTTCTTACATAGGCGTAGAATGTGTGCTGGAGGAGGCCACTTTGAAAACCTTTTGTAAATGTTAAAAATAAATTAAGTTTTTTTTTAACCCTTCTTACCCACCTCTGAAGCTATTTATTGGTTTGGTTTAGGAACGAGAAAATGTGCAAAAAATGTTTATTAATCAGATGTCTAATTTTAAGTTTTCCACCTCGTTGTCTTTGAAGGCCGATTTCAGCCAAAGTAGCCCTATTAAGTACTACTTTTTTTTAATGATTATAAAAACTGCGAGTCTGCCGCATTCTTAAGGCCTATTAGGAACCATGAAGTCATCTATTCAGATTTTTATCATAAAGTTGAAAATTGAAGTCATAATTTACCAAACGTAAATTTTTCACTTTAGACCAACGTTTTCATAACTTTCATCACAGTCACGAAGCTGATTATTTTATACATAAAAGTGCTACTCATGAAGATTCAGTTGCAAAAAAAATTCTCGAGAGTCGTCTATTTTTTTTTTAAATTGGTCAGGTCGAAAATTCTCAAAAATTCAGAAAAATAAATTCCCAACTAGAAAACTATGAAAAGTCACGAAGCACACATGGGGGTGATTCGGATACCCCGCGATACGAGAGACCTACATTTTATTTTTGGACGTCAATGCACGGGCCATAGCATGTTATGGATTTAACTCTAAAAGCTGTCGACCCATTTCCGTGATTGAAACTGAAATATTCTGAAGCTTAACGCAAAGCCTGACGCAGCTGACCGAGCCCAATTGTACACTGAAATTCCGTTTCCAGGGAAGTCTCTAAAGGTCATTAGATAGGTATTAGTTTCATAGTGAAGGTTTTGTAAACGAACTTTTCCCTTTTCTGCGACTAGCCGAAAAATATCAGGGAAGTAACACTAAAGAATGAAACCATATATTTATACTGAGTGGCGGAAGCGGCATCACATTCTTCTGAAACCGTCCAGCACACAAAGTGGTCCACCTCAATAAATAAAGAAAAATGCTCTTTCTCTATGAATACAAAGTTGGCCCTTAACTGCGGGCGGCCATTTGCATGCAAATCGTCTGATATGGAGGCCTTACGGTTTCTGCTTACAATTACAATTTGATTTTCATTTGGCTAACCTGCTGCGTACACAGGATAATGTTCTCACATCAAATTACTGCGCGTAATCACTTTCCATTGGCTCTATTACTGACTGTTATGTGTTCACTGATTACAACTCTACTGAATCTGTTATTTTACGTAAAAGTGGAGCAGTTTTCGAAAATGAGAAATATTATTTCTACTTAAAATAAAGTGTTCATACAGCTCTCAACCTAAACTCGTTCAAATAAAATTTCCTTCGTCGTTTTCCGTCGTTACCGATACAACTCAACGATATTATTATATTGGAGCGAGCGCGTATCCGAAAGGCTTTTCCCTTTCGTTGGAATGGCGTCAGGGCTACCGTTCCGTACTGTAAAATGATGCTTTCCCTTTAAGGCAAGATACAAATTACCAATTATGTAGAAATTGAAACGTACAGACATATTATGCTGATCATAGGAGTTTTATTTCATCCCGACTGACGCGCCATAGCGTTCCTTACATAGTAACAGGTGATTTAGGCAGGAATGCTCAATGCAAGGATTTTAGGAAAGGCGCATGGATTAAGCAAATCCAAGTAAGTAACAATGATCGGTCGTTAGATTTTAGAAGATCGAGCATCACGGATGTAGTGCTAAGAAAAGCTAGCGCGTCTACATGTTCATGAGAGATAATTGTCGGAAAAGACAACACAGAGCGTGTGGAAGACTATGGAGGAGACCAATGCGGCAGTAGTAGAACAGTACCAGTTGAAAAACAAATGAATCAGAAAATGAAAGGCCGTATATTCTGAAAACTTGGGCTGAAAGTAGGCTGGATGTGGGAGCCCGAGCGAGGTGCATAACATAACATCAGGCCTGTATAGCAGAGGTGCATCTATAGTTCACCCATATTTCGCTAGTTATGTGTAAGTCCCATGGGGCGGTAGAGCTATGGCGCCGATTGCCTTGTTCACTAACTAAACTATATTTATGTTCAGTGCATCTTTTTCTTTCTACTTCATTAAGAAAAGGACAGAAGATAAATATTAGTTTAATCCTGTCATATGAGACATATTTAGTGGCCAATTTTTTAATCACGTCTAAACTTGTCTATGGAGTATCTTAATTTGACAGGACTAAACTAATATTTATCTTCTGTCCTTTTCCTTTTGAAATTAAATTTAGTTTAGTTTGTGAACAGGAGAATCGCCACCATTGTCCAGCTATAATACTACTGGTTCGGCACTGCGACAGTTTGAGTTGATGCAGTCCTATTAAAGTTTGTAATAAATTTATCAAGCACACAATATGTAGTAAAAAGGCGACTGTTAATTTTATCTCATGCAACAGTGCCGGCTGTGTTGATAAGTTGCACTAACATAAACTGATGTTGTGTTCGCCACATGACAGTAATGCTGTTTCTGTACTACCCAACATTAAAACAACGTTTATTTTGTTTGTCCTCTACTACTAGGGGATATATCATTCTCTCTACAGCTATACAAGGATTATTTGGCGCTCGAATGACATTGACAGGAGGGCGGTAGAGAAACATATTTTGTTACAAAAATTGTTTCAAAAACCGGCCAAGTCCGAATCGGACTCGCATACGAAGGGTTCTGAACCAGAATGGGACCTCCATTCAAGAAATGTGTTTTTTTCGGCGTTCTTACGCGAATTAATTTTTTATTTTAATTTATTTTTCATATATTTGTCTGTGTATTTTTATTAAAATTGTGTACCTAATATTGTTACTTGACGATGAATAAATATATTATTCTATTACAGCGGCAATAAAAAATACATAATCTGAAAAATTCAACTGTCTACCTATTACGGTTCATGAAATACATACAGCCCACTGACAGACAGACAGACGGACGGAGAGCGGAGCCTTAGTAATAGGCTTCCGTTGACACCCTTTGGGTACGGAACTCTAAAAACAAGATTGCGGTGTGAATTTCGATTTCACGTCACGCGCCAAGATCCTTGTACAGCTAGAGGAGCCATAAAAGGATAATAGTCTCAAGTGTCAAATTGAAATGTAAGGAATATTGAACTTCGGCTGTATTTTAGGTCTGCATTAATGAAAATTTCGGTCACGATATTACAGAAATTCGAGGTCAGTTTCGACCAGCCTTTGTTTCAGCCGCACGTTAATTGAAAGTAACCAGCCATCGGACCACACTATCCGAACGTTTGGTAGCGCCGCTCGCATCAAGTCGACCTAGATTAGAGATCGCAACCTTTTAGTATTACCATACTTATCTACCTAGTATATATGTACATCGACCCATATTTATTCAGATTTTAATATTTTACGTGACTGTCACATCACCAAAACAAATATGTAGGTACATATTACCAATTATTTCGATATTAAATCCTTTATTAATGGCGTACACGTTCGTAAGAGAAGGTTATTTATATACCACAAAAACAATTTCTATTAAAAACGTTTATAAAACAATGTTTCCTCGTTACACAAGTATGATTGATTGATCATTGTGATCAGTAAGCCGGGCACGTGTTCCGAGCACGTGGCGCGCCCTCGGTCGGAGCTAATTTAATATGCCAGCGTTGATACCGTTTAAAATCGTTCACACCATCGCGGGAAATAACGTGAAGAAAAATTGTTTTAATTTTTAATAGCCGTCTATTATGAGTTAATCGATATCGTGTTCTTGGAATGTAGACCACAGTCTTCTTCATCGATAACCGAAACATTCAACTTTTTTTGTTGGCGCACATAAAATTTACAGGCCATGAAAAGTAGGGCGTAAAAAAGGGCTTTCTTTTTCTCAATTTTCAAATGTCCGCTTGATGTTCAATTTCATACTATGTTAGAGTTTATGTTTAGTACATCTTTTACTCACAACTTTTTGGTGTTACTTGACTGTTCAAAAACCCACTTGACCTCTTCTGAATTCTGATCGCAGAATTTGCTTTAAAAAGATACTTAGTAAATAGTTTATAATATAAACGAGTAGAAGAAGCACCCTCTCAACTGATAGTAGCATTAATGACTTTAAATTTCAAGAGTGAAAAGCTGGGATTGCCGCACAGACAAGCCGGGCTACCCTGTAAGTTGAGCACCACTGGCTTAAACGGTTCTGAGGAAGTTTCCCCACGATGAATGAACTGTTTCACTTGAAACTATAATTGTTATATAGTGGCAGTTTGTAGCTGAATAGCAAATAATGTTGCTTTAGTGAAGATGTTTATGTTATAGTTGTTAAGCAGTTCATTAGCAGTAATGAAAAGAGAATGAACTCGGCTGCTGAATATAGACTTCATGTGAACTATTATAGTGGACGATTCCCATAATCAGAATCGCCATATCAATTTAACGCACGAACGTATACAGTTTTGTCAATACTTCGTGGTTTATACCTAATCTTATTCTCATATGTCAACATGTAGGAATCCAGACGAAAGTTGGAAGACTTATGAGAATTCTCAATTCATCGAAATCTAACACAGCAAAGAACGCACCTAACCGCAGTAGCACAAAGACATCTACGAAACTGAATTTCTGGCTCGGATCTACCACTCTGACATATACAACGTGTAACGTTAAATGCGCAAAACCTCAGACACCCCAACTGATTTTTAATTCATTTGACCTATTTCAGAGGAAAATAAGTCATTAAAAAAATTGTAAAGGTTTTATGAGCTGTTTTGGTTTTACTGGCCATTCTGATAGTTTCTTGCGTCAGCGACGACGCTTTATCGAGGGAGGACTCGTCACCGGGCCGCTGCGCCGCGCTGACCTTGGCTTGCTTGACCTATTAAGAAATAGACACGGCAACGTTTTTAATGAAGATTTTTTGAAAAAAGTGACCTATATTAAAAAGTGGTTCAATTAATTCTGCTCGTTATTCTGATCAAACTATTTTCAGGTTTTGCGCATTTAACGTTACACGTTGTATAGTATGCTTCACAATAGTATACACAACAATGTAACAAGAGGCTGAACAAATATGTAAATATAACAGTTTTGGCACAGCGCGGCGCTGCGGCGTGAGCATTCAAGGCGCAGTACTAGGGAATGGGTATATAAGTACATAATTGTTACATTTCGGTACAATTGTTCGGCTGTTCTTTTACGCTGTGTACTTTATGTTTCGGTGTTATACAAAATGTTTATAACCCTTTATATTTTATGGTGAATTTTATGCAGTAGGTACTAACATGCAAAATTAGGAGACGTTAAAATTCGGGGGGACCCAATGGAGTAAGTATTTGCGAATAAACTGTACTGCTAGGGGTTCAGATTTATAAGGACCCAATAGAAGCAAGAGCAGTAAAATGGAAGCTTTATAGGGATAATTTATTCCATAAAAAAGAGACGAATAAAATCGGAGCCCTCCACATATTCCACACTTCCTAAATCTAAAATCCGTATCAAATAATGGCACGATACAAGAGACGAGCCGAACATTACACTTATTTAGGGGTTTCGTCTAAATGGCGGCCATTTGTCTCGGTTTCGTACCGTGCCATTGCTTACAATTTATGCGCCACTCTCGTTGCCGTATGCGCGTCCCATGACAGGCGTAATGTGATGATTGAAGAGCGAAGATACCCCAGTTTTTGCTTACGTGTCGAGACATTATCAAATATGGTTCAGGGGTTATCTAAATCGAAAAACAGGACGGAAACTGGCTAATTTATGCACGGTAAAAAGGTCACATCCGTACATTAGAATACCCAAAGTGACCCTTAAAGTTTTGTTGTAAGAATGTCTGCTTTTATATTCGGTGTCGTTATGTAAAAGGCTGCCGGTTCCGAAATGTTTAAAACAGTTTTTCATATCTCTTTCTCAACCTAGTAAAGTTTTGCTGGGGGAGGACACAAGCAAACACTTACTGTAAAAGTTTGCCGGAGTTTGAACTCTTCACGATCGTAAAAGATGCTCAATGTCGCACGTTTGCTTTTATTACTTTCCTGTCGGTATTTCCTCGTAGCTTGAAACTGCCTTACAATTTAGTATCGATTTATTACAACATACAGGGGGTATTCACCATCTATAATTTTCTACCTTAAAATTGTTAAGTCATACCTGCTTATCCCTATCCTGAGGCATCTTCGTGTCGACACCTTCTGGGAAGGGTTTGACCAGCTCTGGCTTCTCCTTGATTTTGTCCATGATGAAGTCCAGGACCACCATGATGCCATCGACGGAGCCGGTGATGAGGCATGCTCTCTCTGTTGTGCCTGTTGACAAGAGACAAAAAGACCAGGTTATTGAAGTCCATTTAGAAATAAGATATACAGAAATTACTGTTCCAACAAGACCATGTTCAAATACTTTGTTTATTTACGGAAAGCTGGATAAACAAAACCGTATAATATTCTTTGCTATCTAATGATTGTTCTTGTTAATGCTCCTGCGAACTGGAATAAAACAACCGGTTATTTTCTGGTCTTTCTGTTCACCAAGGGCTGCAAGGAAAGATAAGCGTTAGTAAATACGCTGCTTTATCCGCCTAAGAAAATTTTGTTTATCTCAAGGGTTCGTAAGCATTTTTTTTTCAGAGGTATTCTTGAGCAAACAGCATATCATCCTACCTAAGTTTAATTCTAAAATTCAAGGACATTCCCAACCCACGTTTTTTTTTATTTAGCGTAGATTCGCATCTAAACAGAAAAAACGAATGTATCTGTGTTCAACTATCAGAAAAAGTGAAGCACTCTTGTTGATAAATAACGTAATGTTGATGATTATAGTAAATATACCATTCATTTGAATCCAAACGAAAGCTGCAAATAATTACGAGATCAATTTTAAATATTATTTCTATGAAAGCAGATTTTACTATACAAATCTGCTGAATATGTTACGCTTGATGTAATTTTTAATAAATTTATGTTTCAATCTAGGATTTAAAATAATTTAAAGTCAGTTGAGAAGCTTTCAGAGTAGTGACATCGTGTCTATGCAGCAAGTATTCAGGACTTCCCTTGAATTCTGGACTGCATTCAGCAGGCTAGGAATACATTTCGGTTAATTGAAATGCATTTTTCTACTACCAGTCAGATTCCAGTCTTTAAGGTGTATCTCGTAAGGAAGACAAATTTCACATCCACAAGAAATCAAGTCATTTATTCAAACTACGCTGAGAATCAGCACTTTTCGAACGTCAAAATTACAAAAGACATTCCCCCAAAACGTCCGCCCTTCACCACTTCCTAGTGCTTAAGAATCTTTAAACGATCATTTCATGGACGTTTATGAAACTGCGCTTTCCACAAATAGAGAGCACTTACCTGAAATTTATAAATAGTCCCAAAAATGACGAATAGCGATCAAACGCTGGCTAGAATCTGGCAGACTATCGAGATACGGCGCGGTGCGGTACCGGTGGTGCAGTGAGTTATATGAGCCCATTAAAACTGGTACACTTCATTTGCAAAGAGGAAATTTTGACATTAATTGAAAGGAATGTTGATGTGATGTAATTTATTTTATTAAAGAAGCATTTTTAATTAAATCTTTTAACGTTTAGTATTTACCGTAGTTCTAAATGTATTTGCGAATTATCCTAACGAGTTAAAGTTAAATGAAGAAAAAAAAAATAATGAAAAGTAAAGAGAGAAAATGAGGAATATTTAACTACTTAGCACCTAGATACTTGTTTTTCTTAACAATTTGAGTATTATTGACGGCTGCAGGGCTATCACCGGCTTTTCTTTGTTCGGAATATAAACCGCGACACGCCTCAGACGAAAACAATATATATCCATTCGGAATTATACTGAACCATTAAAGGGGAAAATGTGAATATATGACTTAAATAAAATACGATTTCAATCAATTGCTTCAGGAAGCTCCAAATCATACAATTACAGTTCAAATTTAAATTTTCTAAATACCTTTTGTGTAGGTTCAAGCTAATCAATGTTTAGAGGCCGACTAGCAGCGCTGGAGGGTTATGGGGAACGGCACCCGGTGTTTCAGCATTATTGATCGCGCGGCCGGGCGGGTCAGCTTTGTGCCCAAATGAATAGGCCACCGTCACGCGTTATTTGTGCCAAAGTTTTATTGTGATTTTATCAAGACTTCATTATGCTAAGTTCGATGGAAGATTAATGATGTTTGTTACTAATGTTTCTCTTTGAATTAATGATAAGAGATAAATGCTTTTGAGTTTAATATTTTTCTTTGTTTAAGAATGTTTAGCGATCTTCAGTCGTCCTAAGTGGTTATTACATGCCTAAGAGTAATCTGGGAGTGGGAACTCGTAAACATTTCCTTTCCTTTACGCTATTTTGGTATTTCCTCAACTAAGGGATTATCAAATGGTTTCATGAATGTAGCTGATTAATGAATCGAATCAGCCACATCGCAATACAAGTAACATTACAGGTGTGTTTCTCAATATTTCTGGGTGATGAGCTAATTTGTTCCTCCTGATGATGCAACGCTTACGTTACACCTGCCGTGTAAACGCGTGTTGCTATTACTACAACTTGCTTAGAATATCAATGACGGAGCTTGTTGCAATTTAATTTGACCAATTTATTGTAATTTGATGTCGTTTAAAGAATAAACGTTGATTCAATCATTAGATTTAATAGACTTTTTGTTTGTATATAAACATTAAACGTTGTGAAACAATTCAGAGCCTTTGATCTCCGAAATGTTATTTGACCAAATTCTTGCTTAATCCGGGATGCGACTCCCAAGACTGGCGTCATGTCATTTAGAGAATACAATAATCATCATAAATGCCATCATATCTTCGGTATTGTTAGCTCAGATTATTATTAGCGAATGTTGCTGGAATTGGTTAATTACCTTGATAGCGTCTATAAACTCCGACATACGGCCAAATTAACATATATACGTATTTTCCTTGTTCGAGCGCCTCGATGGAGGCATAATGTTCTCGACTTTGAAATAATACTAATCGTCCCTCGATGAGTATTGTATTTCCTTGTAGATCTGACCCTTAACTTCCACTTGGGTTAGAATCTCCTCCATTATTTATCACCAGGATATAATGTAAGCTTGCACTATTGGGAAAGGGCTGCGCCTGCCGTCTGCAAGTCTACTAGTCACGTTGTTGTAAATCACAGCGTTGGACACTCGTGCATTATTAATGGTAGTAACATGTAATTTTACGATTTGTTGAAAATGTTTGTCTAACTACATAATGATCTGTAAGCTTTCGTCAATATGTTCTATTTTTCGAAGACCAGGGTTTGCTCACTATACGCTTTGGATAAGATAGACTCCTAAGATTCAGACAGAAGTGAGATCACTTTCGGTACAATCTTCCAGAGCGGCTCACTGTTAGACACATTTTATTTTGGGATAATAACGAGCTGTAGATGTGGATGGAGAAAAATTTCCAAAGCGCTAAACACTTTCAAGAGCTACAGGGCTAAAGTAGGAAAATGGTACCTAGATTTTCAATCGATAAGTACAAAGTGCAATGTTATCGACTGACGCCATAAAATAATAACTGTTGTATCCAAGGCCGTTGTTATGAGGCATCGGCTACTGTGCTACATTACAAATAGTTTTTTACTAAATCAACTAATAATTTTGATACTTTTCAAACAGTTACTCATTAATATACATATGTATTTATTCACCCGCAGATAAACCTGGACCTTAGCATAACTTGCGGCTTGCGTCACATCCGCCACATTCGACTGGGAAAACTAAAACCAGTTTCGCATAAAAAAAAAAACGTTTTATTGATACGTAAAATGGAAGAAATATAGAAACGAGTATGTCGAGACATCTTTGGCGTCGTGAACACAAACCGCGGCAAATTATGCAACGAACAGTGTCATACACAACCGGTCTTATTGAGTAACTCCCTTGACCTTGGAAGCATTGGTAGCTAACACAAACAATTCTAAGACCTAACCATAAAACTTTAAAGCTTATTATCGTTTAAAACATGTCATTATCGCTTGGTATTAGTCCAATGCTATGATAATTGAGAACAGTGGGCCAAAAAACTGTACCGAGTTAGAAATAGGTAGGTTGGTAATGCGTTGGCACAAATATGAGCACTATTAAAATCTGTCGCCGCATTTGGCGCAAACATTTGTTTGGTGCAGTGCTAAATTGTAGTTGTGTAGTTGCATCGTGCTGTGCGCGCGGCGTTGCTATCGCACTCGGCCGGGTTGTCGGCACGGTCAGCGCAAGGCCGAGCTCATAAAGAAAGATTATCACTATTATCCAATTATACATGCTATTGAGTTATTGTAGTACTTCGCGAAGATATTCCGCGTGTTTGCACACTCCGTTATGAAACACTCGAATATCCAAGTGGATTGCTATAAATCATTTGTAACGCTCATATTATTTAGGTCAGCTATTCAGAACACTTTCAGAACACTTTTTATTTTCATAGTTACCGTGAGCAATGTCAAACGTCGTAGCTATGAACTAGTATTTCACCGAAGAATTTTCGTTTTTGTTATAATATTTATAACATATTATATTTTGAGGAGCTGGTTATGTTAATATGTATTTCCTGCTTTATGTAAGAAATTTGTTAAGTTCTATCATTTCTAAGTCAGTTAACAGATGGCAGCACATAGCACGCTGATAGTGTTATACAATTCTCGATCTTTTATACAATAAACCTGTTTAAAAGAACACAGCTATTCGGTCTATTTGCAATCGAATGGAAAGCAGAATACTGTATAACTCAATCAAATGAGAAACGATCCCATATTCATTACTATGCTTACAAAAAGAGATCAAGGCAACGAATCCGAATTCATTGCTGATCTGAATATCGGATGCAAATATTCTTTTAATTTGCATAGCTTTGGTACAGACGCCAGCACATCAAGCTACCCGAAGCTGTCAAATTTTCCCAATCAA
Organism: Eremobia ochroleuca; assembly: GCA_949629135.1. NCBI lineage: Eukaryota > Metazoa > Arthropoda > Insecta > Lepidoptera > Noctuidae > Eremobia > Eremobia ochroleuca. The sequence continues at coordinate 841,749 of OX451403.1, read as the reverse complement.
CATTGAACCTAATGCTTTGGCGATAAAGTTGAAAATCTATTAAAGAACTTTGACAGGTTGTAGTAGCTTGATGTGCTGGCGTCTGTACATACAGCTGAAAAAGAACGTGAATATGTGAATTGTGACGGAGTGGTTCGCGTCACGTTCTGACGTTGTTTCATAACGCATCGGCTTCATGCGCACCTAGTAGGTAAAACTGAAAGTGATCTCCGCAGTAGAACAATCTCTCATACATTCGTGAACAAAAAGTATTCTAGACTTCGATGTTACGGTGTCAAGACGAATGTTTTGTTATTTTTGGGTCAAGGTCTCGAGAAGTAAGCCAGCAGCCAACTTGCAGTTCTATATTCTAATATCTCTTCGACGTGCGAATGACAAGTCCGTTGACGAATGACGAACACAGTCGCACAAGCTTTGAACATTTTAGTTTTTTTTTTTACAGCTCATTTGAATGTGGTCGGTCAAGGTGATTCGGTAAATACCAATTTAAATATTTTCATTAGTGTGTCACATGACTGAAAGTTGCAATGTTTGTGACATTTATCTGTCAACTTAAATAATAAAGACTGGCGCTGAATACGCTGGTTCTGATATAGTGTGAACAAAATGATGATCAAGGAAGACGGAGACATTTACCAGTGTGAGCAACATGTGATTAAATGGTGTCTTCTATGATATTGTGAACCTCATCATCGTAATTTGTCACCACCGGATGACTGTCATTAAAATAAATATGATTTATAGATAAGTCAATCTGTAGTAGAGTGCATTTATTTATCATAAAACGCTCTAGCGTAACATTGGCGTGAGCGTCGACGATCACATAAAAATGAATGTTTATACAACGCTTGTCATATATTTTTACCGTTATTTATTTGAACCAGTTAATATTATTACAAGTATATAAAATAAATTTTGCTGATATAATTTTCTAGAAAAAATAAATACAAGATGTAAAAGTTTAGTTCCCACTAAGCTAGTTATCCCGCCATGCTTGAAAAAAAACTTTTGTAAGATATGGACCTTTTATGTGTTAGCTAAACTAAAAAGAGGAAAAAGAACCATTTGAAAGGAAAGAGGAAAACTATTTTCGTGGTTATACCATTTTCCCCGCTCGGTTGTTCGACAATACTGTACAAATACCATAATTCACCCCCACTTGAATTGAAATACAAAACAATACAAATTATTTATAGAATTACCTACCTACGTTTAAAATACCCAGTTTTCATAACTTCCTATTGAAACAGAAACTTCCGAATGGAATGTGAAAAAGACATGAAACTCTCCAACGCGAATACAAAATGGAGAGATCTAACTAGTTTTATATTTCCAATCTTCTCAAAAAATGTCTTCTCCTAATCCTGAGTCAGTGATAGTGTTCGTCCTTCGAGTAGGATAAGCTTCCGGCGCAATCTATTCAGCCTGTGGTCACTACTAACTACAACCCTTTTACCTCCCATTTAAGGCCAGAATCGTCCAGCACTGTTCAATATAGGGCCGAGGATAATCCCTTATTGTCATGTATGATTACATTTTCATTCCAACCAAGCATGACAAAAGATATCAGATCCAATGTCGCTTTTATGTAACACCGACGGCTCTGTAGCCTTCATTATACAAAGGAACCTGAATAACAGTATTGAAAAATGCTTGTATACGTAAACCATCTAGTTTTTACGGCGACTAAACAATGGAACAAACATATCGCCGAGTTCAGGAGGCAACCTTTATTTGTAATTAACCTTTATTGTTCGAACGAGTTCTAATGTCATTACAGGCGAGGACTGATGTAAAAACCTGTTGTAGTTAATGATAATTGTGTGGCACAGCGTGAGATGTGCATCAATCTTGGTGATATTACCAACTTAAAATGGAGTGGAATAAGTTATTTGTTTCTGCTATGATTACTGGTCACTAGACGAACGGAACAGCATGTCGATTCTGTAAAAATATCACCATGAAAAAAGTTTTCACGGTGAGATGGCTACAGAATGGCACTGCTGGTGATGACAGTCGCATTATGCAACATGTTCATAAAATTGATATTATTGAACAGAAAATTTATAATGCCCGTTTTTATCTCTTGGCCTTTTATCCCCAACATCATCATTCATTAAAATAAGTCAAACTCAAAGCATTTATTTCAAATAAACCAATTACAGGCACTATTGAATTGTCAAGGGGTCAGTCAGTCAGAAAGATGAAGCTAGTTGCCCATTCCAAAGCGCAGTAGGTACACAAAAACAAAGAAAAACCAATTCAGAAATGAAAATAAATTGAAATAAGCCGTGGCGCCTAAGAGATGACCAGTCCCTACTGACGGCGCCCGTTCACGAACATGACGTATGGATCAGCACCATTCGCTCAACCATTTTGAGGGGAACTTAATAATCCAACACACACGCCACCACCAGCGAGACATTTGAGTGAGCATGACATACTCTCAGCCACCAGGGCACATTCAAGTCAATGAAAGACGTACCCAGTAAATGGTAGCTTTATAGTTTAGGTACATAGTGTTCATACGTGTGCTATGCAATTATACAATACTGAGAGATTGAATATATACAAAACAAAGATAGTTTTTTCAATCTTCAGCAGCTCCAACTATATTTCCGAATGCTAAGCGTTAAGCCAAGCATTTTTGTCAGCGATGTAATCCCCCAACTTATAATAATTATGCTTGGCTGCATAGTGTGCGTTTTATGTAAGATTTGAATTTCGTTTCATGAGTTGGAGTATGTGGGGAGGTATTTTATTGTAGATAACATTTTAAACAGTACCCCATGAAGGATGAGTCTACTTTAGCCAGTCTGAAACCCAGTTGAACTAATTGGTCCCTATTTCTGGTCCTATAGGTGTGTCAGTCACCTCTTTTACTGAAAAGATTTAGATTTTTCTTTTACATGATGTTTTCTTAGATATATTGATAAGGTACCAGGTACCTTTATGCTGTTAATATCTTTAAACAGTTCCCTTAGAGATTCGCGCCTGCAGAGGCCATATATTGTCCTGCCAGTCGATTCTGTAAAAATCTCACCGTGAAATCATAAGTGAAGTGAGCAGTCTCAATAGTGTTAATCCCTAATGGCAGCTCAGTTCCCGCTCACTTCAGCTAAGTTCTTACGGTGAGATTTTTACAGAATAGCACTGCTGATGGCTCTTTTCTGTAGGATAAAATTAGACTCGATATCTGCAGCCTGTCCCCATAGTAAAATACCGTAATGATACTATAAAAGTAACTGAAATAGACTAGCCTCGCGGTATCTACATTAGTAAATTGACGGACTTTTCTTACAGCATATGCTGCTGAGCTTAGCCGTCCTGCAGGAGATGATAACGAGGACCCCATTGCAGCCTTGAGTCGAGCGTGATCCCCAGGAAAACAGTTTTACGACAGTTTATCGACGAATTCTAGTTTCTCTTTATTCAATACTATGTCACAATCACTACTTTTAACATTCAGTAAAGTAAATATTATGTATTTACTTTTTTTCCATTTAATAATAAATTATTAGCAGTGAACCAATTTTGCACCTGCAGTAGGGCGTTATTTAGAAAAAAAAGAAAGAAAAAATGTTTATTCCATTTGTGGTTGGTTTTTTTTTTTAAGAAATGGGGTAAATCATTAATTACACTAAAAAAAGGACCTAATATCGAGCCTTGTGGAACCATTTTTACTTTTAAACCAAGTGAATTGTCAATTATTTGAACTTTAAGTATAATTTGATTTATTTTCCGACTGTCATGTTTATGGAAAGAAGCAACGACATTACGTAATATCAATAGTGTCCGACTAACCGACGTTTAAAATCATGGTTAAATAACAAACTGTTAACTATTGAGTGAAATCCACTTCAGTCGAATTAAAAGTCAAATTCTTTCGCCATTTGCAAATGACGAAATTAACACTAGCCTCTCTCAGCAAACTATTAGACATTTTAAAACGTTTTCTATTTTAGCAGGTATGTTCACTTTTATTTTGGCAACGGTGACATCAGGTTTAGGTACGCTTCGCCTTGACTCTTCATTGGAAGATTGCAGTATTTAGAATGGACCTCGCATATTACATTTCTGCACTATTACTTACTGAAATAAGTTTCGTAATGCGTCTTCGTTAGCGTCATGTGAGTTGGAGCTCATCTTCATTATTCGTGGTGTCGTAAGAGGGAGTTCAAAGGGATTATACAAATTGGATGATCGCCTGCGTGACGGGTGAAGTGGTAAAGTTACATATTTAGGAAACTTGCCGTGTTTTAGGTTAAGGAAATTGTTGTGCGTTTACTGATAGTAGTAATAGGTCTTGCAGACTGGAAAGGAAATACACAAGAATGATTAGGCCGGTTAACTGTTTGACTATAGCATAGGTACCCTATGCTATTGGCAGAAATTATATTTTTAATACTGTTACATCACTCGTAACAGTGACTTGAAATTAAGTAACAGATGAGTGAGTAAAACCTTTTGAATTGCCAGAATGAATGCAGGGACTGTCGGGTAGGGTGGAGTGAAAAAAAAAAATATTTAAACTTTGTTACTCCTGTATCACCAATGGATGATCGACATTCTTAGAGATATAAAAATAAAATTTCAAGTTCCTACGTTTACATCTTAAGGTGTCGCATCAAATTTAAAAGTTAAAGAAGATAACAAAATTGGTTTTTTATAAAGTTTTTATTTGAGACAAACTATCTATCCAAATGAAAATATTGAAGCTTGAAATTAAGCATTGTACATATCGGGCGGCCCAATGCAAATATTTGCAACCTTTTTCCTCAATTACTCTTACGATTTGTACCAGAGATAAACCACAAGTGAGCGTAAACATTAAATATTTATGTTGTCTTAATAGAATTTTGTCCTGGTAGAAGCCATATTCCACTAAGCAAAGGGCTTTGGAGATCCGTGCATACCTACTGTCGCGCCATAATAGACAGAAAACATACTAAGACCAAACCCCGTAAAGTGGGTTTGGTCTTCGTCGGTTTGCATTGATGTCAGCTGTGGATTTATATAGGTTTCAAGCGTCAATATTTTGAAAAAAAATAATGGGGCGCAGTAGTTATGCCAGGCTCCCCATATAAAAATCTTCAATCCCCTTAGCGGACTGCTGAACTATGTCAACCAGATAGGTCGACTTTGAAACAGGCTGATCAGAAATATTCATATTTCATTGAAACCCAGAAGTGCCATAAAATTTCAAAAAGCCACAGTAATAAACGTTCCGTTCCTAGGGTAACATTCGACAAATTCCTTTCTTCCTCTTAAAACCACAGAGCTTGATAAAGATGTCTGAAATCCCGTAATCCCCATGGGAGCCCGTAATGACTTAAGTCCGCAGCCATCTACTTAATGGCTGACATACTTTGAAGCACAGTTACGTCGAAGGAAACACTTGTACGAATCGGAGTAATAATGCGGTGATCTCTGGAGATGAGTCTCGCACTAATCCGCATTGGATCGATCGTATCCAATCCGAATTTTGACGATCATTTACGAACGCCAAATCATAATTTAATAGAGCACGGATGTGTCAACGATATTTCTTTTATGTCGTAAAATTACAATTTCGGAAGTGAGTTTGGGTATTCGAAAAAAACTGATATGGTTGAGTAGCATATCGACGGAGTATTGCGTGTTCTGGATCAACTTTATGATACAGAATCGAATTGGATCATATTAATTGGAATCGGAGCAGTCCCTTACACGAGTCATTCAAAAAGCTTTTGACGCGTTGCTTCGTGGCAAAATTTAGTACAGAATAGGTTATATCTACATATTTTTCTGTTATAATGTTTAATTTTATTGATGTCGGTCGACGTTTCGATATTTCTCACGCCGTGTTGGTTTAATGTAATGATGACGCAACTACATGTGTCATGTATTGGAATCAAATGTTCCGTAAACATTACTTAGATTGCTTTAGCTTCACTTACATCATACTTTAAATGAAGTACATACGGTTAAATACGGTTAAAGCACCAACATATTCTGTATTCTTTTGTATGCCTAATTAGGTTAATGTTACATCAAAATTCAAAGTGGCTTTTCAAGTAACACGAGTAGAAACGGAAATGTTAATAATGTTTTACTTATTCGTCTAATATTATTAAATGTCAAATTATACAAATAATACTGCCAATGTACATTAGCAAATACACTGTGCATTAACAATTAGCAATGGCAGTATTCTTTGTACAATTTTCAAACACTGGGAAAAATGTTGAGGTGCAAAGAATCGCACACTCCAAGTAATTTTCCGGTCTACAAACAATTTTAGTGATCACTGACATAGACTACATTGCTAAAAGAAGTAAATACGGAAAATAAAGAAAAGAGAATGAAAATAATTGAGAAGAATATTGAATAAAGTACGAAAAGATATGGTAATAAAGCAGACTTATCTTCGGTAGTGAAGTTAGAGGGAACAATATAACATTGTTCAAGGACCGCGGACTGCTCGCGACAACTGTGACGCAACCCAATCGATATGCGAATACATTTCGATTGAATTACACAAAAACTACCACTTATACAATCTGTGTGATTCTTGTATTACACCTAGTTGAAAACACAAACGATTATCACCTCTATGTCGTAGATGATAAGACAGAGAAATGTGAAGTGCTGATGAGTGTGCTTACTCATTGGGTGTGAATAAAGAATATTTTAAATGTCAAAACTTGTGCTAACATTTACATTTATGATCGATAGGCGGATTTAACTTTTATACAATGTTTTAAGAAATTGCGAACAGGTCTCTGGTAAATTATGAAGAAATAGTTATTATGAAAATAAAAATAGAATGTCCAAATAGTAGATGAAAAGAAACCTTATATAAAACATCAGATAAATATACTTAGCAGTATTATGTTAAAGATAGCATCAGGTCAGTCAAAGGTGATACCGCCGACAGTATAGTAAATCATCGCAATAACAAAACTTCTTATAATGATAAGAGTTTCGTATACGGACGACATGCGCTTTTTAATGAGAATGAAAAGAAAGATGAAGAAACTTTGCTCCTTTGTACAAAAACAGAATCTTTAAGAAAGGAAACACAGGTTCAAACAGAACAGGTTTTATATATTACCGCACTCAACCAACGCCTTTTTCAATCAATGTTAATTTCCCTTTCAGCGTTATACTAGGGGGCTGGAAAGTTTTGAGCTTAAGTACCTTTAAGTAACACTAATGACTCGCGCTGCACAGCACTAATTGCGAGTATCCTAAGTAGTATTAATACCAAGTTTCATGTCATTAGCATCATTACGCTTTCAGTAATTGAACCGTAAACATCACCACGTCCGAGTCATCTGCGATTTGCACGAAGTCGGAGTACAGATACAGAGCTGTCATAAAATTCCTGACAAAGAAGAACAAAACGCCGACGGAAATATTTGAAGTGGTGTCTGCAGTTTATTTATATAGTCTGCATCTTCATTCATTTGCCACCGTAAAACGGAAATTCAAAAAGAAAAGATCGGTTCCAAGCTTATGGCCACAGTTTTCTGGGATTGTGAAGGAATTTTGTTCATCGACTACCTTCCCAAAAATACTACAGTGAACGGAGATTATTACGCCGAATTGTTGACAAAAGTGCGTCAAGTGTAGCGTTGAAAAAAGCAGGAAAAATTCCCGTTTCTTTCCAATTCCGTTGTTCTTTTTTTCAATGTTTCATTCGAAAGTCTCAAGAAAATTTGCCAGTATATATTTCATGTTTTTTTTTTTTTTCAATAAAACCGAAAGAAACGGGAAACTTCCTGTTTTTTTTTTTTTTTCTAATCCGTTCTTACTATATTTAACTTAGGATATTCTATGCTTTCACTCCGCCTCCCTGTTGTGCATCGAGTATTCTAGCTGTCAGTTGTATAAATAGTTTTATCAATCTAAGTGCTACGAGTAGTTCCGGGAATGAAACATTGAAAAAAAACAACGGAATTGGAAAAAAACGGGAATTTTCCCTGCTTTTTTCAACGCTAGTCAAGTGGTTGTCGAGAAAAGGAGAGGCAAACTGGCGAAAGGAGTTCTGTTTTTGCAGAACAATGCACACTGCGCGAGTTGCAAGACGTGCTCTCGCTGAGACAGGATTTAAAGAAATCAACCACCCACCCTACAGTCTAGACCTGGCCACTAGCGATTATTTCCTTATTCGAATTTGAAAAAGGACCTCTCAGGACGAATATTTTCCAGTGACGAGGAAATGAAGGCGGCCGTAAACGAACATTTCGAAGGCAAAGACGGCGAATATTTTTTGACCGGATTCAAGTTATTTAAAAACAATTTAAGATGTGTATTGCAATAGAGGGAGATTACGTAGAAAAATGTTTTTTTTTTTTTACATTTCTATCAGCATTTATAATACCCTAGGGTCAAAACATATCAGCCTCCCTCGTAGTCTGCGCCTGCGTGGCCATTAGTTACATAGTCGCCGGTTATACCGGCAGTAACTGTAACGTCAGTCTTAACTAGCTGCAAGGCCAGCTGGGGATTATTTGTGACAAAACGATTAAGTCGGGTAAGAAAACATGGCATTTGTTGAATTGGATTTGCACTTGCAGTGTTTTGAATATAAATAGCTGCTCAAAGCTGAGTTAATTCACGTGGGACACATTTTTTGTATTCACGGGTTACTTGAAGGTATATCTTAGCTATTAATTTCTACCAAAACGTAATGTTGCCTTTATGTCTTTCAAACTGAACAGTGACAGCGGACGATTTCAGACATCACTTTGAAATGGTTGATTTTGCAGCTGTCTTGTAGGGCTAAAGGAGACGAGAATAATTTATCACAGTGATTGACACTAAACTGGCCGTCTCTACTTACTCTCCCTTTTTCGTAAAAATACTTTATGAAGTTATTCTGTTAAATAAAACCACAGTCCGAGAGTTGGACGTGAAAAGGGTTGCAAACGAAATGTCAGCAAGAACAGTCAGGATTGTTTCAAACATTTCAGCTTTGACCCGAGCACACAGAAATAACGTTCTAATCTTCGTTTTACATATGAATGTAAAACGAAGGTATATGAAGGAAAATATTTCTCTCTGTATATTCTCTCAAATGGTCTGAAGGGTCAACAAACGACCCGCAACTAATGGACTGGAATTTTATGAAAAACTGCATACTGAAACATTTGTTTTATTTTGGACATAAATACGAAGCTCAACTAAGCTACGTATTCTACTCTGACACTTTCGGTCTCTGGCCATGACTTCGGACGCTAAAACCACGGTCAACGCGTGAAAGTGAATAGGTTCAATTGACGTAACTACATTTGGATCTGCCCAAAACAAAAAGACTTGACTTGCATATAAACCTACAAAAACTGACTCCATATAGGAGCAGTCGAAATCAGCCATCGTGTCTAGGTAATCCAAGTGTAAGGTGTTTTTAGGTCCTCGGGGCTCGCCAACGGGAACGGTCGGGTTTTAGTCGGTAGGAGTCCGACATAACCCTCCGTTCTTCCCAGACGGAGGGTATCCATGTGGATTTTCCAGCGGAAAAAATAAAATAAAAATGATCATGTCCTCCTTTTGCGAATATGTTATACTCTGATGTATAGTCTGTATATCATTTAAAACTTGACATTATGAAATCCTTCTATGTGTCATAATGACAAAGTACGAGTATTAGCACGATCTTTAACCTAAGCATCGCTAATGAAGAACCTGTTGTTGAGCTTCCAGCCACAAGGTGACGCATTGATGACATCGCAGTAGTCATAGCTACACCATCTTCAATCTTGAATACTGGAGTTTTATCTGAATAATGAACGATGATATATATGAAAATATTTGTTCAAATGTTTTTCCTGCATGTTGTTGATCGGTTTTTTTTGTTCGGCTGCCGCTGCACGGCTACTTTCCGGGTTCGTTCGGAGCAATCTGAGCTTTACAAAACTGAATATTCTAGATGTTTAGACTATTAATGAAAATTCAGAAAACTGCTACTTCTTTATTTATTCCATGTTTTTCTTATTATTTCTTGCTTTTAGTTGTTCTTATGCCAATTAATGCGTTTTCTTTTTTTTTCTATTCTTTCAGTTCAGCACCCATGATAGGCAACGATGTGGCTCATTTTGAAACTTACTTACTACTTTTCTCCAAACTGGGCCACCTATTTCCGTAGCCAAGGACCTCAGACTCTCGTGCTCACATCGTCGATGACTGGGCATCATACATCACTCACATGAGCAGAGTGCCCTAGAGTATAAATAAAGCTACAAACAAAACGAGTGTAGTCACGCCAACACCGCCGATATGCACCAGGTCTAACTACAGTCATGCTTGTTTTTTCCAAGCTCAGCAGATTACACACGCTTTTAGCGTCGGTCAAGGCCAGGCCGAGTTAATTATGAATTTATTTTACAGTTAATAACGTGTGTTGAGCAAGGAAAAGGTGTGTCAACTTTTGAAGGTCTGAGTTTTGCACTGTTTAGAAATAAATTGGCTGAGATTAGAATCTAACATACTTCTTATGGGTTTTTATTTTGGAATAAAATAGTACACAATCTGATTTGGACGAAGCGTTTTCAATGGAAACATGGCGAAATAATTGTGAATAGAACGTTCATGACAGTCCCTTACATTTATTTCTTTTCGTATTAACCTTTATCTAAACATATAAATTCTACGGATCTCGTACAGAGAAGAACGGTAATCATTCGTGTATAGTAAATTCGTTGTCTTTTCTTCTAACTAATCTTACGTCATGAATTATTTGTTTGTTGTTCGAGATACGTCCACTAACTCTTAAGGGTTGAGTAACCGTGGCAATAACAACAACATAAACACTTCACATAGCGCACAGTAGGATTATCACGTGTCGTGACTCGTAGGAGTCGTTACGAGCACAAATCACGTACGCAAACATGCACACACGGAATGTACATCTGTACTCTGTAGGATCATAAAAAAATCTGATGCGGGAATAAAATTCACAACACGGAGCAGACGTACACCATTGCGCCATTTAGGTCGAAATTAATGCGACGAATGAACAAGAAACATCTTACTTTTTTACTGGATACACTACGAAAGTTCGGGCTACTTATTGTATAGCGAACTAGCTGACCCGGCGAACTTCGTACCGTCGCGTCGCAGAATCAATAAATGCTGTGCTAACTTATTACCTGAATTTAAAAAAAAATATCGAAATCAGTCAATCTGTTCTCGAGATGTCATCAAAAAAGCCGTTCCATTCAAAATATATGAGAACATGAATCTTCAATTTTCTTTCGTGTTTTTTTTTTCCCGTGTTTTAATAGTTATTCTGCTATTCGGGGCGGAGATAAATCCAACAAATCGAAGATCATAAAAATCGGTCCAGCCGTTCTTGAGTTATATATGGTTATATAATAATGGTGTAAATAACCCGACTTGGTTTTATTTATATAGACGATTAATGAGTGACGGTACATAAGTACGTCCGGCTAAGGTGCCCTGGACAGAGCAGTAACCCGCATAAGAAAATTGCTTATTTTGCAAACACGAGGACAGAAAAAAAGCCTGATACAGAACAATCCCTAACGACTAAAAACGATCTTCTACTCAATAAATCTTCTTAATGTTCCATCAATAAATTATATGACAGAATATCAGTTTCCCGACTTCTGCAGCACTAATATTATTAACAGACTGGTGGTTTGTTTAGTCGATATTCTATTCGCACCTACTCAGCGAGCACTATTAGCTGGGCGTGAACCAACGTAGAGCACCTCGTTTCGACATTGACATAATTCGCAACATCAAAGTAAATAGGAGATATCAATCCGTATACTTTATGTGTACTTGTGGACTTTAGTTCACTTAGTCAACACAATGTTCTTTAATGAAATATGAAGCCAGATGAGAAGCGAGAGCATTTCAGTCGTAAAATCCTTGTAGATGTAGTAAAATAAGATCATAACGTCGGTCTAGCATTAAATAGGAATAGTACTGGACAGAAGGAAATAGCTCAATCAAGCGAAGGCTTACACAACCAGGTCGATGTGGTTACCGTTGAAGAAGCAGAATTACTTGCGCTCCAAATAATTCAGATGAATGCTTTTTTTTTTTGTCAAAACCACTACACACTTCTACCATTAAAAATGCCGCAGCATCCGTTAATAGGTGTTTACGGTTTATTTCCAGACAACCCAATCAGCAAATGAGTGGAGTTAACAAGTTAACCAAAATTTTTGACAAAACTACATCAACCAATTTGGCACAGGACACGGTCAGGATAATTAATGTCATTCATTGCGCGTGCGCTGTTCATTGCTATTTTTTACTCGACTATTTTGTTGATAATGTATTTTGTATAAATAGGATGCCCCCGCGACTTGTTTCGTCATAATTATGGCATCTGATATGTGTACTAATATAGTTTGTTTTAAAAATGTAATGATAGTTGACAGGATGCCAGCATGTCATCTACATACATATGTTATCGCAACAAGAATCTTTCTAGTTTACATGAATATCAGGCCATTCTATGATTCTCATTCTGTGTCCAAGGGACAATATGAAAGTTAAAATTGTACTACACACACGCTTATATCACAACGTTGGTACTATAATGGTATATGCTCATAACCAAATTAAGGAGCAACGAGCATAAAACTGCGCTATATTGACTAAGGTACAAATCAATGTTCAGACTACAATTCAGTGAAGAAAGCTAAATACTTAGTGAGCCAGAAATAGAAATATAGTTAAACAAAACAATAGGTGCTTTATTGACTATATGGATATGAGCATGAGTCAGAAGTATATTCAGTCGTTTCTATCTGGGTTCGTACTACAATATTATGAAACAAATCGGCAGTGTATAAATTGACAGTTGTCGCTAACGCAGAAATTTCTGCATTGATGATATAGTTCTTTCGTTAAATGAAACAAGTCACTTTTTTCAAATCACAATTAAAAATAAAACAATACACAAGTAAAAAAACTACGGCGTATAACAATAAATAATTAAATCTGTGACACAATGCCTCGGAAATAGTAGCGAGTGACGTAATCTGACGTTGTAAATATACTGTGCGATATGTAGCCTGCACGCATGGGCGTTATACTTTATGCAATAAATACTATAATGGTAACCTACCCACACGAAATCAACTTTAATGTAAGTAGTCATATTTAGTTTATTGATCAACTGAAGCAACGAGAATCTTATTCATTTGTATTTGAGTTAATTTTATTTTGTTAGAGTTTTCTATTTTCTTTTGACTTTTTAGTGGGAAACTAAGAGGATGGTTTTGATAACGAATATAGAGACATAGAATTTGATAGTGGAGGAAGATATATTATTTTTAAAGACGTGCATTCGTAGCTGAATATATTGTCCAAGGTTTAAAATGTTTCAGCTTGATAAATGGTGCAAGATTCCGACCGCATCATAATGGATTCACTCCTTTTGATAAATACTGGTGCAGTATTTTCTCTCTTCTATTTCCTTATTAGAATCGATTTTTATCCATACAATAGATAAATTCACATGACTGACAATATTAGTGCGAAGCAAGGCGTCATGTCCAATCAGAGCTGCTTGACTATGCGCATCGCTGCGAGGCACTGGCTCGGAAATCGAACCTGACACTGTGACCTACATTCTAATGAAGCGTACTGTGTCGTACTGCGCATTATTATTTCTATGTTATGCTTTGTAGTAAAGCTCGTGTGTGCAAATGTTTTGTTGAAAATCGTGGGTGCAAAGGATCCGTTCTATTGTTTCAAATCTGTATTATTTTCCAGCTTGGTTCCAGGTTCTGTTTGCAAGATGAGGATAAGATACGACTCTCTTTATTATTATTATTTATAATATTAATTGATAAAGCATCCCATTGGATTTTTTTCTGAGAGATTTTACATCTTACAAAATGAACAACCCACTCTCATCACTAACGTTTCGATCATGACCATAAAATCTACATTTCCTAAGCCAGAATTTACCATAGAATATGCATTAACTGTTTGTCTATTTACACTTACTAGAAACACTTCTAATTATTTGTTGTGTAAATCTGATCACATGTCTCGAGACATTGACACATCTAAAGCATTTGAAGCCAAAATCTAGCATGATGTAAGCTTAATGGATCTACGATGTTATCCGTTTAAACCTTGTTAGCCGTTTGAAAACTATTGTGGGAATAATTGCACTCCAACGATATGGAGATGGAGATAAGGTTTAAGGTATCGCCGTAAATGGAAAATTATGTGAAAGTCAGCAAATTGTGATGTTCAGAAGAGTAATGGTTTCGCTTGAGTTTGTTTTGTTCTTTTTATGGTTTCTCGACGGCAATTTCATAATTATTTTTTGGTAGGTACAGCAACAAATTCTTTTTCCTTTTTATGTTTTTCAGATTGTTTTTAAACATTTCTCAATCATTGCATGGCCCTGTCGTAATGTAGTTCGCGTAATTTGCATCCATTATTTTAGAATAAAAAAAAAAACACTTACCAGGATAGAAGTCATGGGACTTGGACATCTTGACCCTGGCGCCAGTGTCCTTCTGCAGCTGGGCGATGGTCTCGCCACCCTTGCCGATGATGGCGCCGGCCACCATGGACGGCACCAGCACCTTGAAGTGGTATGTCGGCTCCACGGCTGCAGACCATAAGTAGCATAATGAGAAGAGTTCAAAGTTAATATAAGAAACTGAGCACTGTGTTTCGTTACGAAAAAATAAATAAGCGAAGAAAGAAAATCTAATTCAGAAAACTCTAGTATAGGTGCAACCCAAAAATGTTTGTTTAGATTATTTATGTAAAAGAAATAATTAGAGAAAAATACGAAATGATTTTTATTTAAAAATAAACAAGAACTGTTGAGAGCAAATGTTTGCATAGGACGCTATATTATAAGAGAAATAGCTAGATAATGTCGAAATTCGGACCGTATGTTCCAAACTATGGCTTCCAAATTACATATAAACTTAGATATAATTCGGAATTGGTAATAAATCAATACCATGGCTTTAATCATCTAATCATCAAAGGGTTGTGGGCTGACAACCCTTTGATGATTATGCGTAACACCAGACTATACGAATTGGATTCAACAATATTCTGAATATAGCTCCCAGCTCCCAATATAAATTAACCAGGGATTTACATAGGTAATCAAGAAAATACAACCGTGATTAAATGTGCAAAGGGTTGAATAAATTGACTAGCTTCGTTGAAAACGAATCCAATAAATGGACCGTGGTTAACATCTAAACAACAAAACACAAAGCTCAGCTTCATTCGACTACATTTAAATGAGGTTTCATGGGATTATGTGGATATTGCAGCTTGATTTCGACCATGAAATCCCAATTTATATGTAAAATATTTCAGCGTAGAGGCTGGTGATCAAAAGCGAGAGAAATTCGAACTTTGGAGCACCAGTTCCGGTATAGCTATCGCATGAGTCAGTGTGATGTGCATTGTTATGTATGTAATATGTATGTATTGTAAACCACACCTGCTGGACCTGTGCTAATGTCAGTCGCAATGTCGGTGTATGAAGATTCAATAGCCAACATCAAAATAAATTATTATATTAATTAGCACCAACATTAGCGTGTTTGGTGACGAATTAATTTCGCAAGTTTGTTTTGGCACGTTATGTGAGTTTCAACGTGCCAGTGTTAGATGTGTTTGCTTTAATGCTTTTAATTTTAATTTGAAGGCAAATAGTACAGCTTTTAATTGTATAGTTATTAACATGCAATTTATTTCGCTGATTAATGCCAGAGCTAATACAGATGGAGAATACGACGAAGAAGAAGTCTAAATGATTGATGATATAAATAAAATGATCCCTATTTCGTAGGCTCGTCCAAGTAAGAATGGGATTATGGTGAAATCGAGACCCGTACATGAAACATTTTGAAGAAGGATATCAAGTGTAGACCAGAAAGTTTTGATATTTCTCGGAGGTATGAACAAGTTGAATTTGACAAAGAGAACGGACAAAGTTGGCAGAAGCACAAACGAAGTACAGGACAGATTTCACTTGTTTGTTTCTATAGTTCATTTCTAATTACGCACCAAACCGCTTAGCGCGTTCTACTTAGAAAGTTACTTAGACAAAGGGTATCTAATCTCTAAAGAAAATTGCATTATGATTGAATTTTTTTAACGCAATAATTCAATCAAAAAGCAATTTTAAAGCAGACCTTGAGGGACGCCTCGTGGCTTTTGTTAAGCGTCATAAATCAGCTGTATTACGAAGCACCGTTGTGCATAACATTGTGAAGAAACTAGTGTGCCACCTACATTCAATATGTTTCAATTGAGTGGCATCCCACCGTCTGACAGCGCGTCTCATTTGACCTCATTTCAAATGGAGCATGGCAGTTCACCTGCCACATCTAGCACCGCAAGATATGAGCGACAACACTCCAGCTACTATTTTTCCTTCAATCTATTAGCTAGTCTGTCGACGCCAGTAAAAACACAAGTTATTTTTTAACGAGTCCCAGAAAAACAGGCGGTTAAATAAATGCGAGTAAAATTTTCACAACTTTGCGGGAGTGCGGTCGGTTCGTGGTTCTGTGCATTAAATATTGTTACATCTGAGCTTTATCTGAATTTTATATACTTCTTCGTTTAAAACTACAATTTAAAACATAGCTCACTTTAAAAGTTAGATTACACAAGCCGCTTAACCAAAATAGGTAAACTTCTTGAAAATATCCAAAACAAAAACCTCCAAGTGAAAAGTGAGGAGTGTACCTATATGAAAAACTGTCCCGATAAAAATAACGTTATGGAGGACGGCGAGATTCTCAGATGGAAACATAATACAGTGTCTGCTATCCAATATTCTTTTATTAGGTGTATGACTTAATTTTTACAGAGTTTTAATACTTATTTTAATTATAAAAAAATAAAAAATGTGAACAGCGAACTTAAACTGAGAAATGTTGTTAATCGTGTTCTATGGCCTTGCGCCATCTATCGGACAGCATACGGATATCGTCGCGAAACTTGCAGGCTTTGAGGCGATAAAATTGACGAATTTACGCACATCATCCAGCGTTTTGAACTGTTTATCCACTAAGCCGTGCTGCATTGACCGGAATTCCCATCCCAAATCCAAGAGGGTCTTCAGGTCTGAGTCGCACGAGCAACGTGAGGTCGAGCGTTGCCATGCAGCAATATGACTTCCCGGCTTCCTTGCCCAGTAAATGGTAGCACACCCTTCATGTCTCACCAGAAACACAGAAGAACTTTCTTTAAGTGGCTGTTCGGTTTCGGCGTCGATGTAGAGGGTTGCCCGAGATCTACACGCAACTTTTTACGTTTAGGATTCTCGTTAAAATATACTTCTCAACACCCGTCACAATTTTCCACAAGAAGTCCTTTTTTTGCTGCCGGGCAAGCAGTGAGACACGTATTAATACGTTGACTTAGGTTATGTTCGGTCAACACATGTGGGACCCACCCATCTTCCAAGTTTTTGAATTTTTCCCATTTGGTGCAAACGCTTGGACATAACTGTTTGGGTAACTCCTTATTGAGCTGCAAGCTCTTTTTGCGTTTGAGTTGAGTACTCATCCAGTAAAGCTTGCACTTCACACACTCATCTTCAAACTTTCGAGGCTGCCCAGGGCGCGGCTGGTCACTAAGATCGAAATTACCTACCGATCATTTTTCTCCAGACAGTTCATTTTGTTATATGTATGTATATATGTATCTATGTATTTTTATTAATTCTTGTATTGTATAGTGATTTCCTAGCTATCTATCCCGTATGTTGCACCTACCATATTTTGTCTCTGCATCACCCTAAGGTTGACTGGTAGAAAATGCCTCAGGCATTAAGTCCGCCTTTGTACAGTACTTTTTTTTACTTGTGCATAAAGTTTTAATAAAATAAAATAAATTACCACTTCTAAAACCGTTGTACCATTCACGTTTCATAAGATACAACGTCGTCACCAAGAACACTACAAATTGATTCTCGTGCCGAATGTGCTGTTTATCAGTTTCCATCGTAAAATTTACTTTTCTGGGAGGTTATTCTAACTTGCATAGACTTGTCGTTTGGTGTTCTAAAATCTTGGGTCCGATCCTTACAAAAGCAAAAAAGACTGCGGAAATATTTCTGTTTTAAATAATATATAGTTTAAGCTTTAAGAGAAATCTGTAAAAACAGATTTTTTTTTGTATTTCTTTATGTTATCTATTTTTGTAATGTACAGATGCCAGCACATCAAGCTACTCAATCTGTCAAATATCTTTAATAGATTTTGAACTTTATCGCTAAAGCATTAGGTTCAAAATTGATTGGGAAAGTTTGACAGTTCCAGGTAGCTTGATGTGCTGGCGTCTGTACAATAAAGTATATATAAATAAATAAATAAAATACTACGGAAAAGATGTCTCAACGACAACAACAATGAATATACAACGTGTAACGGAAAGGGGGTATCAACCCTGAAGGAGGTGAATGTGCTCATGAAACTCAACAACTTTCCCCAAAGAACATAGGTCGAAATATGAAAAAAAAATTTGGCCCTCCCATAGTAAATCAATCAGCTGGTAGTCAGTTTTGTAAGGGAGGGCCAAATTTTTTTTTCATATTTCGACCTATGTTCTTTGGGGAAAGTTGTTGAGTTTCATGAGCACATTCACCTCCTTCAGGGTTGATACCCCCTTTCCGTTACACGTTGTATATTTTTCTAGACAAAAACATTTTCTAAAACGATTTAGAACGCGAGCGGTGCAAATCATATTCTTTTCAAACATCGTGCGCTATAAAAAGGGTTGTCATTGATTTATAGATCTTCATGACGTAGCTAAACGCCTCAGTGATGAATTTATTATGGTGCTTTCTCTGCGTCATCGTTATCTCACGTATCATGGGTAATAATTGGCTATTATTTTATGCTCATTACGTTACTGCTGCAACCAATGATTTTTGGTGACATACATTGTTGAACAACAAAGGATAGGTACGGAGATACGGACTTGCATCTAACCATAAAATCCAATTAACTTTAGGGAACTCCGACTTGACTCTATAACAAATTGCTTTATTTAATTTCTGCACAACAGGAAAAGCTTCATTAATTAACTCGGGAAAAATTGCGATACCAGAGATCTACAGCTGCGAGAGTAGGCCATTATAATTTCTCATCATTTAACTTAAAACAAAACTTGGAATATTTTTCATCTACGAGCTGCACCCATTCACGTCAAAATAAAGAGACATGGACAATGGCAAAGAATTTTTCCGAGAGAAAGTTTTCTATGTACAACCTCGTCATTATCTGGAAGGGCATGCAAAAAGGTCTATTCTTCCTACCCCACATTAACAATGGAGATCCGAGGCTTATCCGACCGCCTCGGAAGCTGATAATCTAGACCGGGCTGACCACTGACGAATTATTTCGACAAGGTTACGCCAAGTTTAATTTCGCACTCAATTTGGCATTCTCTTCATTCCAATAACGTCGACTTATCAAAGATTACAAGCCTTTGTAGCTTTCGGGAGGTTTCTAACAAAAGATTTTTTCTGTTTAGAAATAATAATAAGCTCGAATTCGGGAGTCAGCTCGCTCTTTGACAAAGGAGCTTATTTAATGGCACGCTCGTGTTCATTCGTGTTCTCATTTTTCGCATCAATTATTTTTTAATAGCTGTCTTCCTTAGAAAGTTGTTCGTGTTGGTCGTCATAGAAATCGGAGGATTATAAATAGGTGAGTTTGCCGCACCGCTGCCACACCTCTACCGTGTTCTAGGTCGCGACCTTACGAACACACGTTGCCAAGCGCCGCATTTGGCAATGCTAAGCCTTTAAAAAGTTTGGCGATGCAAGCTTTTCGACACGAATATGTATTGCTTTCGCTAAACATGATCATGTAACCGATGCTACGTCTAACGAAATCTGACGGGTAGAGGATTCTTAATTGGCCTAGCAGCATCAGGAATGACGACAGTACTTACTTTTTCTCATCATCACATATTACATTGGCCCGTGGAAATTTTATTTATCTGAAATCACGTAGTTTATTTATTTATTCGTAGTGGTTTGCATAATGATAATGTAACGTTGAAAATGGCTATTCTCTCATTATTTCGTATAGTATTATGAGCTTTGTGTCCTTGTTAAGTCTGAGCAATGTGCATTCATTTGTTCAGCAGTGACACGTAATGAGAATTTGTTGCTAGCCACTGACCACAACAGCTAATACAACATGGTGTTTGGATATTTCTAAGTTCTAACTGGTCATATTCTCTGCTTTGTGTTCAAATTAATCATTATTTAAACTAGAACCTCAAGGTTCTAAAAGTAACATACAGTGAAAATTAGTAGTTATGATTGCAAAAACTGACGTAAACATTATAGGTTTGTATTGCTCTCTAGATTTATTGCTAAGATCCGTGTTGAATTTTAGAACGAATCATTGAGAAGCTACTGTAGCTAAATACTGGAGACTCATCATTACAAAATTTGAACAGACCACATACTATAACTGTGGTAGTCCATATAAAAGCGTTAAAGAGAAATCACGTTACAAAGCAGCATATAAACCCGTCAATTTACTGCATGGAAAGCTAGCAATCACATCTCGTCAATCAATTAGCTTCAGTCGACTTGTAACAGTCGCATCAGAAGAGCATTGCTGTCATGAGCCGATTGTTCTAACCGAGCACCCGGCGACATTGACGACCAATCGATACTAACAAGTAACAATCCACTGTAACGTCAAGCTGCCTTTCATCGACTGTAACTGCCGCTTTAATATTCTAAACTCTGCAACAAAATCTGTGCCAGTGGCGTGCCGTTTTTTTTTTTTCTTTTTTAAAGACCGGACACAAGGCCTGAAAGAGGGCGGAAGGCACGAGAGGCCTTTACCCCCCAGTACGTGAATGTAGGCCGAACAGATAGGAATCTTTTGTCAGGTCGCTAGCCAAGATAGATTTTGCTGTGTATTCAAATTTTGTTACTCCTACACACTTTTGTAAAGCGGTAAGCACTAATTTTGAAGGTTCCGAAGGAATCTCTAAGCTTTTTAGTATTTATAATTTTGTATGTGAAAGCTGATGTGTTTTCTGTGTATGATAGGATATTTTTTGTTTGGCCAGTGTCAAATTGAAACAAAGTATATCTGTAAATACAGCTACGAAACTAGTTTTCTAGAATGCCCTCTATATTTAGACTATTGAGATTCAAGTGAACAATCGATATTAAAGGAAACCATAAAAATGCGCATATTGTTATAACCGGCTAAAGATTAAAGTAGCATCGAGCACCTACATTATATAAATATGGTTCTCGACGTGTTCCCATTCCAGAAGGTACTCGGTGTGCACAAAGCTGCTGGCGTTTCATCTTTGTGCTTTGATCCGGAGCTGCTGCTGAGATTAATGGCGACTTTGTCTCTCGTCATCCCTCACACAGCATATAGCTGCACTTTTTCCCAACATCCAAGTAATTAGTGATTATTACGAAGAGGAGAATATTTCTCACAACATTTTTAAAGCTTTTAAGACATTGCGGCAACTCTTGTCATAATAATCAGCAGTAAAGAAATAAGCTTTATAAATTCCCGGATCAACTTGGCTGCACAACTTCCCCAAACGTTTTAATCTTCCTTAAAGTTTGTCTAAAGCGGGAGGTACGTACGGACGGTATTTATTTTTACCGCATTTTAGCAAAATGGCCGCGCAAGGCTCTAATAAATCACGCGTGATCCGATCACTCGGCGGTGTCCATCCCGCGGGGCTCTGAGGTTATCTGCGGCTATCTAAAAAAGGCCCATGACGACATAACGATAGCCCGCTTGCGCATCAAGCATGCATTATGCATGAAAATTATCCAACCTACTTACCACAACAAACAAAATATGAATATATTTAGGTTAGAGTAATCTATTGAAAATATATGTGGACACATTGTTCATCCGAGCTTACTTTACGTTGACATTTCCTCATAACGAGCTAAATACTTAAGAACATGAACAATCTGATACGCTAAATAACACAACAGCTATTTCAGAACTCGGTGGAATTATGCGAAGTTTCGGGTTGTCTAAACAACAAACCCTTTGCGTTAAAACAGCAGCTATTTGGCACAATGCTGGAATGGCCGGCCAAATTCAGGACACTAACCGAAGTAATGCAAATACTGAAGGTAGAACACGAACGGAAATGACGCAAGAGGGAGGGGGTCCCGGCTCGAATACAGCTGTCAATAACGCAGACGTGCTGTATAAAGGCTTTGAAAAACAGACGCGTCCCTTCCCGAGATTCTCTTTAACTGGAAAAATGTAAAATTGGAAAACCATTATGCCTCATTTATAAAACTTATCGACGTCTGCCGCAAATTCGTAGAAATGGGACTGGATGACTTTTTACGGTCGTTAACTTTCTATTATGTGAATTATATGGAAGAAACCATATTTATCGACTTGAGGACTAAAATTGGGCACAAACGTCGCAATTTCATGCCCAATTTTCTAACCAAAGTTACACCTGCCTTTTCGGCAAACGTCTCTCGTAAAATTCATGTTCAACGTTACGTGACGTAACGCCGTCTCCACACTTCTGATTTAAATAGGGACTTATATTATTTTCTTCTGCTCATTTTTCCTATAGACTGATGCAGAGAATACTTGGATTCAAACTCACATCTGAATTGGTATTGCGTTTCTGATAAATACCCCAGACTCATAAGGTTATCATTGTTTTAACATTTCTTTTGAAGATAACGTGTGCGCCAGTAATAAATCATTCACCCTGGCAATTGTCTCGTTAGTAACCTAGCAACTAGATGAAAAAATCGGAATGTAAATTCGAAATATCCCAAATATTTTATTGATCGAACTAAAGACGTTGGAGGACGGGGGACTTACAAATAAATGTCTGTTATAATAAATTAAGGTACAGCAAGGATTCCTTTCCTTACATTTCATATTTTTTGCGTAAGATCTTTTCGATCGCCCCACTTTTTTCTTTTCGATGAGCTCGACTTTATAGAGCTTCCAGGAGTCCCGCAGTGTTCAAATATTTGTACAAACATTCTTCTGGTGAATTTATACAATTTTATTCAAATTTTCTGTAGACAAATTAACGGTGAATAGAGGGGTGGGCTGACCTGAGTTTTTAAGAATGCTACGGTATAATATTTTTAGACCACTTTACAAAATAACAGAAATGCTAAAATTACCATCTGATGGCACAGCTCACAAAACCGTAGATCAAGAAGATGAATAAATCAAACGCGATTCAGACATCTCTCTATGAGGCGAATAGTGAAATGCAAATAAAACTAACAGCAATATCGTAAAACATGATCGGACAAGATTGCACAGCCAATGCACGAACGTTTGGAGCACCCAGCATTTGTCATAGCGTCGTTAACACGAAACAATTTACAATACCCTGTTATACTCACATGTTATTTGAATTGACATCGAAATTTACGGCTTGAGCAGCCTTAGCAAGAAACTGAATGTAATAGAGATATGTTGGCAGACTTTAATGAACGCGACTACATGATTAATGATGATAGTTTAACGTTATTAGTGGAATTCATTTCGATCATTAGTTCTAATCTGCGGACATCCGAATGAGTTTCGATTTTCGAAAAATATAGTTTAAATTAAAGATGCCTGTCCTTCAAGTAATATGATTATCTTTTAATTATAATAAACTAGATATTACGCGACGAAGCAACATATAGATACGAGAAACAAAGAAAAATTCCGATACTAGCAACAAACCGATAAAAAATGAGATAAATAAATTAAACTAAAGAGAACAAAATTGTCATCTTAAAGAATTGTGGACGGCACCGCCGAGTACGGCCCAGAAGCAGAGCGCAGAAACCCGGCGCAGGTCCGGTGGGGAGATGCGCTGGATGCGTACCGCGAGGGCTGGTCCGAGGTGGCACTGGAAAAGAGTTCCGGGAAGGACTTGGGGAGGCCTTTGCCCAGTAGTAGGACAGTAAAAGATAAACAAAAAAAAAATTATATTGTGAAAAATGCATTCCGAAAAAAAAGCACAGTATGTAAATGGAACCCGTTTGAGGAATTAAGACGCCCTACGCCTAACACTTTCAGAGTTGAAGGGTTCACGAATTACGTCAGATCAAATACTACCCTCGTTAAGGCCTACGCCCATATCGGTGAATATTGTGTTCAAATAGCCAATCTCACTTCTGATTAGGATAGCACTCAACCAAATTGGACTATGATAGGACTGGCGCCACACACGGAAGCTCCTCGCGATATCCCAATAAAATTAATCAACGGAACAATTTATCAACGTCCCAAATAAACGCTAACAATAACATTTTGTTAAACTGAGATTAGGAACACCTAAGATACAATTTTTAAGTTTCCCACAAGCAATCGCAACTCGTATTTTATAGACGTTACTGCGGTCCGACTCCAAAGAGTTCTCACATTAAACATCAAACTTTACGCTGTTAAAATAATAAAATGAGGATAATTCATTTCGTGTACCTCATTTCTCGTTTATGCCAGTCATTACATATTCAATTACAATTTACGGTTGGCGGGTTCCAGGGTATTTTTATAGAGAAATGCTCGTACATTTATCCGTTGGCGAGGTCGCACTTCCTTTGGCGCTTGTGCCAGATAAAAAGTCGCACTCCAGAAGCTCTTGACAAGCTCTTTAGCTTCATCAACGCTTTCCACAGATGCTCGCTCGTCGGCATTCAAAAATGGCGGTTTAGCCAGCGATTATCCCGCATTGACGTATTTGCTCTGCGCTTTGCATAAGTCTCAACATCTATCACATAAGTAGTTATTTTTCGTCTTGTTTTCTCAATCAGTAAAAACTTCAAAGGGCAGGTTTTAGCAAGCACCATTGGGTGTCCCCAATGGTGCTTCATTCAGGAATTTTGTAGATATTGTAACTAAATTGGTGATGAACATCCAATTTTGTTTGATAAGTGGCGATTACCTCGTTTTATATCAAACATAAGACAGAATAGGTAGTATGATTTACCAACTAGTACCAGTCTACCAGTGTCTCGCCTAACTACAACATTTTACACCTTGACGAGTTATGTAAAACAATTTTAACGCTTCGTTTCTATTTAAATCACGTGTTGGGCCTTAAACCTTGAATCTTATTCACGTATGAAGTACAGCGACCGTAAAACCAGTTACTTCTAAGGACTACATAGCGAGGCTCCTATAGTTGTAGAAAATATTGTATTTTTATTGAATTTCTTCTCAATAAACCGGTCACAAAATAGCGGTGTGCCTCTAGTGGGTGCTTCAATCCACTAGCTGTGACCTACTTCAGTGCTTGTCAAAGGCTTACAGTTTGATTCCGTGGTAAAGTGCACATCGGACACCAGTTGAGATATGAGAGAGGATGCTCGTGTTATGTTGCGTCAACGATTTTTTGGAACGTGTTTCATTTGTGAGATTTAATCGAGCACGCTTCCAACATTGCGAAACAAAAATTGTTTTTATGCTATCGCTGCGAATGGCAGGAATCTAAACTTTCAGATCCATCAAAAATTCTCTCGACACAAACGAAAATTTTCAGCAACATTTATTTCGAAACTGTAGAACTTCAACAAAGTGAGCTCAAACTCGGTACACAAGTGTACCGTCAGCACAATAGCGTCAACAGCCGTGGACGTGCCTTTTGTTACATCACTTTAAAAACCACTAACTTGTTTACTACCATTTTATTCAGCCATATTTCACGTCATTTCGAAATGGCCATTAGGCGCAAAATCTGAAATATTCTTGGTACCGCCAGGAGTAGACATTCTAATACAATTGTAATAAATTGCAATTCACGTCCTAATTCTCATTCTAATTGTAGCGTAAAGCGAATTTATGTTTCTGTCCACAAATAATATACCTAAGTCTAGTATTGAGGTCACTCATGATTATGTAAAAATAGATAAACGCTGTATGTCATGCGTGAATGTTTTTATAATATCTGAAGAGTTGTTTGAACTTAAAATATAGGATGAACGAACTACAAAGAAATGTTTGCTGGGTGCGCTTCAACCTTTTTGCAAACTACGTAGCATGTGCGCAATGGGGTGAATTGGGGTAAACTTTCCTGGATAGATTTCGTCGGAAGCTGAACTAGGCTTTCAAAACTACGAAAAACATGGGAGAGGTGCCAGTACCGGGCAGTGGCGGCATCTTCATCGATTTCCGTGACGTAACGTTTTCTTGAATCGTCCGCATAGAGTTGTTCATATCCCAAATCTTTGGCCCGAATCTGAGTCACATAGCTGATCGGAATCAGTACAGTTTCGTGGCACGTGCGACTTAATGCACTTTCCGTGATAGCTGTTCAGGATTTCACAACAAAGCGTGGCGCGGGCGAGGGGCCGCGACACAATGGCGTGCATTCGACGTGTGCTGCACTAACCGTTCAATTATTGATACGCAAGGCCACTGTGAGCGTGGAGGGAGTTTCAGACTGCCAACATAATTATTTGACTATGCACGATATTGATTCAAATCATAGCGCAACAGAGACATTACATTACATTGCCTTTGATGAATGTTATCCACATACAGTTTGATCGACAAGACCAAAGAAAACACAAGGAATGTACGATCTAACGAAACGTTCGATGATCGTCGAATAAACCCGAGCGAGCAAAACAACTATTTCCTTTTTATTTTTTACTTTACGTAAGTACGTATGTCACTATGTTCCATTTATCTACACAGAGCGGACCTGGCCAAAACTGAGACAAAGATCTGGCAAAAGTATGATTTATTTACAAAAGAATCTAAATATGAGAATGCCAAGCCTGGAGTGCCCGGGAGGGGTTCTGCAACTTGCTAAAATAATTGAATAAACTTGAAACAAAAACAAAAGAGCATCCGATTTCAGTCCGCCCTTAAAACGAAGCCTCCGCTTTAACTCTTCAATTAGAAACTTTACGCCGTCTGTCAGTGAAAGTCTTCCAAAATGAAGAATGTAGGTCTCTAAGTCATAGTGTAAGAGTTGCGTAAGCGTGTACGTACACTTGGATAAAAACGAAAGTGCCTAGCGGGCCTGCGCATCCAAACGGCTCTAATAAACACTTATTGTGTTCGATAACATTACATCGTGCTAGTGATTGTGTACTTGTTTCTGATACTTGTTATAAGTGGAGAACGCTAGTTTTATTGCTGTACATTTTCCATCATCAAAATATTATTTTCTCTGCTTCTCAGTAAAAGTATTTATTTTAGTATATTCGCGGAATCTATGTAACTCAAGATCAAACAATTATTTGAATAATACTGGCATTTATTTAAGAGAAAGACTGCACATGTCATAATATATTATTTTAAACATATCTTTTATGAAATTTAAACATCTATTTTTATTTATTATGAGGGGCTTGTGGCTAAGTAATAACAGCCGCACGGGTTGATCGATCAGGTTAAGCTACGCTTGCCACGGTTGGTCCGTGGATGGGTGACCATCTTCACATACCAAGACCCCTCCGTGCCTCGGAAAGCACGTTAAGCCGTTGGTCCCGGCTGTCATTCGTGGATCTTTGACAGTCGTTACGGGTTGTCAGTAGCCCGAAAGTATGACAACCAGTCTTATATCACAGTCTGGTATCATATTTCCCAGAAACTGGGTTGTGGAGGTCAGATAGGCAGTCGCTCCATGTAAAATACTGGTATTCAGCTATATCCGATTAGACTGGAAGCCGAACCCAACATACTTGGTAAAAGGTAGGCAGATGATGATGAAGAGGATATCAGGTTTCTAAGCCCCACGAGGTAAACTAAAAAGTTTTTTTTCGCTTAGACCCTAATTCTTTCGTTTGGCGTAGTAACTGCTCTTTCTTTCCTCATACGGGTATTAGGACCAAAATCATTAAGTACACAAGCATTTGTTTATTCGCAATTAGGGCATGCAAACCGGTTACCCGGATAACCGAAAAAACCGGATAACCGACTCATTTTAAAACTCGGGTTTTTTAGGATAACAAACCGGATTTTTCGGCTTTTTCGGTTTATTCTATTTGATTTAATAATACTTTAATTTTTCCAAAAAATATTAACTGTTATTAGTAAAACAGTGTAATAAGTTTAGTTCCTATTTCGGC
Source organism: Eremobia ochroleuca (assembly GCA_949629135.1). Lineage (NCBI taxonomy): Eukaryota > Metazoa > Arthropoda > Insecta > Lepidoptera > Noctuidae > Eremobia > Eremobia ochroleuca. The sequence continues at coordinate 813,689 of OX451403.1, read as the reverse complement.
CACTCTATTTTATATATATTTTCTAATTTACATCCTTGTCGCACTACTAATACTACTGTGCCACGCTGCCGCCATTTTGTATTTCGGTCAGTCTGTGAATAATAGTGACACGAGTGCACGTGTTGTGTTTGTCGGTGGTTAATGGTTACATTGCAGATATTATTTTTATCAAGGTAAGTTTAATCACATTATTTTATATCGCTCGTATAATATGCATTGCTAATATTACATGAAGTGGATGACAAAATACTGAAATGTAATCACAGCAGGGATGTTTTGCATTTTCAGTAATAGCTTTAATCAATTAAGTTATGGCAGACGGCGCTTTCTTATTTTTGTAAATATGTAATATACCTGTGAAATGAAAACATGTTTTTGTTTAAAGTAGTTTGATTTGACCTGATCACATAAACACATTGTTACATTAAAGTTTAATATTTTGATTACTATATTAATACCGAAGTATAGAATGGTTTTTGGATATTGTGAATGTTAAAAATAAGTTTTTATTTAAACATTTGAAATGTACAGAGTCCGGTTGTATATACCTACAGCAATATAATAAATTGGTTCTTAGTTATACACAAAACTGATTCACTTTGCTCTGCTCTGTACTAGTGTAAACTGTATTACGGTAAAAATTTATACATAGCTAAGTAGACCTAGAAAGTGTGTGCATTTCACTAGACGTCGCCTAAAAGTTCCTTCCAGTTGTCTGTTATTATTTTCAAGATTATGAATATGAATGTTTGTTACAATGACACTTAATATTTACAGAAAGAAAAATCATGAAAAGGGCTGGCGATAAAGATGGCGCCGATACGGCCAAAACTAAATATGTGGAAAATAAAAAATCAGCTGGTGATAAATCATCAGTATGGTTTTATTTTTTGCGTGCCACAGACGGAAGCACTGCCAAATGTAAACAATGCAATTAATTTTAATATTTTTAATTCACATCTATAAGAATGACTGATTTATTATTATTTTGTATTGGTGAATTAGTATTTAGGCGATATTGAAATAATTATTTTCATCGCATTTTATGTACTGTTGATTTTGCTTGTTTGTATTTTATGACATTTAAATTGTTATTCAATATTCTGTGATTTTAGACCTAAGTGTACCTACTAAATGTTCCTAATTTCGTATGTTAAGTTTTGAAGAATATGTTATTTTTGTAAATAATAATATCTTTATTCTATGTTATGTTTAAAGAAAAGACTTTTTGTTTTGTTCCTTAGTAGTTGTAACTTCTTTCAGTCTAAATAAATGCTCATTATTATAAAAATAAATTATATAAACGGAAAAAATACATATTTTGATTATACTTCAGCATTTTCATTTCTTTACACACATATTTCTAATTTCTTTAATAAAAATGGATAAAAATCCGAAAAAATCGATTTAACCGGTTTCACCGGTTTTGTAAACAAAAAAACCGAAAAAGACGGTTTTTTTAAACAACCCGGTTTTTGCATGCCCTATTCGCAATTAATAGGAAGTAAGGGAAAATATCGCAAAACATTTACAAGACATATTTTTGGCCAGAGAGCGCAATTACATTGGCGAATGATAAGATATAGTATATCAAATAGGTTACTTGCTCTTGGGTCAACGCGGCACGTTTTGCGACACTGCCTATTTTTAGTAATGTTGTTAAGGATAAACGTGGGTGTGACGCCAATACAAGTGTTATCAGACGTCCGACAAGATGATTGGCGATAAGAAGTATCTCAAAGACTACACATTTGAGACACGTGTCCCTGGCCGAGACCAACACCACTCCTGGTGAATTTTCATAGAAGTGAGGCGATTATAATACCAAGATTGCCAAAAAGCCTCTTTGAAAATGCTAGTTTTCATTAATTCCGAATCTTTACATTCTTTTAAGGTAGCAGAGGTCCAAGTATAGGTCCTTTGCGAAACCTCGAAACTAGTGAAATCATATGAACTAACGCAATTTTGACTGATACGAAATCGTTCATAGACAAGGCCGCCAAATACAAGAAAAACGAAGAATCTTCATCCGTAATATTGCAACGTACCTACGTCTCGCAATATCATAATCATATCGATAATATATCGATATCGATAATCAGAACTACTACTACACAGAACGACGGACGACGGGACTACTCTACTACTAGGAACGTGAGCAGTTTTTTTTTTTTTCTTAATTCTTTTAAAGACTTATAAAGACAAATATCTATCTATTTACATACACAATGACATGAACATTTACTGTTTAACGTATTCTATTATTTTAATTATTGTGAGTGTGCGGACTATGTGGGTCCTTGTTTTCGTTTTAATCATGGTCTGGCAGTTTCAGCAGTTTATGTGGCTTACTCAAATGTCTTTGGTATTTTTCGTCGAATCGTTGAGCTCCTTAAGCTCTGAGTTGAGCTGGACGGTTACTCACAAAAGCGTGCACTGACTGGACAGGTCCACTCAATCTGTGTGGCTCTTCCTCAAAAGACCATTTCAGACACCAATCTACATGGTCCTCAAAGATTATGTCCGGATTTTTATATACACATTGACATTGATGAATTTTATATACATAAATATTTACTTTGTAAAGTCTCTTTTTTTTATTATTGTGAATTTAAGGACTATGTAGGTCATTTCTTTTTTCTGTTTTCTTTCATAGTTAGTTTTAATCATGATCTGGCCGTTTGAGTAATTTACGCAGCCTACCCAAAGGTCCTTTCTTTGTTCGTCGAACTCCTCAAGTTCTGAGTTGAGCTGCACGATTTTTGACAAATGCGTGCACTTACTGGAGAAGTCCGCTCAATCTGTGAGGTTCTTTCGTCAAAAGATCATTTCAGACACCAATCTACATGGCCTCACATGATTTGACCAATATTATGTCTGGACTTTAAAAGATACTGTGACCTCTGAGTTTGTTTGGCCTTTCTCCTTAGAATAATCAGACAGGAAACGCCGACCTCATCTACTTAGTTTAAAAAAAGTTTAATTGACATGGAAAAGTGTTTGTACAGACGCCAGCACATCAAGCTACTTCAATCTGTCAAATTTTTTTAATAGATTTTCAACTTTATCGCTAAAGCTAAGGCGTTTATCGTTAAGGCTCAAAGTTGATTGGGAAAATTTGACAGTTTCGGGTAGCTTGATGTGCTGGTGTCTGTACAAACCTACTTACAGAATCATTTACCATAGTTTTTGTATTCGGTAAGAGATATTTGTGTTGTACGAATAAGTATTAGAATTCATCAATGACGATGAGACAGTTACAATCTGACCAGAGCGTTTCCTTTCACTTTCAATCCCAAAGATACATTAGATTTTCGCTTATTCGCTGTATTACATATAAGTACTGTTAGATCTTGCTTGATATAAGCCCCTAGTCACCGAACACAACGCCCACCGAAAAGGATGGAGTATAAATTCTTGGTCATCTCGTCACGAAATATCGTCGCTGTAAATTTTTATGACCACCGCATGCCTATTTACAAGCACCGTGACAGGTGAGTCCTATCGCCGACCCGTTCGACTTTATGTACAAAATAAACATGTCCGATTGACACGATGAACTCGATCTAGGGATTGGTTTGAAGAATATTTCCTACACTTCAAAACGTTACAAGGGTCTACCTCTACACATGAGAGCCTGAGATTCGAGCTGAGAAACTCGTTACAATGTCATGTCGAAGCCGGTAGAATATTACCGCATAGGTTGTGTTGCCGCACGAACACCTTCGGACCGATGACATTGGAATGAGTAACCACTGCGCAACTGAGCGTATCACTATACAGTGTGTCCGGACATGGACTAGCGATATTCTAAATACTTAAATATAAGCTATTTTAAAGTACTATTACACTATAGGCTTGGGTCCAATACACTTCCCCGCTATGTGGCAGCCATTTTGTTTTTTTTGTTGAAATATGCTCTATGCGAGTACAAAAAAAATCATATATCTCAAAGTTTTAGTCATACTGAGATAAAAATAGGCTTATTCGGAAGGCAATAATATTGTCTACCGTCTGCATTACAAAACAATGTGTTCACAATTCCATAACTTTTGAAAAAAAATGTGAAAGTCGAAAAAAAAATCAAAAAATTATGCAATTCAACCAATAATGGTTAATTACTACAAAAACAACCCCGAGAACTTTTTTATTTTTTATACTAGATCGACAGTTTTTGAGCTACGCTACAATGCAACATAAAATTCACAACTGTATGTTTAATACTTTAAGAGTTATTGTTGTTTGAACATAGCGTATGCGCAAGCACAAAACGTCTTTGTTAACCGCCAGAGTGTCATTTATGGCATTCACTGTATTCCATCTGAGAGCAGGCGAGAAATACTGTTCGTTACTACCGTGAGTAAGCGAGATAGAACGTATTAGTCCACTACCTGAAACAAAATCAGTTTTAAGGACAAATTATTAGTTGGGTTAGTTTAGTTGTCCCTCGCCCTGCGTTGTGATCGCTATCGCTACTTTCACTTACCGTCCGTGCTGTTTACGTGCTGCGTTAGTGTTTTGTATTTAAAAGTGTGATAAAGTATGGCACAGCGTCAATATTCATCGCAACATATTGCTGACATACACTTTGTGTATGGCTTTTGCAATGGAAGTGCAAATTTGGCTGTACAAGAATATCGACGAAGGTACCCTAACAGGCCTACACCGAGTCGCCAAACTTTTATCGACGTGCATTCAAGATTAGCGGAAAGAGGTATTCAAAGAGCTGTTAATGAACGCAATCGCTTGGTATCGCCCGAAGATGAAGAAGAAGTGCTTAGACTAATAACCAATGATCCTAGACTAAGCGTTAGACGGATTTCAGTGCAACTTCGAATGTCTAAGTGGCATGTATGGAGAATTTTGAAAAGAGAAGGGTTACACCCTTATCATTTTCGACGGGTTCAAGACGTGATCGAACCAGATTTTGCTGCGAGATCTGTGTTTTGTTCGTGGATAAATAGAAATTTGAGACAGAACCGTAATTTTTTACAAAGAATACTGTGGACTGATGAAGCCAAATTTACAAGAGCTGGGATTACAAACCACAGAAACGACCATCTCTGGTGCTCCGCAAATCCAAGGGCGGTGCGCCCAAGCTCATTTCAACATGAATTCTCAGTAAATGTGTGGGCCGGCATAATCAACGATAGGCTGATAGGGCCATTGGAATTGCCACCTACATTAAACGGCGCTAGATTTTTAGAATTCTTACAGACACAGTTTGCGGACAGCCTCATGGACCTACCTCTATCATACCGTCGGCGTATGTGGTTCCAGCTCGATGGTGCACCCGCGCATTTTTCTCGAGCAGTGAGAGAATATTTAAATAATAAACTACAGCCGTGGATCGGTCGTGGTGGTGTAGTAGCGTGGCCGCCTCGCTCACCCGATTTGACACCCTTGGATTATTTTTTGTGGGGTCATATGAAACAAAAAGTATACGCTACAGTTCCAAATACCAGGGAAGAACTCGTCGCAAAAATTATGGCAGCCGCCGAAGAAATTAGATCCGATTTGAATTTAATTAGGCGCTCATCAACCCAGGTGGCACAGAGAGCCGTAGTGTGTCTACAAGCTGGAGGTGGCCACTTTGAGCAACTGCTTTAGATATTTTAATCTTCATTTAATATTGGAAAAAACATTAAATAAAATTCAATATGAATGTTATGTTTTTTTAATGATTTCCTGTTTAGGGTTCCGACAAAGGCCTTTTGTGCTTGCGCATACGCTATGTTCATACAACAATAACTCTTAAAGTATTAGACATACAGTTGTGAATTTTATGTTGTATTGTAGCTTAGCTCAAAAACTGTCGATCTAGTATAAAAAATAAAAAAGCTCTCGGGGTTGTTTTTGTAGTAATTAACAATTATTGGTTGAATTGCATAATTTTTTGTTTTTTTTTTCGACTTTCACATTTTTTTTCAAAAGTTATGGAATTGTGAACATATTGCTTTGTAGTGCAGACGGTAGACAATATTATTGCCTTTCGAATAAGCCTATTTTTATCTCAGTATGACTAAAACTTTGAGATATATGATTTTTTTTGTACTCGCATAGAGCATACTTCAACAAAAAAAACAAAATGGCTGCCACATAGCGGGGAAGTATATTGGACCTAAGCCTATAGTGTAATTGTACTTTAAAATAGCTTATATTTAAGTATTTAGAATATCGCTAGTCCATGTCCGGACACACTGTATATTAACTCTATAACAGTCGATCTGAGAAGGCAATTAGTCGCTTTAACAGAACTAATGGATGCTTCAGATGGTCGGACGTGACTGAAAGTGGGTTCTAGTGAGTGCCAAACACTGACAGTTCACAATAAAGAAACCTTGTTACAACCGCCATGGTGACCTTCGACCGCTCAATGTCGTGCTTCTCGAAGACCTGTCATCAGTACACGTAACACTTTGCCAGCTGTCGTGTGCTATTTCTGTTGCTTATAATAGGTCAATGAGAGTCACAATTGAGTTCAGTCCGCGTGGGGGTAATTTGTTACTTTTTGTTTCCGAATGCTCCGTCGATACTATTTCAATGGTATGACTGGCTTGATGAGTTGACAAAGTTTTTTATATTCGTTTTTTTATTCACTTTTTCTGGCTATGTATTGTGTTTTTTTTTTTTTTTTTTTTTTCAATTTGTCGCTTGTGGTAGGAACTGTTAAATCTGCCACCAATAGCCTTTTACAGCACACATGGAAGATTACGAAGTCGTTAATTTTATGACTTTATTGATAACCATAAGGCTACGGAGCCTTATGACCCAGACGGGCAAAGGACAGACCCATCTAGGAGTGGTTTGGAGGCTTTCACTGCACAAGGCGGCCCTTACACCTAACAATACTAACCTTATTTAAGTACAAAACTAAACACAACACGAAAACAGACACAAAAACTAAATGTAAAGGATAAAAAAAAACTAATAAATAAATAAATTGATAACCATAGGACTACAAAAAGTAACCAAAGTTAACTGTCGTTAACTCGAAATCCTCTTGTAATTTGATAGAGTTTACACGACTTAGCTGGAAATCATAGGAACGTGTCGTTTTTCCTAGAACGCGTGTAGTCATTGGGGTGCCGTAAGTTCCTTATGACAGCAAAATTGCGATATGAACACAATCAGAGTCGATTCATATCACGAAAGTACATGACTGTTTCAATTGCAATAAATCAGTACTATCAACTAATGGGAACAAATCAAAATGGTCGCTTATTGTCATTTAGTTGGCGATTGCGCCTGCGCATGGCTGTTGTGGTAATGGGCACTGATAAACGCTCCCGATAAAATAAAAACTTTAGATTATTATTCTTACGTCGAAAAGTGAGTTCTAAAAACCTTAACACTCGATTGAATTTCGATCGATTGTATGGGTAGAGATAAAACGTTGTTATGATAAACAAACTGAATGTTACGATTATTGCTTTATTAGATGTGTATTTGTACTACGGAATGTAATTTTTGAATGTATTTTACTGGTATAATTACAACTAGTTTTATGTATTTCGACGCCTGAGAAACTATCGCTCTAGTGATACGAGCTCAAAATTGAGATTTATAGGTATTATACAGTATCAACATCCGTAAAATCGGATAAGCGTCTTGATTTTTTCCTACGAAGTAATTTAATTAATTTTAAAAAATTTAATAAGTAACCGGTTTATGCGACAGCTAAACCAAATCCCATGGACCAATAGCCCCATACAACTCGGAACCCCAGAACAACAATATGTTGCTTCAAATTCGAAGTTTCTAGACACAAAACACAAATCCGTCAAAGTATACCTGCTATCAGCTTTAATAGCATGAATACTAACAACAACCGACGCTCGGAATGCTAAACAGACGGTCGAGATCGATTTGAAACCTTTTGCGTAGCATAGGACCATTTTAAAATATTATAATAAGCATTCAGATTCAGACTCGCACAAAATTGCACCTTACTAATCTAAAAGGTAGGTGGATTTTAAAAACGAAACGGGCGTTGATGTCCCTCGAGGACAGCTTAGAATACAGTGTTATCCTCATTGCGTCATGATGAGGGGGTGACACTTTCTTACAGGGGCATTACAACGGAACATTCTGATGGGAGTAGGAGCGTGTTTGAGGCACTTGCGATTTTCCGACCAAGGAGACGGACTTCATTTGGGCGGAAAAATCTATTCCAAATTAAATTATCATTTAAGAATGCACTTTAAAACTAGGCGATCGTTATTACCAATCAGTTGACAGGTCTTAAAGATATACTTTGTCGCAGGTAAGATAGCGTTATCAGTATGCTTATCGGCAAATTGTAGAATAATATGAGAGCTCGTTATCAGTTTGGATCGTATTGATAAATAATGTAACTGTTATCTTTAGGTCTATGTGGCCATATGCCACTTAGTTTTTAGATATAAGCTGTTGTTAGGCAAGGTTATTTTACTGATGAGTTGAGTAATTCAAATAAGTTTTGAAAATTGTATGAGCTTTTCTCCCGTACACTTACTTTCCTTAGATTTTGTTGTAAATGTTCTTGCTCATACAGCGACGCTAGATTTAACAAAGTCATTTTTAATAAAAATGAGATACAAAGGACGCTTTTGTTTTGAACATAATTATCCCAGACGCAGTGATTTTGTGATCCCCGGGCACAATCCTTTGAGAATACATGCTGTATTTGTTTAGCGAAACTATTCCTTTATCCAGCTTAGAGCAAGACATTTACTACGTGAATAAATTATTATATTCACTCCGAAATAGAAATACAGAGAAGTTTTCGTACTTAGGGAAAATCTGGCAAACACATCGTAAACGGTTTCGGATTTGTTGGATAAAAGAGTAATCGTACCCGAAACGGTATTCCGTTATAAACAATACTGCCCAGTATTGTTTAATAACGAAAGGAAACGAACACATATTCAAACACATATTTCGGAAAATTCCTCCTAAGGCGTGGGGTTTGGAAACCACGTTGTCCATACGATAATTGGACAAAAAATGACCACTCAGTATATGTCAATATAAAGAAAATACGAAGAAACATGGACAGGAGAATAACAAAATGATATTTTCCTTTATTTAAATATTTATGATTGGATCAACAAGCATTTTGTGGGGCTGGAGACAGGCTCGGAGCCTCAGGCCACAAATCTGCGCAAAACATTCTAAGTATACATAGCCCACAAATACTTATGTATAGCTAGAGGTATTTCCGTTGCGATCGGATAGATACCATTAGAACGGGAAGATGCGAATATTGACTTGGTTGAATTCGAGGAGAAACCTTTGCAAACACAAATATTATTGGACCTATTTAAATAGGGCGGCTCAAGGAGCGTGGAGTTATGAGTTGGAATCTGACTTTTGGTCGATTTGCAACATATATAGACTTAATTTTACCATCGGAAAACATCACACCAGCAATGTTTTTTTTAAGCTATTCATGAATTTAAGTCTACGCCCATTAAATACTCTTTCAAATACCAAAAACGAAGTAACAATTCAGCACCTGAAGGCAGCATTACAAACAATGAACCTTTCTTTTCTAAGGGCCTCGCCCACGACTCCCCCGCGACATCCACTGAAGGACCAGCTTACAAATTGCGAGCCAAAACAAATATTTATTTCGACACAATACCTCTTTACAGCGGCCTGTTTACACGTAGTTACGAACTTATGATACGGGCTCTTGTGTTTATCATACGTCGTTAAACGCCCGGTTTAATGTTAATTGGCAGTTAGGTCTTTGTTAGCAACACACCCTCTCAGTTGAAAGGTACGCTGTACATTCGAGATCATCATTTTGTTAGGTGCTTCCTAGATCTAGGAAATGGGATCGGTCGTCGCTTTCTGGAAACCGACTTTAGCCACAATCGTTCGAAATTCTCGGATACGTGCGGTTTTACCCTGCCGGACTCGACCCGGATGTCGATGTTCATAATCCGGAAATACGAATGTTTTGCGCGTTTGGATTTAAAAATAACTTTTTGGACTACATAATAGATGACTCCTGGGTGGGTTCGCCATTGATGACCTTTACAAAGTTTGCGTGGTTATCATAAAAAACGCCATAAAACGAATAATAAAAACTTGAAAATATACTTTAGTCAAAGTTGGATGTTTAAGCACATCACGACATCGTTAATTTTTGCGAAGGGATAAATAACACGCAAGCCAAACTGCGGTTGCTGTAGTATGTACTAAATCAACGAGAGGCTCTAAAATACTATTTAAGAACACTAAGTAAAAACTTAACGTAGGTTTTTAATAAGAAAACTCAGGGGTATTTGGAGGGCCAAGGGAAAACCGCCAACGCAAAACTTCGATTAATTAACATTATCATTTAAAATACTTAAGTAACTCTCTACATAAATACGTATTTTTTAATAACTGCTTTGATCTGGGTCGAATGTTAAGGTGTCCCTAGGGTGCGGACTCCGCTTTTGGACACCTCACGTAGGGCGAAATGGTTCGTGCTCCTTACGGGTGGAGAGCTGACGTGTAAGATTACGGGAATGTAGAATTATACTGAGAAACAGACCGTATAATTAAATTATTAATGTTTTGGTAAATCAGACCAACGCTTTCGTCATAATTGAAAAAATTAGTAAACAATTTCTGACGGCATTTGGACAGATATTAAATACGCCTGTCCAATTCTTATTTATTCTGGTCGGCTCCGAACGTTATTTTATTTAGTTTACGCACGCCTAATAAATAATTAAATTTTCATGTCAAATCATAACGACTATGGCTATCTAACCGTACAACGTGTAGTGATTAATTGTGCAACCAAAAAGGTTACAATTCCCTTGACATTTAGTATGTGTGGTTACCACGGCCGCTGTCGACGAACCGTCCGCGGGAAGTGCGGTAATCATGTGCGTTGTGGCGAGCGCATTAGTTTCATAAGATTAATTAATGGAATCATTACCGCACATTAAAAGCGTGCTAATTAAAGATGCTTGTGTATGGGATGGACTGCGCACTCAATTTTAGATTATTGTTTACTGAAATAAAACAATTTTATCAGGCAAATGGGACTTTGCACTGTATTCAACTTGCTATCAAAACTGAAATACATAGTAACAGAATAGTGTTCAAAAAGACTGTAGTCAAACCTCTATCACTCTGCTGACCTAATCAAATGGAGTGTATGAAACCACAACATCGTCCTACCAATGCATTTAGTTCAAGTAACTAGTATACACGATCTAAACCAACACGTTACACTGCGTAAACATTTGTCACGTAACCCAAGAGACAACACTTGACAAATTGCTGGCAACCTTCAGGCCAATCAAGCGCCCTACGATAGACAATAAACTCTAACGCAAAGCTATTCAACTTAAAATCATATAGCGAGGCAGAATGTGCAGCCAGTACCGGTAATGACCTTGCCTGTCATCAATCTGATGTCAGCGAGACCTTCACATAGTTACAAAACGTATTGCTTTTAATTTACGTTTGTCTGTTAAGATTCATATTAAGTAATTCTTTGGATAATTCATAAAAAATTCCTTTCTAAAATCTAGTGTATAACGAAGGCCGAATAGATTGGCTGTCGAAAATTACTGATGAGACTGCCAGAACTAATTTGGCAAAAATTTGGGGAAGTTCCGTAATATTTTCCCACAAATATGATGCCTGGTTATCGTAGTATTCTATAAAGAACATAACAAATATCCAAGTAGTGTGGTTAACAACACGACATGTATTTTATCAGTAAGTGCATGCAATCGTAATTTTCCCATATCGCGTCGAGTCGCATTTCCGCGTAGGTTTAGGTGCGGAAGATTTTCAATATAATCCGTACGACAAATTTCACGGGTTAAATAGCTCTTGAAAACTCGTCGGGGGCACACTGGGCCGGGCTTGCTGACCTGGGCAATACCGCCGCTCGTAATTAAGGAACATGGGCCCAAATGACATCCCTTCCTACAAACTCGTAACAACTAATGCCGTGGAATGGAAAAGCCGAATGTTTTTGCATCCCTCAGTGTCCCAATGTTTTGAAAATCTCCATAAAAGACGGAATACCTCGCGTTAACGATAGAGGGATATTTTTCCATCTCTGATGCTGGTTCTGCATACCAGCAGAACACAATTATTAAATAAAAAAAAATAAAGCTATACATATTATAATATTAACACAACGACATTCTACCGTCCGATAGATAACAGATGCTCAAGGCAGCAGTATATCACATTTACTGCAGTGATCAAGTCAGTGATAAACAACTTACAGCCTTGCTGATCCAGATAGCAAGTGTACTCATAATCATAAACTTAATCTAATTAGATTTTTTTTTAATGATGGTGATACAGTGCCAATCTATATTACTTGTGGTATTTCAATTTTTAATGATCTAATAATGCAAAATAAATAATGTTAATTGTTCCAATTGTTAGTTGTAATTTAAGCCAATAAAAATCAAAGCAAAAAAAAATAAAAACTTTTGTCAAAGAAGAAGAAGAAGAAGAATGAGAAGAATACACCAAAATAATAAAAGGTAGAGATTCTGTACATAGAAGTGGATGTTTACACCAACGATGCAACGACTAAGCCATGGGTGGATCGGTGTGAGGCTAAGTACGACATGGCTCACGACAACGAGGCGATGTATACTGTGCACGATGGACGATTTAACGATAAACGCTAACACCTACGCTGCCCGCTCACACTCTGCTGATGTGTTATACTACTTAGCACACATTTATTCACATTTAAGAGCAATTTCAATTGATGAGAAGCCAATATGTAATAAAATTGAAGCTTACATTATTATATTTAATTTAAATACATAGATGTTTGACCACACTTTTTTTAATCCTTAAAATTAATGATTTAGCACAATATTACAAGCATGATTTATTCATATTAATTATGTTTTGCATCTCTCTCTTTTATGCAAAAAATATTAACACTACTAGTTGATTAGGCAATGACCTGCATTACTCAACATTGGAACTACAGTTGTTATATGGCCTCCAGGGTCTAATTTAACTCGAGGTCTAATCAAATTGGTGTGGCCTTTATAACTATCTATTAAAAATTTTGTGAGAGTAGCTACAGAATAGGTCAATCGGTCGGCTTTATTGGCGACTAATAAGATTCTTATATGAATGGTTAGGAAATTATTATAGATGAAGTGAAGTGATGTGTTCATGAAGGCGGTGGACATCAGCAGAGGTGATGAGCGCGAGAGAGTGCGCGCGTGAGGCATGCGCGCCGCAACAACCACAAAGCCGATGAGGGAACATTATGCGTTGACTGTCGACTCACCGAAATGAGACGTTATATTGCCATGGCCGTTGGCCAGAGGCAACGCGGTCACCAAGTCTTGCACTAAAAAACAACGACTATCTTTTAACATTGCATAAATTCATACTACACATGAGGCGGCCGGCCTGGCCGTCCCCCTGTCTTATCAAACGTACGGCGAAATTACTGAGATAATTTGTGACTATTATTCTTCAACTTATCAACGGAATTATATAGCAATAAAGTAGCATTAACTACACAGTATATTTTATCTCACTATACTTTTTAAAGTTTAATAATTCGATACATTATGACCTTACAATCACAGAAAAATAGGTCAAAATGATAACAACAGTGTACACTGATAAGAATCTAGTAGTCCAGCTGCGTGCGGCTGAATCGACCACAAGTTCGCTGTGTCAATGTTATGCCCGCCTTGCCAAGTACGCAATGAAGTAAAGACAACTACATAACTAGGTATAGTGTGCAGGTAAATAATGCGCTACTCACCCGAGCTAAAGTGTGATCTCTTTACGTCTCCATTCTCCGAGTCGCCGTCGAGCGGCCGTTTCCTCGAGTCCGTGATTTCCGGACTGGGGCAAGTATCCATCCCTGTGTCAGCGGCCATGTTGAATTTCAGGGCAAAACTTTAAACTTGTCTAGCATAATTCCCATTACGTAATTGCTTCAAAATATGTACGATTATGCGGCACTATGCATTATTTAAACATAATAGTGGTAACACTTAACACTTAAACAACTAGAAACGAAGGAAAATTGAAGTTTTGAATGGTGTAGTTAATGAAATAAGAAGGGAAGTGACACTATGGTTGTTACGTCTAAACGTTTTGTGAACGTTTGTCGATACTGCGGCTGTTGGTGGCGCACGGCCAACGTGAAGCTAGTCGCGAGTATCACGCCCTTATGTTGGCCGCACTGTATTATGACAGTAACCAGCTGATTCTGTTAGTGCTGCGCACAGGTATTTATCGAATGTAATCGATAGGACACCATATCATGTAAAAAGACTTTTAAGGCAAAACTGGCCTGCACCCTAATTGCATAACACACTATCAATCTCAATCTGAATCATTTTGAAGGATATTGTTAACCCATTGCTCCGCATGTTCAAAAAAATTGTCTGATCACTAACATAAATAACGCAATGAATGTTGTTCAACTGTGAAAATGAAATCCTACTGATAGTTTGTTACGCAATTACCCCGCTGTATCATAATAATAGATTTTACAGAAGTTGGACTCATTTGATTAGATAGTACATTTTTCAAAAACCACTTTTTCCAAAAAAAAGTGTCTGTTATATTTTATGAAAAAGCTTTCGTTATTGTAAACGGCGTTACTGAAAAGAACTAACCTTACTATCATGTTTACATCTCTATCATTTTCTTTGTGTCTGTAGAACGTAAGGTGTGTCATTTTTATCGATACCATTATTTATCTAAGCTGTACAACACTATATATACATAATGCGCCAAGGTCGTTCAGGAACCAATCAGCATTCGGTATGAACTTCATTACTGTTGGAAAATGAAAAGAGATGCGCGGCTTTCAAAAAATAAATACTAAATGCAAGTAAAATATCGGTTCCTTTCTTCTTTCCTTTTTAAAAGGCCTTTGTAACACAAGCTTTTGTAAAACATTAAATTTATTTTTTAAGCCCTAGCTTAATCTCGTTAACTGAGATGCAGTTTAGTAATGATCTGCACTAAAATAACCGATAATAATTTATAGTTCAAAGGGAACGAATTACACTTCATTTAAAGTATTCTGTTTATTTCTACCTTTGAGTTTCTTTTAAATTTTTTCAAAAGTGGCGCTTTTTATGGACTTAGCGAAATAGCTCAAATCTAGGTCAAGGACCAGTATAAGTATTTCTGTCTCATTTCAGCAACTAGAACCAGAGACTTTTAGGTCATATAGGAATGGGAAACTTTCAGAAGCTGGTTCAACCTGCAAAATGAAACCTTTTTTGAAAATTCGCCAATATATATCTCCGTAGATACTCGGAAATTACGTCACTAACTTAATATTTTTGTTATTATTATAACTTTTTATCTTATAATCTGAATTTATTGTCAAACATAGGTAGTTAACGTGACGATATTTTATTTTGAGTTCGAAGTCTCTAGTCTTAAATCATTTTTTGCCGCATAGCTCCTAGGTAGCGCATTGCGGGTAAACCTAGCGCCATCTTTTATCTAAAACCAGGAACTAAAGTTAAATAGTTTCTCTGGTTATTCTAGTCTAGCAGGAAAGTAAATAAATTCAATTCTAATGATTGAATGAGTAGTGTAGAAAAAATAATCATAAAGATACAGAGTACATAGTATGTAGGTAAGTACGTACCTACCTTAATATTTTACCTCGAGCTTTGTTATCTACAGATTATGCACGACTTCAAGCATTGAATATCGCTACTGAAATATAATAACAGATCATACCTGTCGGCATTCTGTAGTTTCTGCCTTCCTTTTCCCCATGGGAAAGAGTCTGAGTATGTGTGTATGTGTAGATAGACAGCCACCTACTTGGATCAACTTTTAAATTCAATGTGTTAGACACGATTCAATAGAACTCTGTACTTTCCTACAATAGACAAATTACAAATATTTTATGTCTTCCACAAAATAGAAAGTTAATTACCGAGCACGGAAACATATAATAAAGCTTCCGAAAAACAAATTAACTTCCAAGGATCTGTGGTTGACTGTAATACTAACTAAGCAGTGTTAAAATGATTTGCCGAAATATGAATACAAAATTAACCGACAAAAATGTTGCAAAAAACATGAGCTTATTCAAATTAAGTACAATTCTACGAGTAATAATAGGTACAGACGCCAGCAAGGGCGGATCCAGCTTTGGCTCCAAGAGGGGGTCACATAGTCGTGGTCAAGTCAAGAACTTATAATTTAATTTTGATAACAATAGATACAAATAAAAAGTAGGTATTTTATTAATGTACGTAAGTATTGTAAGTACAGTAAAATATTTAATGTGGCGCGGTAAAATTCAAATTTTCGATGCGTTCGTTCCCAAACGTTTGCCATCATACAAAGTTATTATATTATATTAAACTAGCTGTGCCCGCGACTTCGTTCGCGCAAGGATTTCGTTTCTAATTGACGTATATCGTCAATTCTTTCTCTTTTCATACACAAGAAATTGTCCATATTCTAGACGTCTTTCATATTCTTCTTCGACTTCGATGACGTTCACTTTCGGCTGTGAGACGTTCTTCTCGCAGAGCAAATGTCTCGGACTCACGAGACATAGCGTGGCGCTCACAGTCGTCTGTGAGACGTTCTTCTCGTTGAGTAAATGTCTCAGACTCGCGAGACATAGCGTGGTGCTCACGGTCGGCTGTGAGACGTTCTTCACGTTGAGTAAATGTCTCAGACTCACGAGACATAGCGTGGCGCTCACGGTCGGCTATGAGACGTTCTTCACGTTGAGTAAATATCTCAGAATCGCGAGACATAGCGTGGTGCTCACGGTCGGCTGTGAGATGTTCTTCACATTGAGTAAATGTCTCAGACTCGCGAGACATAGCGTGGTGCTCACGGTCGGCTGTGAGACGTTCTTCACGTTGAGTAAATGTCTCAGACTCGCGAGACATAGCGTGGTGCTCATGTTCGGCTGTGAGACGTTCTTCACGTTGAGTAAATGTCTCAGACTCACGAGACATAGTGTAGCGCTCACGGTCGGCTGAGAGACGTTCTTCTCGCTGAGTAAATGTCTCAGACTCGCGAGACAGCATGGTGCTCCGGTCGGCTGTGAGACGTTCTTCACGTTGAGTAAATGTCTCAGACTCGCGAGACATAGCGTGGTGCTCACGTTCGGCTGTGAGACGTTCTTCACGTTGAGTAAATGTTTCAGACTCACGAGACATAGCGTGGTACTCACGGTCGGCTGTGAGACTTTCTTCACGTTGAGTAAATGTCTCAGACTCGCGAGATATAGCGTGACGCTCACTCTCGGCTGTGAGACTTTCTTCTCGTTGAGTAAAAGTCTCAGACTCTAGGTGTACATAGCGTGCCGCTCACGATTGGCTGTGAGACGTTCTTCACATTGATTTACCGTTTCTGAGGCACGAAAACCAGCAATTTGATCTCTATCCTCAGTTAATCTTTCTTCTCTTTGTGTAGCCTTTTCCAAGGAGAAAAATTCAGCATATTGTTCTAGTCTTGCTGCTAAGCGTGCCTCATATTCTTCTTCATTTTCTTGAGATATAACTTGCCTCATATGTTTAGATGCTCTTGAATACTGAGAAAGACTCTATTTTTTTCTTCTAGGCATTATGAATCTTTTCACAAAAAGTAAATATTCTTTGGTGGCTGCCAAATCAAATGTATATATAGACTTCCCAATAACATAACCCCGAAGGCATACATATTATAATAATTATTGGAGTTATAGCCAGTATTTAATTATTACCGCCTTCACTGCGTGGAGGTACTCCCAGCTTATGTTATTAATATTTTTTATTGGAAGACCTATCTATGATTGTCAATACCATGAGAAGAATAATAAAAAAATAATGATCCCCACTTTACAAATAGGGGGGTACTTAAAATCAATTGTCTTTCGTCATCTGAAAGTGCTCATGGTCCTGAACACCTTTTCCTACGGCTTTATATTCGTGTCTCTTAAGGTTTAGTTGGACTACTAGGGTTCCACAGCAGTTGTTCCATATTTTCAATTTTTATATGTCAATAGAAAATGCACATCACGTTAAATAACTTTTTCTAAGACGGTTTAATCATAGCTCTTATGGTTTAGCTGGGCTGCTAAGGTTCCACATCAGATATTCAGACCTTCAAAATAATTTATACCCTATATGTTGCCAAGGACTAATATATATATACAACAAAAAAGTTTCATCAAAATCCGTCCAGTAGTTTTTGTGTGAAAGGCGAACAACAGACAGACAGACAAAAATTTCAATAATCATATTTTTATTTATTTATTTATTCATGGAAGACTTACAGCTAAAAAAAACTTAATTACAACGAAACTATAGTAGCAGAAAGCCAATTACAAGTCTTCACGTATAGAAATAGACTGGAAAATAATTGAGCATACAACAGCAATACGTAAAACATTGAGGTTATAAATTTGACTAAAACATCTGAGGGGCAATTCCCGCATCCCCAAAAACGCTCGCACTCCCATCCCAGCCTCAATCTGTCAAAAATTGTATAGTGTTTACCAACTTTTCCGACACTCCAATGCCGCCGGCACAAGACTGCGACTCAAATCCGAACGCCTTAATGTGCGAAAATTGGCCTGCAGAAGGCCAATTCACGCCCCCATAAAACGCTCAAACTCAAGCCGCAGCCACATCCCTGCAGCTATCAATGCCAAAAATGCAGAGATTTTAGAGGCTTTTTGAGAGACCAGAACGCGAACGCTCCCAAACCTACGAGAACTGCCCCTCTGGTTTGCACTAAAAGGAGAACAAAAAGTTATACAGTTAAAAAGGTAACAACCGAAGCTAAATTAATGTGTGAAAGAAGTGGCTATTTGAAGAAATTGAGACTTAAGTATCTTCTAGCTGACGCCACACTAGTCGTAAAAGGATCCAAGTCATGACGCTTACAAATTTCGTTGAACTGCTTAACCGCACGCACAATATAACTGTTCTGCCTATAATTCGTAGATGTATAAGGTACACGTACGTTTCTGGCTTCTGTTACTTGTATTAAGACCCCTAGAAGTATTTTTTTTTATTTACATTCAATGTACAGACTTAACACCCTTTACACTTTTATTATATGTATAGATTAATTAAATATTGAAGGTAAGGTATGTAGTTACATAAAATCTGTATGGTGAGAAAATATATAAATAAAATCATTATGTTCAATTAGTGGTCCACCTAAGTCCTGGAACCAGCTCAGGGGGGGGTCATGACCCCCATGACCCCCCCCCTGGATCCGCCGTTGGACGCCAGCACATCAAGCTAAACGAAACTGTCAAATTTTCCCAATAAGTTGAAAATCTATTAATGAAGACAGATTGTAGTAGCTTGATGTGCTGGCGTCTGTACATACCTACTTTTAAATAATAAAATAAGGTTCCAGAAAAAAAAAAACCAAAGTCCCGAAAAAATACTAAGTTTCCGAAAACATATTATGTTCTGCTAAAATAGTCGTTTTCTTAAGCTTTACAACGTGTAACGTTAAATGCGCAAAACCTGAAAATAGTTTGATCAGAATAACGAGCAGAATTAATTGAACCACTTTTTAATATAGTACACATTTTTCAAAAAAATCTTCATTAAAAACGTTGCCGTGTCTATTTATTAATAGGTCAAGCAAGCCAATGTCAGCGCGGCGCAGCGGCCCGGTGACGACTCCTCCCTCGGTAAAGCGTCGTCGCAGACGCAAGATACAATCAGAATGGCCAGTAAAACTAAAACACCACATAACACCTTTACAATTTTTTTAATGACTTATTTTGTCTCTGAAATAGGTCAATTGAATTAAAAATCAGTTGGGGTGTCTGAGGTTTTGCGCATTTAACGTTACACGTTGTATAGAAACCAGCTTAATTTCTACTATTGGATAAAGAATAACTTTTTTAACTCTCAATTTTGAAAATAACTACCTACTGATCAGCCAGCGCGGGCGCTATAGCCCTTCAACTGTGAAACTCGCCCGCTCCGGGCGAGCACACAGATTACCGCGTCTGTGTTTTGTTTTTTAGATTTTCGCGCAACTGTCCTGTCCTGTCCTGCTAGATACCTGCTACCTTCACTAATGCTCGTTTTCACTAACACTAGGCATTCATTTAGGTGCCTTTGTGAAACGAAACAGGCTTTTGTCACTCATCTGTAGGTATTAAAGATAGTCAGATAGTACATATCTATCTGATCCTAGAAAACTTTAACGACCGTCGAAATTGAGGTGCCTCAAAACAAAACCTAGCTAAATATAAAACCTCAATATGACTATTGAGTGAGCATTCCATAAGCTATTACAGACAAGGTAACCTCGTGGTGATTGCCGGCAGCCGCCACGCCTTCACCTCAGTCTGGAGTGGCACGCAGCTCCGTGCGTGTCGGCCGAGTTTGAACGAGTCACGAACCATGCCGTGGGCTGAGTTGCCAAATTATCGCAATCAAGCCAATTTCAGTTAATGGTTGTGTTCTGGGGATTATTTTGAAAAACCTTGATGACACGATATCATTGAATTAGTTACTTTACAAAGGATTTATATTTCACTTTGACCTAACGACTAAATACCTATCTACCTAATGAACTGAGTTGATGATGCTTCGATACGTGGCGTAAAAAACATACCATGACTTAGTCGTATCAATCAATCAAAATCAAAAGTCATTTATTCAAACTAGGCTGAGAATCAGCACTTTTCGACCGTCAAAATTACAAAAGACAGTCCCCCAAAACGCCCGCCCTTCACCACTTCCTAGTGCTTTCGCTGGGAAGAAGAAGTGGCGCAACAAACTCCCCAGCAGCACAGCTGTCTGTTCAGTTAGAAAATACTTGACTGAATACAATACAAGGTATGCAAAGTAATTAACATTACAAGACATAGAACACTCAATTAAATTATTTGCTATATGTCAGCTAGCAACGCCAATATACCAAGAAATACAATAAAAAACTATACGTACTCAAGCAAAAATTAATAAATGAAAATTAAATAAAAACCTCCAGGTATAAAGGGCGTGACCGCTAACATATTTGTGCAATGCTGGGTTCTGTTTACATAGCTGTCACTTGAAGTCACAAATGATAAACTAGGACCATCGAAGGAAACTAAATAAACAAGTTATTACTAATTATAACAACAATAAAACCATGGTCAGCAAGACGACCAGTCACCACAAGCAGCACCCGTTCACGAGCATAACGCAAAGATCAGCCATTACCCCCCTCGCCATATTTGAGGGAAGGAGGCAACCCGACCCCCGACGCTACCGCAAGCAGTGACATCTAAGGGAGCATGACGAACTTGCTGCCGGTTGCTCAGGTAAGAATAATATGATCAATCTTCGAGGTCACTAGCTAACAACATATTGCAATCAACTCATTAGAAAACATTGAAATGGGTTGATTATGTCAATATTGTATCATGGGCCTCCGGTCATCCCATACGCCTTGTGACCATTTTCAGGCACCGTAATGATACATTACGAGCACCGTTGCAGGCGGCAACACCTGCTATTAGTTCACTTTGCCTAATACGTCCGTCAGAGGACGTGTGCGTAATGTCTACGTGTTTGCATTATAACTGCTCACCTAGACAAAGTTAAAGTCCCAGTTGTGTCGCCCATTTCAACGTGAACAGCAAATGCTACTTGGTGGTACACGGTACCTACTCATATTTTAATGGTACTCATCTAATACTTTCTAGGGAAACAATTTCAGAAGGAGTTTCAATTCTATATAATTAAAAATTTTATAAGTATTAAATTAAATAAAAAAAAAGAATATAAATACTTTAATATTTCATTTATAAAAATAAAGAAAACAAAAATTTAAAAAAATTACCTGTCGCTCAGTAAGCAAGAGCGTTGCCGCTACGCCACGAACCCATTGTTGCAAGCGGCAACGTTGCAGCGTAAACGTTTCTTATACTTAAGTTACGCTTGTAATTTTAACTTGAAATATCTCGATGATAAAAGAGAGTAGCATTTTCCATTTTGCTAAACTATTGAGGGGACCCTCCCCTACAATACATATAAAAGTGATGGAAATCTGCGATTCCCATGTCTGATACTCCCCTTGTTAGTATGTTGTCCACTGTGTAACTTGTGCTTTTACCCAGACTCGGGACTGGACAATTAGCATTTCATGACTACTTTTGTTAGCTTGGGTCTTACCTGACTACCTGTTAAAACAAATGTACCTATGTGTTAATGAATAAAATAAATAAATACTTAATTTAGAGAATTGTTTTTATGTTTTTGTTTTTCTTCTACTCTTACACACATCGTCTATATCTCTTTTCATCTACTCTCCTATCGCAGGTATGCTGGAAGAGATTTCTTTAGAAATAAGCATAACCTCTGTACGTATTTTCCTGTTCCTTCCTTCTTATATGTTTATATGTGTGTACATAAATGGTTCAAAAATAAAAGCACGTTCAGTATAAAAGTAGTCTTTAATATTGCATTGAATTAGTACAAAATTCATGCTCATTGCACGCATACAGCTCAGCTGTAAGGAATAGTTCTCGGTCGCCATGTAGAGGACATTGGTATAGGGTATTGGGTTAAAGGAGGGACGTACGTTAAGGGAGTGTAGTACTCATGAAAATGGACAACTATTACTGTGGGACCAAGCCTGAAATAAGAAAACGAAACCTGCTGGCCCCAACATTTTGATCGCGTAGAGAACGGATTTTTTTTTAAATTTCATATTTCACCATTGGTGACATGGTTAATGTTGTTTATTTTCATGAGTTCCACACTCAAAGTGTCGGTCATTCAAACTAACATCCTGTATACATTATAAATTTCATAATTATTAAAAGCACTTTCATGAAGTAATATCTTAGGAGATTAACCGGTAGTTAGGTATATTTCTAAGTATTAATCGTAGCTTGGTGCTTACCTAGATGACAATAGCTTAAAAGATATTTTTTACAAAAAAAAAATGTTTGAAAAGATCTTAAGTTTGTACGAAATGTTTTGGAAATATGCATGGATCTATTATCTGCTTATCAGTACTAGCTTTTTCATTATTGCTGAATGGGTCTGATTTTGACCTTGATCACGCCTGATAGAAAGCGATGGCTGAGCTCTGTGATGGAACGACCTAATAGCTTAGTCCTGTTGTTGATTATTGACAGGTCCACACATACCTGCTAGGTTATATTAATAAATATAATATTGGCACAACAATATAAATATCTTGATCCCTTATACACATCAGGTAAGCAGGCAGCTACGTCTCTTATTCACTAACATAACATCCCGGTGGGGCGCTAACCGGACGTAAATAACACACAACGAGTTTTAGAAAGAGACGGCCGTCTACGTATTCGCCCTATCGGAATACCAGCGCTGCGGTATTTATGTTTTAAATATCGCAGCATTATGCTGAGAAAGGAGCCTTTTTGGCCTCGCACAGGTCCTTTTTAGGGTTCCGTAGTCAACAAGGAACTCTTATAGTTTCGCCATGCTGCAGCTTAGCTCAGACTCTTAGTACTAGAAAGCTATAACTTGGCATGGATATACATGTTAATCACGTCGACAAAGTGGTAAAATAAAATGATGAAATATTTTTTTTTTAAGGTACCTGCTGCACATGTAAAGTTGGGATGTTTTTTATTTCTCGTCTACCCCATGGTGTATCTGATGGGATCGTTAGATAGGTCTTTCTAAAATAGTGCGGGTTTGTCGAAACAATTTTTCGATTCAGGGATCCGTTTGTATTATCCGTTTGTGTATATTAAGCTTTAAAGTGCTATTTTTTGTTAGAGTCAAGTGGGGGACACTTGACCCCCCCTTGCCAGCTAAATGGTTGTTTTTGGATATGTGAAAAAATTCACTGTAGTAGTATATATAACGTAGTTAAAAGGAAAACTATCACCGCTAAGTAGGCTTTACAAGTTTACGGGTAATAGTTTACCAACTTACATTTGCAGTTGCAATGTGTGTGTGTGCACTACAATGTTAAGTTTGTTCTTGGGATAAATTCATTTCCTTCATTATGCGTGGTCCGACACGCACTTGGCCGGTTTTTTAAAATGGAAATTTTGTTACATTTAAATGCTTCATTTTTAACCGACTTCAAAAAGGAGGAGGTTATTAATTCGGATGTTTATTTATATATATAACATATATATATTTTTTATGTATGTTCGGGCATAACTCCGTCATATATGTTGGTTTGGTTATTGGTTTATTCCGAAATGGTCCCATTTAAATTTCGTAAGGATCTGGTGATGAGTTTCGGAGACAGACAACGGAACTCTTCAATAAATACCAGTAAAAAAACCGCGATTGCTGCTATCGCAAATGTATACATTGTTTACGCAGTCGCACAACATAACATCACGTCTGTACCCTATAAAGGCAGATTGCAGTACGCAGATGTGTTCAGTATACCACCGTACACCCTCATTTCGGTCAAAGTTGTTATTGGGGTACCTCTAATCTTGCAAGGAAATTCGGGCATAACTATTTTGTTTAAGAATTGATTTATTTAACCGATTTAAAAAAAAAGGAGGATGTTCTCAATTTGTTTTTTTTTTTTTTTCGTGTTTGTTCGGGCATAACTCCGTCATAGACGGATTTGCAAAATTCTGTCATTTTTTAATGGATAAGGTATGCCTCAGGGGTACCATAGGGACCATAGGGGGTCCATATTAATCAAAATTTTATTAACTTTGCTTGGGTAGTTTTTGATTTAACTTCAATAATACGATTTTTTCCACTTAGTTTACATTGATGATGTTTTTTTTAATAGCTTCCTGTCACTAATATTTACATCGCAAGTAGTGTTATATGATCTCCTTCTGCGAAGCAGTAATGCTTGCGAAGGCGGAGGCGGAACGCGTGAGGGAGAGGCAATCTTTGCGCCCTCACGCACCTAGTCGCCGCAGGAGACGCCCTGGGCGTCGGGAGTCAAGAGCCGACTCCCGGCCACCGTAGGCGCGGGCTTGCAGACGGCGAGCAATGGGCAGTTCGCCGTCTGGTAAGGACCAGGCCCGGGTCGACGGCGCGTTGTGTTCCACGCGCGCCTCAAAGAGTTGTCAGCAGTAACTGACGGGGTCCGCTAGCACCGATGCTTGCCAGGGTCGCGGGTTGTTCGAAAGAGGTACCGTGCCCCTTGGCACAAGCAACTGAAGGAAAACGGGTGGGTTTTAGTCAGTAAAAGTCCGACACGCCCTCCCGCTCCGCCCAGAGCGGGAGAAGTTATTTGATAACTTCTCACACAAAAAAAAAAAAAATGTAGTGTTATATGAATTTGTTTTGGGTAGGTATAACTAAAAAGTGAAAAATAAAAACTTTTTTATAAAAAAAAAACAACCGACTTCAAAAAAAAACACTACAAAGTTATAAATAACTTTAATTTCGGAAGTCGGTGTCAAAAACGAAAATGCGGAACTAACGACACCAACTTCCGAAATTAAAGTTATTGTTCACTTTGTAGTGTTTTTTGGAAGTCAGTCGTTTTTTTTTTTTTATAAAAAAGTTTTTACTACTGTTTGTATTTCCTGTGTGTGTCCCACATGATATATTTTTCTTTCTTTAGACGACGTCCTATAAAACCGAACTTTTTCTAATAGTCGATGTGATACTTACGGCCAGGTTGTAGATGTTAGAATATTGTCACACCACGGCACTAGCCCGGCAGGCGGGATGTGTGTTACGGGTTGACCAGTATATCTTGAGATATGGTGAAACAAGAAACTCAATAATGATTTGACATTGTATTGTACAAGCAGCATCACCATGGAACATCAAGTTATTCATGTATTGATGAATTCCATCGATTCGAATGTTAAGGTGTTCATACACCCAAGCCTCCGGGTGCCGGCGGGTTAGGCTTCAGCACGTGTAGCATGACCACCATAGAAACGGGTTTTATGGACGGAAGAATAGACAAACTTTTATTTAAAAAAAAACCGACTTCCAAAAAAAACATTACAGTGATAACTAAGTTTATTTTCGGAAATCGGTGTCGTTGGTTCCGCATTTTCGTTTTTTGACACCGACTTCCGAAATTAAAGTTATTTTTCACTTGCTATAACCCTACTTGCTATGTAAATATCAGTGACAGGAAGTTATTAAAACATCATCAATATAAACTTAGTGGAAAAAATCGTATTATTGAACCTAACTCAAAACCGTAAAAAAAGTATACGTTAAATTAAACCATAAAAAAGTATGCCTTAGGGGTGGCCCTAGGGCATACTTTATCCAATAAAAAAATAATTTTGTAAATCGGCTTATAAATAACGGTGTTCTGAGGTAACAAACATAAAAACTTCCTCCTTTTTTGAAGTCCGTTGAAAATAACAGAATAGACAAAACAATCGAATGACAGATAGAATAGACAATCTGTCATTTTGTATATTCGTCTGTCGACAAAACCCGTTTCTGTTGTGGTCATGCTACGCGTGCAGACCGTTGCAAGTCGATTTTTCAACTTTTGTTTAAAATGGGCCGCAGTGCCTTTCGAGTATAAACACTCTTAAACACATTCTTGTAACATTTTCTACCCGTCGTAAATATATTATCTAGAGATTCCTAATATGGTTCTTATTTTGGAAGAAATAAGATTCATTTTTATTTACCTAAACATAATTTGCATCTTTTATTTTGCAATTTATACTTTATATCCATACAAAATAGGTTCAGTATTGAGAGAATTTTATTTTTAGTATGTTCACTTGTTGTTTTTGTAGATGCTTCGTAAAATATATTAATTTACATCGTCTTCACATCTTAACGTTACGAAACCTTTTCTTAAAGTTGAAAGGTAGAAAATGTTACAAATGTAATGGTAATGTAGCAGTTCTAAAATCAATATAAAATTTGTATTTACAAAACTCTCACAATTTGTTTCAGACTAGATGCTGACACATAGGGTCACAGGTTCGTTCCCGAGTCGAGTCGAATGGAAGTAAATGCGTGTCGAATGTAACACGATGTATCAGCATTACTTACACAGCAGCGGGCTCCAACTGTTCCGTAATTAAATTATTTATAATCTTAATTTATCTTATTAAATTAAATTAAATCAAAACAGTATGAGACATGATTTTTCGTAAGATATAAGGTGGCACTGGGAAGTGGATACAAAATGTATTGCCAATAGTTTAGCCCGGATAAAGACAAAACAGGCGTAAAATTAATTATAATAATTTATTTGTGCCCACAGGATACCCAATACTCGTACAGTCCACAAGCCCTTTTACCGCTGAATAAGATGCAATAAACGTTAAAATGAATTCATCTATTTACAAAGAACAGTGAGAGCCCGCGCTAGGCGGGCGGCGCGGGCGGCAGCAGACGGCTCGTGAGCCACCACGACAGCAGCGGCTGCGCGACGGCCACGAACAGCAGGAAGTACACTCTCCGCTTGCTGCCGCCTGCTGGTGGCTTGTTCCAGCTTTCTGCGTAAGGGTTGGGGGAGTAGCCTGGAGTGTAGCCGTATGCGGCTTGTTGTGGCTCTGGTGCGTGCGAGCCCGACAGTAGCTGTAGTCGGAGGGTTTTTACCTGCAAAAGATTTATGAAAATAGTTTATGATTATGTCAAAGTAGATTAATCGTCAGCAAATTGTGTAGCTAGAAGGATCTTATGGCGCTCAACTAACTTTGACTGGGAGCGCTATTAGTAACCAATTGTCGGCGACTTTTGTGCAATTGTTTTGTGAATGGCAGCGTTAGTTCCGATTTTGGCCGCGCGCCTAAAGAAACTTGTAACGCTATAGATATGTATTTTTTAATTTATATTTGCTATGAATAAATGACTTATCTCGATAATATTTTATTCATAAATAAAACACAACGTAATGACAGCCTCTTTGGTTTAGTGGTCGCAATACTACTGCGTCTTGGGTTCGACCCCGGTTGGGGCAGTGTTTGAAATTCTCAGTAGCAGTCTGGATGTTAGTCCAATTGATGGCAAAAGGGGTGCCCATATTACGTGACCTTATAACATGTCAGGCTAAATGTGGATGGACTATATGTAAACCTGCACCTATAGCTTTGGGAAACAGATACATGATGCTTATTATTACTATCGTCAAGTATATTTCTCCATTACGACCTATTTCTATCTACATTTATGATGTTATGCTTATGCTAAATCATAATTAATAAAAAAAAAACTCACCAAAAAATAAGACAGCGCAAAGCTAGTATATACAAGACTGCAGTAATACCCCGTCTTGCCCAGCATCAGCCCGGCTAAGAGGCTGCCAATCATGATGATGTACTTATACCCTGAGAAGGCCAGCAGGTCCAGGGTCTTCAGGTGAGTGCTGGTGTTGGTCACGTATAGCGTCACCAAGTACATTATCATCTCGAAGATGATGTAGGCGAGGGCTGAGGAGGCCTGCATCCCTATCTGTTCGGGGGAGAAACGGTGTTGAAGACCTGGAACGAACAATAAAATGTGTAAAGCAGGAATATGTGCCTCACAATGTGAACTTTTGACCTTATCTATCAAATACCGAGGCGTGATATTTCCTGTGGTGATAACAATTTTAGTAAAACCACAACTTCAGACATTATTATGAAATACAGATTTAACAGCCTAGAAGAGTGCTGACGATATGGATCTCAGGATACCATCACTGGGTTATCTGTTGATCATCATCGTCATTTCAGCCGAAAAACATAACTGCTGAACATAGGCCACCCCAAAGCGTCACTACAGGGTTATTTGTTAAACACCAACAACCTCTTAAGAGGTCATTGTACTCATCATTATGAACAACTTTTACTATGGGATCAAACCTGTAATCGCGAAAAAAAAATCAGCTGTTCCTTACATTTTGACGACTCGTACGAACATAAATGTAGGGAACAGCTGATTTTTTTTTCGCGATTACAGGTTTGATCCCATAGTAAAAGTTGTTCATAATGATGAGTACAATGAGCTCTTAAGAGGTTGTTGGTGTTTTACAAATAACCCTGCATATCGGCCGGTTCTGTGCTTCTCGCAGCCAGCGGACTCCTGCGGCCGTCACAAGGTCATCAGTCCACCTTCTAACGCCACCTCTAGCGGCACGCGATCGCCGCTCCGGCACCTTTTGGCCCCATCGGTCATCTGTTCTGCGAGCAATCTGCTCACTGCCACTTAAGTTTTGCAATTCTACGAGCTATGTCTGTCACAGTCACTTACCTAGCATGAAGCCACATAGCAGCACATAAGTGACGTAGCCCATGGAGGGTATGTAGAGGTCCGGCGCGTTGATGTCGTACCGAGGCTGCACCGGCGTGTCCTGGTCGTATTTCACCATCCACTCCTGGAAACAAACAGCTTTTGTTAGCAAATATTTGAGGAATGTAGCAGTGAATTAGCTTCACCGGGTCGTAGGTACAGTCACGAGCACTAATATGTTTACAATGAGTAACTTTTAAAAGTGATTTTCTCCTAGTGTATTGATTGCACTAATGTTATGTTATTACGAAAATACTATTTTCGAACACATTATGCAATAGGTCTTATCTCAAAGTTGCAATAGTTATTCCACGAGAGAAATGCTTAAGAGGCCGTGCATAAAATTCACTCGCTACTGTTTAGGTTAATTCGTTGCGATTCTATGTTTGTGTGCACAGTTCATGCAGATACACGCACACGCGGGTGAAGTTCGAGCGTAGTGACCGCTTAAACAATTTTGATCCTTTAGAAGATATTATTTTAAGTAACATAATTATATAGTGTACGGCTTACAAATAAAAGCCTGGAATGTGTGTGTACTGTATATTTATCACAATCAACAAAAAAATGGTTCAATTCGTAGATACCTTTAGACATTCAACAAAACAATAAATAAAAATGATGATACAGTGATATTTATTTTTGTAGATTGTTTGTAAAAAACACTTTTACACGTCAAAAATAAATTATTTGACAGCCAATTTTTTTTTAAATTGATGAACGAATACCAAAGAAAGGACATTCAGGTAGTCCACATAAATTACTCCAACTTTCACATCATCGTGCAGAAACGTATCTTTTTTTAGAAGTCAGTTGTTTTTTTTTTATAAAAAAGTTTTTATTTTTCACTTTTTAGTTATACCTACCTACCCCAAGCAAATTCATATAACACTACTTGCTATGTAAATATCAGTGACAGGAAGCTGCATCTGCGTGATGTTATGTTGTGCGATTGCGTAAACAATGCATACATATGCGATAGCAGCAATCGCGGTTGTTTTACTGGTATTTATTTAAGAGTTCCGTTGTCTGTCTCCGAAACTCATCAATAGATCTTTACGAAATTTAAATGGGACCATTTCGGAACAAACTTCTACCGAACAACAAATAATTTTGCAAATCTGCCCATTTATGACGGAGTTATGCCCGAACATACATAAAATAAAAATAGAAACATCCGAATTGATAACCTCTTCCTTTTTGAAGTCGGTTAAAAAGGAAAGAAAATGACCTAAATAGTCTTCACACTACTTAGGTTTTTTCTTTCCTTTTGGTGATTTATAACATAACAAATACAAAAACAATAATGTTTTTCATAGTCTAAATATTCACATCATTGCGTAATAAATACATTCATCATGTCAAGTCAGGTATCCAGGTTCAGCTATTATTATAAAAGTTCAAAAGAAGTAAAAAAAATACACTCCGCGCAACTTGAATAAGACCAATATATATTACAACCACATACTTATTTATAAGAATAATTGCATCAAATTAACGCTAAACGGTTTCTTTTTGTACGCTGTGTAGATTATTGCATTTTGTTATGCAACATGAAACATAATCGCGCCCTTGGTTAATTTAGTGCCCAATAGCAGTGCGCCAGTTGATTAAGACCAGTAGCATTTTGCTGCCTGTACAGGGAAGAAGTGCAAGTGTCTATCATCTAAGTGTACTTATTGTACTCAAACAATTGAAATGTAGTAGTGTCAAGTAGTGGTTTTTTTTTTTGTAAAATGGGTAAAAGAAATGTTGAACATCAGAAACATTTCTTATCTTATCTCATCTTATATTTGCTCGTGAAAAGATTCACTGGAAAACTGAGTGGTATAAAGTTATTAGTGGTTAATCTCGATGGCCCTGACGGCTTCTCTTGTTATTTTCATGAATTGCGAAAAAATGAACTCATTTTGTTACGACGACGTAAAGATTTCGGTTCAATAACTATATGGGCAGCTATGTCATACCATGGGGCGATTGATTTAGTTATTCTGGAAGGTAGACACACAGCTAAATCATATGTTGAAGTGCTGGTAAAGAAAAGCATACGTTTGTGAATGTCTGTAGGGGTCAAGATTTTATTTTCCAGCATGATAATGTGAGTATCCATAAGGCATGCACAGATATGGTTAAAAAAAAATCAGATCAATGTTCTGCAGTGGCCCTCAAACTCGCTTGACCTTAATATCATGGAAAATGTTTGGGGATGTCTTTCTCGTTAGGTGTACGCAAATTCAAGGCAATATAATAACTCAAAAGAGTTAGGGAAAGCGTTACAGCAAACATGGAATAATATTTCTGTCGAGTACCTAAAATCTCTGTATACTTCAATACCCTCCAGAATCTTTGAACTAATTAGAAAGAATGGCAAGAATACTAGTTATTAATCATTAAATTAAACTTCTGCTACAAAAAATAATATGTGTTTTTTTCAGTGGTCTTATTCAAGAGGCGCGGTACAAAGAAGCATTCTTGTTACATGCAATGCACACAGTTTTCACTGTACATCCCAAAGGGCAATGTAATTGATCAGATTTACTTACTTATCTTATAACGATATCATACACGGGTTTCAAAAGCTCTTAACACATTGCTTTATCAAACCAGAGCCAATAATGTGTGTGGTCTTATTCATGTTGGGGGGAGTGTATAAGCTCAACATATCTGGTCAAAGTAATTTATACATAAATCAAATAAAATCTCATTATTAAAATTAGTTAGCAAATTTTTTATACATCATTTACATAAGACATTCCGCCATAACGTTACTGGATCAAAATGTGGTAGTCGGCGTACAATCTCGGAATTATATTTACGTATAACTCGCGAGCGCCTGCGAAGCAAAGTGATACGTGCTCACGCTGGGAGAGCCCGGTCGTTACTGACGAAATCGGGTTCGCGCGGTCGATAATATAGTTCACTTTGCCTATAATTTACTAAATGAAGTTATTGATTTTTAATATAATAAAATTTAGATTCTATTAAAAGGTTAACTTAAGATTAATGTGTAATTTTTAAATTTTCCTAAAAGTGTTTGTTTAGTATGGAAAAAAATACTTATGTGTCTAAACGTTTTCTCAACAATTACGTCTTTCAGCATTTTTTTTCTGCTTTAATTCGTATTGATGTCAATAATGTTTTCAACCCATGTAACAGTAGACTATATAATGATGTTACAAACATTTTTTAATGTGCACAATCTTTTGTAGTTTTGTTGTACAACGTAGCCAAACCATCACTCGCTCGGTACTTTTGCGGAAAAGGGTGTTGGAATATGGGTGCTTGCCATGATTATATACATTATTTTAAAAAATCATTCAAGCCATGTAAAAGAATAATAACTCATCTCTTACGATAATAAAAAAAAAAGTTCTAATTCTTCTTGCCTTTCACACAAGTAGTGATCTAAATTGTTCGAAATGAGTTGATTTCGTGCACGGGGCCTTAAGAACTAAATCCTAAAGCGATTTTCTCGGTGTAAGTGCTTACCGTCAAGTGTAAGTATTGACCACTTACGATAAGTGCAAATGTTTAGTAGTACTAGCAACTGATGTTTACAAAAGATGTTTCCCTAACTTGGCTTTATTTTATTGTAGGTGCAATGATTCAGAAAGGAAGTAAAGCTGTGTGTTCATTAGGAGAGCAGCGGTGGCCCAGTAGTAATGCCGCGCGGCCGCGACTTACGAGTTGTAGGTCGTAGGTTTGAATCCAGACAGGCGCTTTACTTTTTGTGTAAGTTATTTCCCCACCACTGCTCTTCAAACGGTGAAGGAAAACATCTTGAGGAGACCGGCATATACTATAGACAAACCTTGAAAGATATTTGACATCACACTATTATTGTTAAAACATTACTTTTACTTTTCAGGATTCCGTAGTCAACAAGGAACCTTTAAAGTTTCACCATGTGTCTGTCCGTCCATCCGTCCGCAGCTTAGCTCAGAGACTTTTAGTACTAGAAAGCTATAATCTGGCATGGATAAACATTAGGGTGGTCCTTATTACTAAGAAAAAAAAAAAAATTCTTTAATTTCGCGGGGCACCACGTAATTTGATTATATACCATAAGAAAGTATTTTTTTAATTTTTTAAATGACATTTAGGGGTCGCTACCAAGGTTTGAATTTTAAATAAAAACTCGAAATCTGTATTTGTTAGATTCTTTTATTTTTATAGTTAGGACATAAATAATATTACAAAATTATTGTTGTTATTATAAATTAGGATATTATGTAGATATTTGAATCATTCATTTTTAAGATACAAGGGTTACGCAATTACGCATGCGCACAAACCAAATTTTAACGTATTATGATGTTAGTGCGCACGCGTACGTCTTATCTTTTTGATTGTGTGAACGGTCTAAATCTCGACGCGTCGGTACAGAAGAGAGGTCGAGAGGAGGAAGGGATAAAAAGCGATTGTCTATGCGAGTTTTACTTGCACGGAAAATATGATATAAACACCTAAATGAAACATTAATGAAACCATCATTTAAGATGTTTTTCAATGCTTTTTGTAAAAATTTTGACAGCTGGTAGCGACCTCTAAATCTTAACAAAAAAAAAAACAAAAAAAACTTATTTCATATTTAGAAGTATATAATCAAATGAGAAAGTGCCCCGGGGATAATTTAAAAGTCGAAAAATAAGGACCACCCTAATAAACATATTTATCACGTCGACAAAGTAGTAAAATAAAATCTTTAAATTTTTTTATTGGGGTACCTCCTCTACACGTAAAGTGGGGATGTTTTTTTTTTTCTCGTATAACGCATGGTGTGGGGTAACGTTGGATAGGTCTTTGAGAACTAGCCAAGTCAGACCTTAGGCTTCAATTTATTATCCTAAGTTACAAGAAGAAATTATAGTTTAAGTTGGTATAAAATATTTTTGTTGTTATAAATAAATTTCAGGATAGACCATTGAACTTGGCACCCATTTAGATATCACTTCTTTTGTCGTTTAAGTCAACAACCAAGGCATAAATATCATAATATTGAACTATGTTTTTGATGGGATTTATTTTCCCACTTACATCTATCATCACAAAGTAAATAGCGATAGTGTACTTATTTAACTCTTATTCTAACTTATAATTTTTTACGATATTACATTTTGTAACTGATTACAAACAATGCATTCTTTGAGAATTCACTCAGAGAAAAATAGAATAGATCTGTATTGTGTTGTGAAACATTGTATCTTAACAGAAACTTAATAAACTAGTACCAATCTAGTACTAACCTTATGTGTATAAGGGAACATGATGAGAAGCAACTTCCTCAGAACGTATCTCGTGTCTACTGCGAAGTAGTACCGCAGGCGGGACACGGGTACGTACTTGTTGATCTCACGCTGAACTACCTCGCGGCCCTGCGCCGCCAGCTGGTTGCCGTACTGCAGCGCCATGTCCTGCGAGGGGAGGGGAGGCTAATAGGCTAGTGGAATACAGGGGCAGGGAGTACTGCATTGAGTACAAGCTATTTCCCATCGGAAAAAAATAGGATGTTCCATATTATGAACTTGCATCACCTATTTAACACCTTTAGGGAATTGGTTTTCAAAAATTCTTCCTTAGTGCTCACTTTGATTATGTAAGGAACCTTTGTGAAAAAATCCATGCTTCTAGATGGGTCTAAGCACTGGGCTGCTTTTGGCTGTGCTTTGTCTGTCAGTGAATGAATGAATTTAAGATAGATGTGTCATTGTTGCTGTAGTTTCAGAGAGATGATGTTGAATTCTTACTATATCAAGATCATGGTCTCTGCATAACCCAAGCTGACCTCTAACTTAATCTGGTGCTAAATATCATTCTGGTGGATGGTTTTTAACTTAGGGCTGATTTTTAGATCGCGAAATAACTTTTATTTGAGGAATAAACTTGATGTTAGACAGTTTTTGTTTGAAATAACTGACAAAATTTTAAAATTATTCCTTGAATAAAGTTATCAGATGATTGAAAAATCAGCCCTAAATCAAATGTCTTAACTAACACCATCGGCAGCAGATTAACTAATCGATCTTTGATATGACATTTGACACTAATATGAAACACTTTCTTTCAAATCCATATCATTATCAAACACCTGAAGCCAATTCCCATAGAAATATTCAATATCTGGTCGCTATCTCTTCTCAGCAACAATCAATGTCAAAAACTTGTCAAAAACGTAGGGAAATTAGAGGTATTTTTGAGATTGAGACTGTAAACATTTTTAACATTCCAGTAGGTGTGCGTTCTACCATTGTAGAATGCACTCCTAGAATTTGAGCGCAAATTGAAGGTAACTCACGGACACACACATAGTATTCCTCTACATTACATTACATTACATATTCCTTGTGCCTCATTTAGTTTTATAATAAAGACTTCTTGAAAATGAAAGAATATTTTTTAATTTAAAAGTGCTCTACTTAAGTAGAGCACACAAGCACTAATGTCCCAAGTTGAGGCGCGCCTACTGGAGCGTTAAAATTACAAGAATTGCCCCTCATTTTTTTGTCAAAACATGACGTGATTTTATTCATTTTGAACTTTTGCCTATGACAGGTTGGTTCTACTTTTATTAAAACATGCAAGTTACCTGTACAATAGGCTGGTGTAGCATTGAACCTAGTTGTGCTGGGTTTGGCATTGGAGACTGTGGGTATCCACCCATGTAACCAAAATCTGAAACACAAAATATTTTCAGCATTATAAAACTATGTTTGCTGTTTATAGCTTTTATTTTTTTATGAAATTATCCTAAGAATGCTTACCTAAAAGGTAAGGTACAACTGTTAGTGGGTAAAAATATTGAAATTATGGCAAACTTAACTAAAACATTCTGTGAATTATTGAATTCTGTAAACTAAAATCAAAAGATACAAAGCTTCAGACTGAAACAGCTGTGTGTTTTATTGCAAGAAATTCAACTAAAGCAATTTTAAATATTTCAAAATTCATGCTGGTTTATAATAAGCAGTTATAGTAACAAAACAAACTTACTTCCAGTTGGTGCAATAGGAGCGCCAAAGTCCTGTGAGGTGTCTAATTGGATTCCTTCTTGGTATGGAGGTGGGGGTCCTGCAGGTTGGTACCCAGGGGTGTATGCTGGAGGTGCTGGAGCGAAGGCGGGGCTCGGCGACGGCACCCCCATCGCCGCTACATCACTCACGCGCTTCGCCTTGCGAATCCCGCCCGCCTGACCCACTGCAAATAAACATTGTGAAATACCTATTATTTTAAATGCTTTATTTTATAGCTCAGGAAAAGATTAAGGCTGAGCTGTTAGTTAGTATGTTACAAGACCTACAATAGAGCTAATTGATTAAATAAGGACTGTTGTTACTCAGCAACACTTTATAACAAGGCTTGTGATGCAGTGGTAAATATAGAATATATCCATAAGATTTAGGTCACTTGAGAAGGTTAATGTGTAGAAGATGTTACGAAAGATATAGTGTGATCAGTTCACTTGAACGTAATGAGAACTTTACGAGCAATTGTTAGATACAGCCCGAGCTTGTCGGTAACAGGTGACAATGTTGTTTACATAGAAAAAACTTCTTACCGTTTCTGGAAGCGTTGAAATTCATTATTTTAATTCACTATCAGTCTAATTGGAAGGCAATGACATATTAAATTGTTCAATTAACACGATTTATTTCCGATTCTACTGATTGAAACACATCACCAACGTCCAAGCTGTCGTAATTTGACATTTTATTTTGACAGCCGTGACAATTCTGTTTTTACGATTCTTTACGAAGTAGGTAATAAAACTCATCCCGTTTTAATCATTTTTTTTTTCAAAACTCGGGTTATATAATAGCTCGGACTTAACTTAAGTTCTTAAATATGATAATCTCTTGTTTTATATAAACTGATAAAGGAATATAAAAAATTGAATTTAAAAAATGCCAAAAACAAAAAAATAATCATAGTCACATCTACTGTGTTAAAGAGACTTCTGTTGAAACCATATACAGAAAAAAAGTATCATCATAACCCAATGGTTGAAACATAGACACATGGACCTAAAAAAAAAGGCATAGACATGGTTGAAACAACAAAAACTTATTAATTTCAGTGTAACATTTGTTACACTACACTTGTCAGCACATTTGGTCAATTCATGAGTTGAAATATTGCATGGCATGTTTTGGGAGATTTCGATTAAACATGCAGTTAGGATAAATCCGATTCATTTTCATCAACATTTCAGGCGAAAGTGTACACGGCTGGACTCTTCGACCGGTTCAACATGCAGCATAATTTATAATGGAATCGGGATCACATCACTACTTAATGTCAATAAAATGTCATTTCAATTTGTGCTTGTGCGAAGGTCTTCTTGAAAGTTAATTTCTCTACACGTTTTCTCATAGACATATATATACCCATCTCAATGCGTTTTCTCCTATCACATCTGACTTTGGCAGAATTGTCGACATCGGCACCATTGCCATAAAGAAAAATAGAATAGAATAGGTCTTGAAAGTTAAACTTGAATGTCAGTTTTGTTTTGTGTTTTCCTCGATAATCAGATGCAGACTGTTAAGCCTATTGAAAATAAGTTGTAATTATCTTACTGTGCAAAATCTGGGAGCGCGTTAGCTAAAGTGATGGCCCTGACGAACGTGTTGCTCCTGAGTCAAATAGCAGGCTATGTGATCGGGCTGATACTGTCGCTATGTATCATAGTGCCGATGAGCATGCATCAGGATGAATTCATGTAAGCTGGACATAATACACTAATATTCCTTATTAAAAAAGAAAAAAAAAAAACAGGTCTAGTTCCAACTACAGTAAAATAGATCTGTTTTGGGCTGAATTTGTTATGAATAACAAAATATTGCTTATAGTATATGTAGGGTGTTATTTATCTTAGTTGTTCATCACGATGACGGTAATCAGATTTGAGAATTAATTATAAACCATTTATTATTTTCTGAGATTATCATTGTAGGTACCTACTACGCTTTGGAGTGGGCAACTAGCTTCATATTTTCTGACTGACCGACTTCTTGACAGTTCAAAAGTGCCTGTAAATGGTTTAATTGAAATAAATGCCACGGGTTTGATTCAAAAATAACATTGCATTTATCCTCTTTTGTGGTTTATTATTTTAACAGCTAAATAGTCGTTTTTAACTTCATGCATTGTAACGGCTCCGCTATAATAAAGGCTAGGTATTTTAGTGATACAGTAGGCTCACGTTTCACCACAATTACATAGAATTAGTTACTAGCTGTACCCCACGGTTTCACCTGCATAAGTTTCGATCCCGTAGGAATATCGGGATTAATAGTATTCTATGTGTTAATCCTGCTTATAAACTATGTGTGCCAAATTTCATCAAAATTGGTCCACCCGTTTGAGTGAAGAAGTAACAAACATACACACACACACTCACAAACTTTTGCCTTTATAATATTAGTATGATTATTATTTATTTCTCGATGGTGAGCAATGATGTGGTTGCTGATGGTGCACTTCACTTTGTATGTTCTTCCATATGGTTGATTTTTGACAGATTTTAGAAATTGACAGATTTTAAAAATCAAAACGAGATAAGGATCCCATTTAAAAATTAAAAACCTAAATCTTACAATACATAACATCTGAGTTTGTACTTACCTGTAAATTATGTGCTTAGAATGTGACAACAAACTGTATTTACC
The DNA here is from genome assembly GCA_949629135.1 of Eremobia ochroleuca. Classification (NCBI taxonomy): domain Eukaryota; kingdom Metazoa; phylum Arthropoda; class Insecta; order Lepidoptera; family Noctuidae; genus Eremobia; species Eremobia ochroleuca. The sequence continues at coordinate 774,868 of OX451403.1, read as the reverse complement.
TAATAATAATAATTTTAAACAAACCAGCATTGTAGTTTTCATAAAGTTTAATTTATTTCAGGGGTCACTGCTTGCTGTTCTCTCAAGGTCAATGGCAGCAAGATGGTCAGCTCGCTGTACACTGGGCACACCGGGCTTACTGCGACTATGTCATTGTGGTTGGAGTGCTCATGTTCTTGGCGTGCAGCATTCAGATCTACAGGTTTGGTGATACCTGCTGTTATTAAAGGCTTTTCTACTAGCAAGACTGCTCTGCTGTTGCTAAACCAGACAACAAGCTTTGTACCCTCACAATGTAAGGTGATATGGTTTCGTAAAAGAGGGCAGCAACCTAATTGCATAATACAGTTCAATCACAATCTGAGTCATTTTGAAGGATATTGCTAATTCATTGTTTCAAATTATGAAAAATTTGTATGCTCAACAATGTAAAAAACGCAAAGAATTTTGTTTGAACTGTCAAAATGAAAGCCATTGCTACTATTAGTGTGTTATACAAGTACCGCGCGGGTAAGAGCAGAAAGGTAGTCGGGTATGACTGCTCGGGGTGTGCTAGACATGACACAAGTACCGCGCGGGTAAGAGCAGAAAGGTAGTCGGGTATGACTGCTCGGGGTGTGCTAGACATGACACAAGTACCGCGCGGGTAAGAGCAGAAAGGTAGTCGGGTATGACTGCTCGGGGTGTGCTAGACATGACACAAGTACCGCGCGGGTAAGAGCAGAAAGGTAGTCGGGTATGACTGCTCGGGGTGTGCTAGACATGACACAAGTACCGCGCGGGTAAGAGCAGAAAGGTAGTCGGGTATGACTGCTCGGGGTGTGCTAGACATGACACAAGTACCGCGCGGGTAAGAGCAGAAAGGTAGTCGGGTATGACTGCTCGGGGTGTGCTAGACATGACACAAGTACCGCGCTGGTAAGTACAGAAAGGTAGTCGGGGTATGACTGCTCGGGGTGTGCTAGACATGACACAAGTACCGCGCTGGTAAGTACAGAAAGGTAGTCGGGGTATGACTGCTCGGGGTGTGCTAGACATGACACAAGTACCGCGCTGGTAAGAGCAGAAAGGTAGTCGGGGTATGACTGCTCGGGGTGTGCTAGACATGACACAAGTACCGCGCTGGTAAGAGCAGAAAGGTAGTCGGGGTATGATTGCTCGGGGTGTGCTAGACATGACACAAGTACCGCGCGGGTAAGAGCAGAAAGGTAGTCGGGTATGACTGCTCGGGGTGTGCTAGACATGACACAAGTACCGCGCGGGTAAGAGCAGAAAGGTAGTCGGGTATGACTGCTCGGGGTGTGCTAGACATGACACAAGTACCGCGCTGGTAAGTACAGAAAGGTAGTCGGGGTATGACTGCTCGGGGTGTGCTAGACATGACACAAGTACCGCGCTGGTAAGTACAGAAAGGTAGTCGGGGTATGACTGCTCGGGGTGTGCTAGACATGACACAAGTACCGCGCGGGTAAGAGCAGAAAGGTAGTCGGGGTATGACTGCTCGGGGTGTGCTAGACATGACACAAGTACCGCGCTGGTAAGAGCAGAAAGGTAGTCGGGGTATGATTGCTCGGGGTGTGCTAGACATGACACAAGTACCGCGCTGGTAAGTACAGAAAGGTAGTCGGGGTATGACTGCTCGGGGTGTGCTAGACATGACACAAGTACCGCGCGGGTAAGAGCAGAAAGGTAGTCGGGGTATGACTGCTCGGGGTGTGCTAGACATGACACAAGTACCGCGCTGGTAAGAGCAGAAAGGTAGTCGGGGTATGACTGCTCGGGGTGTGCTAGACATGACACAAGTACCGCGCTGGTAAGAGCAGAAAGGTAGTCGGGGTATGACTGCTCTGGGTGTGCTAGACGTGCTGTAATATTGACACAAGTGGAGGCTCTTTATATGCACTCAAGAAAAACACATTATAAAGTACTATGGATTGGTTTATCAGGGTAGAGAATATATGTCCAAAAGGCATGTATTCTCTACCCTGATAAACCAATCAAAAATGTATTATTATAAATAATCAACATTGTATTATTTTAAATAAGGCTTCTTTAAAATTTGGGGTCTCAATAATGTAAAAGCACTGAATGACTATGTTCATGTTCTATTTTGTTGATACATGAGTCAAAGTGTTGACATTGTCTGTCTGTCTGTGCATAGATAACACTAGTGTGAATCACTTCTTATCTCTCATATTTTCACAATTCAAGTTTATTTATTAAATAAAGAACAGCATAATATACATGTTGCAAGTTATTTATCACATTCATTTGGTGATTTCATACAGTAAAATTACATAAAATAACAAGCTGTAATATGACATAAAATGTGAAAAATAAGGATAATTCACACCTACTCCAAACATGTTGCCGCAGATAGGGCGAAAATGCCCGTATATTCAGGCAGTCGAGCTGATGGAGTCGGGTTTATCCTTAGGAACAGGACCTTCAAAATAACTGTAATAGTTTACTTCATAATGCGTTTCCGACCGCGCTGATAGCACCGACGGGTGCAGGTAAACCACCATTGCAAATATTCTGGTGTGGTCAGTTTTTTACAACCAAAAGCATTTATTAAACATTTTGTGTGTTCGTTTTGCTCTATGGTTTTTCCTGGAAACAACACAACCATATAAATAATTGTTCTAGCCTATTTTCATGTAACAATTTTTTTGATTTAAAAGAGCGTCCATGGAGTCTTACCCGTTCTTCTCCGTAGTTAGGTACCTGCTACGATTTGGAATGGACAACTAGCTTCATATATCTGACTAACCGACTTCTTCATAATTCACAATTGCTTATAAATGGTTTAATTGAAAGAAATGCTTTGAGTTTAATGTTAATTTGTCCTCAGGCTCTCGATGTTCATGTACAAGGGTCTGGACAGCTCGTTCCTGTCTGCTTTCCTGGAGGCCGTGGGTTGCATGATGCTGTGCTGGCTGGCCGTCTCCGCCGCCATCATTGTCACCCTCGGCTTCATGACCTGGTGCCAGAACATCGTCGAGAGGTTCCCCAGGTGAGCAACAAAAAGAAACCCAATATAGACAGTAGGTACTTTGATAATATCATCACCAGAGCTCGGAATAAGTAATCGTAAAAACGTAATAAGATTCCTTGAAATAATAATTTGTTACGAATGTATCCGAAGTGCGATAAACAATTTGTAATTAATAAACTACATGTTTTAAATTTATAAAAATCTTATAAATTATCCACTCAACACAGATTTTTGCAAGGAAAAAGTATTGGAATACCTTCAAGGTCTCACATACGATGAGACTGAGCAACTTCTAACTGTACCGAGATAGACAGTAAATAGGTTTAATGTTATACATAATATATTATATACATAATCACTATATCCCCGTATCTCACTAATTTATGTGTTCACTCATAAAAATCACAAACACACAAAGTCACACCCTCTCACACTCACACATTCACCATATCACATAACACAAAGAGAGGTTCAGACCATTCAGACCATTATAATACAGACCTTTAATATAACCTTAAACTATTATTATTCCATTGTTTTGTAAAATGCTAGCATTTAAGAACTCTAATTTAATGTAACTCGAGGGGATTGGCGCTGTTAGCCGAAATACAGGTTCCTCCTAGTTCGGCTCCAGACGCTAAAAGTTTTGTGTACTCTTGTTTTATCATAGAACCTAATTGTAATGTAAATATAAAAATGTAATAAAAAACAGTACTTAGGCACTGTTTTGTTATATAAAAAAAAAACATAATAAAAATAAATAAATAAAATAAGAAATTTCTTAAATCGCGGGATGAAAACGTCATGGCTATCACTACGGGATTTTAGAGGGAGGTATTATTCACTCCATGTTACGTACTTCCTTGAAGTTGAGGTAGATCTCTATCCGGATCTCTGTTCATCAACCTATCAGTATTACTTGAGAGAATAGTAAATAAATAAACTACCTCGTTGGTCTAGTAGATCTCATGCTGAATAGTAATTTGGTCACGGCTGTTCAGCATGAGGTCCTGGGTTCGATTCCCAGGTCGGACGAAGTCTTATTGGGTTTTCAACCAGGAATTTCTCAGTAGCAGCCTGGAGTCTGGATTTTTGCTCGATTACGTGAGACTTAAACACAACTGGTGAAATGTGGGTCTGCTAAAGGTAAACCTCTGCATTCCGTCACAGAGACGAGGCCTTTTTATATAGTTTTCAGGGGAAACCTTTAAAAGGTATCCGACCTCCGGGGAGGGAGGTCGGGGAGTGTGGGATTTTTACCTCACTAAAACCACCCCGGTGATCACCATCAGCACATAGGGGTGGTCCCGATTCCTCTGAAAAGACCAATTCCGGAACCCCCCTTCACAGAGAGGAGGCCTATGTCCCAGCGAAATAAACGGATAAATAAAAATAAAACGTATTTTTCTTTCTTTCTTTGATTATGTTGCCTAAAACTTGGGCTAAAACAAGCGAGATATTTTGTTATCATCTTCTGCCTAGCCTTTTCCCAACCCCAACTATGTTGGTGTCGGCTTCCAGACTAAGCGGATCTAGCAGAATACCAGTATTTTACGAGGAGCGACTGCCTATCTGACCTCCACAAACCAGTTACTGGGTAATACGATACCCCTTGGTATAGTTCGCGTCAAACTTTATGGCGGCTCGGAACATGAGGCGAGTCGATGCGCAGTAATAAATTCATGGGTCAGCGGGGGTGGAGGGTGGGGTCCTACACAGTGAGTAGCGCACTTCAGAGCCGCCATAAAGTTTGACGCAAACTATAAGACTGGTTGTCAGACTTTCAGGCTACTGACGACCCGTAACGACTGTCAAAGATCCACGAATGACAGCCGGGACCAACGGCTTAACGTGCTTTCCGATGCACGGAGGGGTCTTGGTATGTGAAGAAGAAGCGTAGCTTAACCTGATCGATCGGCGCGTGCGGCTGTTATTACTTATATTAGATATTTGGTTATATAGTAAATAAATGAGTGTTTTCTTTCCAGTTGTGAAGACGCGGCCGGCCAGAGCATAGACAAGCGTGATAACATCACCACTAGCGGTTTCTACATGGAGATCGGCACATCACAGGTAACAACAAACCATGTCTGCTTAACCCAGAATAATGTAACATTAGGGGGCATGCGCTAAAGTAGCCCGTGAAAGTTTTCGTAAATACGAGGGTAGATTGAACAATAGTCTGCCTGACACAGATACAGTCAATTTATTGTTGTTAACTGTGCAGTTTGGAACGTATGCGATGGTTAGTTGTGAATTTAAAAATGTATTTGTTAGCAATCCGACGCGATTTCCGTAAATGGAGCAAATCGAGCAGCATGCTGTAATTAAATACCTCCATACGAAGTGTTTATCACCGAAGGCGATCCATGAAGAAATGGTCAGTACTTTAGGGATTCTGCTTTGTCTTATTCATCAGTAAAAAAATGGATAGCGGAATTCAAACGTGGTAGGGAGAGCGTGAAAGACGCACCCCACTCTGGAAGACCCTCCACTACTTATGAAAACATTGGCATTATGGGAGACCGCAGATTAAAATTAGAGAGATAGCTGAGATCATAGGGATCTCTTATGAACGAACACAAAACATCATAGTCAAGGAATTAGGTTTTCGCAAGGGCAAGGTTGGTCTGCGGCTTTCAATGGAGCAAAAACTATTTCGCGCGACTGTTTGGAATTATTTGACGCTGATCCAGATGGGTTCATCACAGTACACCAGAAACAAAACAATAATCAATGGAAAAGACTCGGTTCACCACCCCCAAAAAAGACCCGGTCCACCACCCCCTAAAAGGCTAAATCGATTTTGTTAGCAAATAAGGTGATGGCTTCAATGTTTTGGGACTGAAAAGGTGTGATCCTGGTAGGTTATCTTGAAAAAGGCCATACTCTAAACTCTGATTACTACTGCACCTTATTGCGTTATTTACGTGAGGAAATTAAAAAAAAAAACGACCTGGTAAGCTCAGAAGGAAGATTTTATTTCACTCACCAAGACACGTGGTACACAAAGCACGTGTCCACACATCTGTGCAGTCCATGGCTGAAATTCATAACTGTGGCTTTGAACTGTTGCCGCATCCGCCTTATTCACCTGATTTGGCACCATCGGACTTCCACCTGTTCCAAATAAAAAAAATCACCTGGATGGCCAGAAAAGACATTGCCCATCTCCCATACATCGTTCGGGCCCACATTTTGATGAACCCGTTACAAGTTCCCAATGAGTGTCATTTGTTAGATTAAAATATCAAAATTAAGCTGCCTCAGTTTCAGTTTAATTGAAAATTGCATTATCAAGATAAATGGGGTCGAATCTAAGGTGAGGTTATATTAGAGATTTTGTTATTTAACAATATATTTTGAAATTATCAATCTGGTAATGTTCAGATGACTAATAGTAAACTCTTGAGATAGGTGTCCATTGCATAAAATAAACCACGATAACAGTGTGAATGATATAATATGTACTCACAGTAGATAATGCATTAGTAGGTACCTACTTATAGAAAAAAAATAGAACAACTATTTGTTACAAATGTTTTCAATTGAAATATAGTAAGTACAATAGATAAGACGGATTCTTCATTTAAAGCTCGTCTTCTCGTCATATTACAGCGAGAAGTTGCAATACCGCAATTAATACAGTTGTCCATCACGATAGTTGGTTCGAAGTCCAAAATAACAAGCCGTAGTCAATCAAAGTAGCAGATAAAAAGTCTGTTTTCGCGCTGAGGTAGTTCGTGAAAGCAAGATTCGTCAGATTCCGTGAAGCAGCTAAAGTCGTTGGATAAATCACCGAAAACACGAACACCGCAACACAACACATTCACTTGCGCATAAACACCATAGACATAGAAAATAATATGGGACTGGAAATACCTACGAAAAATGGGTGCATACCTACAACTCATATTGTCGCATAAAATGGCTGCCATTGCTAGGGTTGTATCAATCAGGAAACATTGGTGTTACTATAACGAGTATCGATACTAAATACCAGTCTTACTAGTTATCACGTTTGGATCATAATATTATATACTTACTTAAAGTTCGTTGTAATTAGGGTTGCTTACTTTATAATAACGTATCCTATTTTATTTTCGATAAATATACTTTATACTTTTGCATAAAAGTAAAGTATGCGAAAACACTTTATTTCTAATCTTTTGCGATGCGTACAACGAGATTCATATGAACTTTTTACCGATAGGTACTTATAAATCCCAAAGATAAAGAATTTTCAGAGAAAAATATAGTTATGCTAAGACAAACCAGTTGTGAAGACAAATAGCAATATACATATACTTTACTTAAAAATGCATCTGATAGCTTAAGTACTAAATGTAAAAACAAAACATTTCTTATTTACTCTGTTCCGGCCACTTCAGCTTTCACTAAGTTTTTTCGGTAATAAATCTGCAGTGGTGAGAAAGGAGAAACAGATCGTCCATAAATTTCCTAAAAACTAATTATTTATTTGTTTATATCAAAATTTCGATTGTAAAACTAGCTTTGAAACTTTCAAAGACAACAAATAATTGTTAGTGCTTGCTAAAAGCACCTAAAGATTTAAGGAGATAGTAACATACCTAAATTTGAAAAACACTTTTTTTTTTCTTCCGAAATCTTTTTCCTATTCTAAGTCTAAGAATTTGATACGTAATTTGTCTCAAAAAAAGTTGGCAGCCCTAGTTGTAACAGAAAAAGATCAGTAGGTTAACTTACGTTCTGTTTGTAATGTCAAAATAACAGCTTTCGCGAATAAAAATTCAGTCGTCCCATACGTTTAGGTCGAGTAGGTATTGAAGTTTTCTAAGGGACAGTTGATAAATTTTTCGCGAAAACGATATTAGTCCCATGGAGAAAGTGGTTCAGTTTGATGGTCTGTAACACATCCTCAGATTTGGCTGGTCTTTGAAAAATAACCCTGTAGAATAACGCGGCCTCTCCTGTTTTTTCCCATCTTAAAATACACACACAGAGCGATTGAGAATGTTTTTTTTATATACTGTCATTTTTAATTTCACACTGACATTTGTTTCAAGACTGACTCGTTGTCTTTTTAGCAATTTCACGACAGAATGCATGATTTCAACGGAAAACACAAACATTACAAAAAATGATTTTATACAATGTGTAACGTTAAATGCGCAAAACCTGAAAATAGTTTTATAAGAATAACGAGCAGAATTAATTGAACCACTTTTTAATCATCATCTGCTAGGCAGAGGGCCCATGGCTAAATAATAACAGCCGCACAGGTCGATCGATCAGGTTAAGCTACGCTTGCCGCGGTTGGTCTGTGGATGGGTGACCATCTTTACATACCGAGACCCCTCCGTGCCTCGGAAAGCACGTTAAGCCGTTGGTCCCGGCTGTCATTCGTAGATCTTTGACAGTCGTTACGGGTAGTCAGAAGCCCGAAAAATCTGACAACCAGTCTCACCTAGGGGTATCGTATTACCCAGTAACTGGGTTGTGGAGGTCAGATAGGCAGTCGCTCCATGTAAAATACTGGTATTCAGCTGCATCCGGTTAGACTGGAAGCCGACCCCAACATAGTTGGGAAAAGCCTAGGCAGATGATGGTTTATCATAAAATAAAGTATTTTTTCCACATTTTTTTTTCTGTAACAAGCTGGGCCCAAAAGTGGGCGATCTTCTTTCTACAAATGATGAAGTCAAAGCAGCGGTGGACACCTATTTTGACTCATTGGAAGATTCATTTTTTTTTTTTTTTTCATAAAAGCTTTGCAGGGGAAATGGCAAAACTGCATTGAACTTTACTATGTAGAAAAATATAAATGTAATTAATTATGCATGTGTTTGTTTTCTTGGTCAGGCCGAGTACTTGTTACGGTCGCGAACCATATTTTGAACAATGGTATGACCACCATAGTATTAGGTTGATCGTAATGTGTTTAACCTTTTCGACGCCCATCTATATAATACGCGATGTGTCCTCCAGCGCCACGCTACAAATGTATAACGTATCTATAGTAAAACGTAGGGATGGGATTAATGTCCTATCGACAAATAATATTATAAGTCGAAATTAATGTTTATTCACCAATTTACGAAGCTAAATAAAAACTGATACCGTATTTTCATATTTTGTTTTATTTCATTAAAAAAATCAATATGAAAACCTATATATATTTGCCATAATAAAAGAAAAGAATTGTAAATTTATTAGACGTGTGTTCTAGCAGGCACATCCCTATTTGTCTCCAAATGTAATCCTTCTACTTCATATCAAGTCGTTGGCGCTCGAGGCACGTCAAAATCCTTTCTGATATAAGGATGTCTAGATGTCGATGTCTATGGTATTTTTCTTTTTTCTATTCACTGTGGTCGAGTTACACGTGCATAACCTCAACCGATTCATGCATAATTTATTTCGTTTACTTACAACATATAGAACCAAATACAATCAATAGAAGCTAGATACGTGGTTTTCCACGTGTTTTTTTTTTTTAAATTAAAATGGAGGGTGACTGTTTTACGCAGATGTTACAGATCTTTATTTGTTAATGGTAGGTAGAGATGTAAGTGCTGTATTATACCGTTTGTATTGAAACGTATAAAACGAAAAATACCGTATAATACGGTATTATACCATTTGCCACGGTATTTTATGTATAAATCGATTGTTTTTGTATTTTTTAAGTAAATTATCTGAGTAATAATTAAAATACTGAAAATACGGTGGAAATGCACAGATATAAAACATGAAATGGTATTTTGAAGTGAACACTTCTTTAGCATCGTTGTGATTTGAAAATCAATGAAACGAAAAAGCGACGGCAAAAAGAGATAAACACACATCTATAGGATTTAACGTGCGATAGAATGAGATAGAAGTAGTGATGAGCAAAATCCAAGACCAAGACCATGATCAAGACTCGAAGTATTTGAGCAAGACCAAGACTATCTATACACTAGCAAGACCAACACCAAGACCGAACAAGCAAGACCAAGACCAAGACTGAGTAAGCAACACGAAGACCAATACAAAGACTGTCCCAGTCTTGGTCTTGGTCTTGCTTTGCTCATCACTAGATGACGATGACGATGACGATGACGATCACGATGACGATGACGATCACGATGACGATCACGATGACGATGACGATCACGATCACGATCACGATGACGATCACGATCACGATCACGATGACGATGACGATCACGATGACGATGACGATCACGATCACGATGACGATGACGATCACGATGACACTCACGATGACGATCATGATCACGATCACGATGACGATCAGGCTCACGATCACGATCACGATGACGATCACGATGACGATCACGATCACGATGACGATGACGATCACGATCACGATGACGATCACGATGACGATGACGATCACGATCACGATGACGATGATGATGACGATCACGATAACGATGACGATCACGATGAAGATGACGATCACGATGACGATCACGATCACGATGACGATCACGCTCACGATCACGATAACGATCACGATGACGATCACGCTCACGATCACGATCACGATCACGATGACGATGACGATCACGATGACGATGACAATCACGATGACGATGACGATCACGATCACGATCACGATGACGATCACGATCACGATGACGATGACGATCATGATGACGATGACAATCACGATGACGATGACGATCACGATCACGATGACGATGACGATCACGATCACGATGACGATGACGATCACGTTCACGATGACGATGATGATGATGATGATGATGATGACGATGATGATGATAATGATGATCTTCGTAGATTGTCGATACTGCTCTGGGTGCCTTCAAGCAGAAACCTAATACGCTGATCTGATAGTCGTGTACAGGACTATTAGATTAGATTATTATATTAGAATTAGTCATTCTAAAATATAGAATACAATCGAAACTTCAAATATATTTTATTTATTAAACTACAACTCTTCGTAATAACGCAGGATCTTAAAAAGTTAATCAAAATATAAAATACATAAAAACTTCGCGGGCTGTTCTGGCGCTTTTGCTTTAAAGTTTAGGCGCTTCACAGACGGCGGCGGACATGCCGCCGACAGCGAGCGCCGATAGCGAGCGCGAGACATCATCCGACAAGCATTGGCGCAGCGACGGCGCGGTCGTTTTTCCTCAATGCGTTATTGCATAGATTTCCACACAGAACCGAAATGTGGTATCGTGTGGTCCAAATGTATCTGACGAAAGTGTACACAAAGTGTTTCTTACGCAATCATACATTAAAAGGAATTAAGTACTAACATATTCATCTGTATTTAAAAAGTTTCAACTTTATATCTCACCAGATTTCCTACAAAATAAATATTGTTTAATTAAATATCGTTTCATCGACGAAAATCGAGGTCATAAAATTAACCCCAAATTGTCAAATGACAGACATTATTTTGTAAGGTGATTTAAAAGTAGAATTTCGGATTTGAGTATTAACCTCGTAACGCCCAATGTACAATGTATTGAACAAAGTGACATACAGTATTACACATTGCAAACATGCATTTAAATTAATTAATGTGCATTGTAATGTACATTGGGCGTTTAGGAGAAGGTTTTGTTTTTAGTCTGGGCCGGAATGCCGTATGTAGCTTTGTTCAATACATTATACATTGAGCGTTTAGCTCATCTTGCGAAATTTAGCTTGGGCGTTACGAGGTTAAAATAATCAAATCAAAGCACTCAATTTGTAATTGGCACTACAAATTGGCGTCCACGGTACGTTTTCTGATCAATTTGTTTACATTTTCATCAGATAATGTTGGAATAGACCACAACCTTGTATAAGGAAATGATGAGAAGGAACTTCCTCAGCACATAATTATCTTGTATCCACCGCGAAGTAGTGCTGCAGGCGACTTTTGGAACAAACAATACATAATTATGTATTTTTAGGCTTGTTGTAAAAATCATACGTTTTCGTTTACCAGTTCGGTGCATGGGCAGCGTTTGCGACGTGGGTCGGCCTGGCAGTGTTCTCGACCATCAAGGTGTGCCGGTACCACCAGCTGGAGAACATCCAGGTCTCGATGTACCGCGAGCGACAGCGGCTGGTGAACGAGAGCGGCTCGCCCAGCACACAGGACGGTCGCTCCACGCCGCCTATCGACATCGCACATTAACATTACCGTCACAAGTATGTATGAGGAAATTGGCAAAGATACTAATATGTCAGGGAGGTGTCATCTTAGCATTGAGTATCGTGTGTCGCTCGCACGTCAGTAGTTACACTTGAACTACGAAAACCGCCCTTACTACTACGAAATAAGGTCGCTATCGTTGTCAAACTGTTATATTGGATGTGCAGGTGACTATACTATCTGTGTAACTAAATTAACTGGCTATTTATCTGAGCGTCAGATAAGCTATGCGAGACAATTTAGCCAATGTTGTCCTAATTCAGAAGCGGAATCCTGTCTAATATTGAACTTTGTACATGGTGGCAGGACATCGACGCGTAACCGCAACCTGTAACCATGAATTTAGCAAATGATCCTAGAAAGTGTAAAGTTTTTTCGCAAGTTATTAATAAAAAAAATCATGTTCCATACATTTTGTCCGCGTAGGTATTGCACTTTTGTATGAAAAAGCAATTTCTTTTTTAATAACTAACAAAAAAATTCTGCGCTAGGGGTGTACGATCATGTTCTGAATGTCTCTGCTACCCTGTACAATAGCAATAACACCAGGTTTCAAAAATGAGAATTTGAAGTTGAATATTCGTCAAACTCTAGCATTATTGAAGGTGATTCCTTCCCGTGAAACTTTGATGTGAATGTAAGAAGTTTTGTACAAAAGTAGAATTTGACAAGTGTTCAACTTCAAATTCCGACGCCGGGTTAAGCCTCCTATCCGCTCCGATGTCGAGAAATCTCCTAAGGATCGGTAACAATAGAAAAAGTATTTGTCTCATTAGTGACAGTTGAGCTGCATTTTAACCAGGATTAAAGTCAGAGGCTGATGAAAATGAACTGATTGTTATGTATTGGAAATGAGGTAATTTTACTTGCCTTTAGTTGAGTAAGACGTGTTAAATTGTTATGTGGAACAGGCAGGGCAAAAGTTAAATGAAGATAGTTAAAGTTTTGATTTTAGCTGTGGACATTCCAGTTAGAAACATCGAAAAATTATGGAGACCAGGGAACATTTTAGTTACAAAGTTATTAAAGGGGAAGTGGCTTTGTCTTGCCTGTTTATATTGTTTTTGTGAAACGTAAAGTGCGATTAAATATCGGAGTTGCGGACACTAGCACGCATTACCAACCTACCTAGTAAAATTTTAAAATTATAAATTGTTAACTCAAATCAGTTTAGTGTTAAACGAATCCATTATTTTTCGGTCAAATTGGAACTGAGAGCTCAAATCTTTACTCAAAACTATCAGACAGATTCAAGTTTTTCATGTAATACCTACTTATGCCAAATGACATTTTAATACATACAATTTTATTTATAGGAAACGTAATTGGTAGTCACCCGACCAAAGTTGGGGAGGCTGGGCTGAAGACGATGTATAGAAAGATAATTATCGTTATAACTAACTATGTGATAGTAACTTAGTTTTCAGTTATTTTGTACAAACTAATGCTTTTAGATATTGTCCACAAACTATGAAATAATTCGCTATTTAATATTTAAATCTGGGATAAGAAATTTCACTCAAGTATAATAATAATAATACCTTTTGGGATACAGTTTAACAACTTTAGGACATCAATAATGGAATTAGTTGCAATTGAGAAGGTGTTTTTACAACTGTTATAAAAACACGTCCTGAATCTGAATGTAAATAAATGAAATAAAATGAAAAATATGTAAGAACATGATTGTCTACATTAGTAACATATTATTCGTCCGTCTCAGTAACTTATTGTTGTTTGTGTAATGTTATCGTACTACATAGTTTTATATTACCACTAAGATACTGTCTAATCTGTTTAAATAATTATTACATACAAATCAACATTTGTCATTAGCTTAGTACCGCTATTCGATAACAGATGGCGTTGTGCCGTGACGTCACTTTTGTAGATCGCGGTGTTAAGAATTTCCTACGAAATACGACCACCTTGGTACCTTATGTATTAAATCGTCTTACTCTGGACACCCTTGTTTTATTTCTTGCGAGATATTTTTGAGACGTTGTAGAAAGTGGTCCTTCGAAACCGGATGAAGGATTGGTGTGCATTGTCCTTGCTGTGGTGGAGTCAGGTTGAATTGTCAACCTGCTGCAGTGTAACGTCAGCCCAGCCAGTGGCGAGCAGCATCGGCGGATCGTAGAAGATTGGCGCTTATGCGTGTATGTACGTGTGGTACACAACGGTCAGCGCTGGTGCTACACTTCGTGTTGGCGTGAGCAGCAGCTGCGGTGCGGGGGGAGAGTACCCCGCATATCATTGCGACTAGCTACGTAAAAGTGAGTGACAGTGAAGTGATGTGATACGAGGATAATCTGTGAGTACTTTAAAAATATCATATTACAAGCAAATTTAGACCTTATTAACTTAGAAAATTTTAATTAACAATTTGGACTTAGAAACTTTAACGTGTGCGTGGACTTAGAATAATTTCAATAAAAAGTGAACTACGGGGAACCTATGCCCGATTTAGCAGCGAGGTGTTAGAAGTTCAAAGACTTGTGATTTTTACATGTTGTCCACGAACTTAGCATAGCGTACCAGAACAGTTTATTTAAAGGACTTTATCTATACAATATGGAAGCTTTGAGTAATCTACAGTTTAATTTATATTCTACTATCAGTAAAGCAAGGTCTAACTTTAAGAAATCACCTAAGGAGCGAGTAACCAGTTCATACATAGAAACTAGATTAGAAAATTTAGAAGCTAACTGGTCAGCGTTTTCTGAAACTCATATAAAATTTGTATCATCGGTTAAGTCTACTGAATTCGAAAAATCGGATTATAACATAAAAAATGTATATGAGACCACGGAAGAATTATTTACTGATTATAAAGCGGAGTTGAAGGAAGCATTGAAGAAAATTGAATGTTCGGATAGTTTAAGTAAAGTGCCTGAATCTTCTGCTAAGGGTTCTAAAGAGATATGTTCTGTGAAATTGCCAAAAATTGAGTTGCCTACGTTTACCGGAAGTTATTCTGAGTGGATTAGTTTTAGAGATTTATTTAAATCCTTAATACACAACAATAGCCTACTAGATGATGTTCAGAAGTTGCATTATTTGAAATCACATTTGTCTGGAGAGGCTGAAGGTCTTTTACGGCACATCCCTATTACTAGTAGTAATTATGCAACCTGTTGGACTAAATTAGAGAATCGATACAATAATAAAAAATATTTAGCGAATTGTATAATTAAACGTTTTATGAGTCAAAAAAATATTGTAACCGAATCCTCCAGCGCAGTTAAGGAGTTATTAGATACTTCCAACGAATGTTTACATGCTCTGGAGAATTTAGGCATAAGGGTTGAGCATTGGGATATTATAGTTATTTATGTATTGAGTCTAAAACTAGACACTGAGTCACGTAAACAATGGGAAATGAAAATTAGTGATTGTTCAGACGACTTGCCTACAATGAATCAGTTCAAATCTTTCCTTGAACAAAGATTTCGGTCTTTGGAATTTTTAGACAACAAAAGTCAACGTCATCAGTCTAATCGTAATGTGCCAGTCAAGTCGCTCCATGTGTCAAATACATTGTGTATTTGTTGTCAAGATAACCACAAGCTTGCTAATTGTAAAAAGTTCGCCGGTCTCGATATGGATAAGCGTCGTAATTTTGTCCAAACAAATGGTTTATGCTATAACTGTCTAGGAGCAAATCACTCCGTATACGCATGCCGCCAGTCTATCAGATGTCATATATGTAAAAAGAAGCATCATAGTCTTCTTCATCTCAAGAATGTCTCCAAATCAGTTAGTGAGAGTACCAAAACGGATCAAGTTGCAGAAAGTAGCGTTTCTGCTGGTACCACTTCAACCCAGAGTAATTCCACTAATATTGTAAGTTGTTTGGCTAACAGTCATAGCCAAATATTATTGGCCACTGCGCTAATTGCAGCGGAATCAAAGAGCGGTACTGCTATAGTATTAAGATCCCTGTTAGACCAGGGGTCTCAGGCTTCCTTTGTGACGGAGTCCGCAGTCCAGCTCTTAGGTCTCAAAAGAATACCAACTAAAGGTTTAATATCAGGTATAGGTTGTGATCAAAACCAATCAATGATTTCATTAAATTCGATGGTTCTCATCAAAGTTAAATCACGCGTCGACCCTAGTTTTGTTCTCACTGTTAAAGCTTATGTTTTAAAGAAACTAACGACTATTTTACCGGAAAGGAAAGTTGTGGCAAATGTTTTGAACTCAATCTCGTCTTTGGCTTTAGCAGATCCTTCGTTCGATACTCCGAACAAGATTGATTTACTTTTAGGTGCCGAAGTTTATGGCCAGATTTTGTTAGAAGGTTTAATCAGAGGTCCACCTGGTCGGCTCATTGCACAAAAGACTAGACTAGGATGGATATTGTCTGGTCAAGTAGGTGAAATCAACCAAAGCGAGACATGCCACAATACCGTAGTTACATTGCATTCTACTCACACAGATGAGAATACACTCCTCAAAAAATTCTGGGAACTAGAATCTGAGCCCAAGGGCGATTACGATAAAGTTTACTTGACCCCAGAAGAACAGAAGTGCGAAGATATATTTAAGGCCACGACTAAAAGAGATGAATCTGGTCGCTATATTGTGCACATGCCGTTTAGGTCAAGCGATCCTGCTTGTAAATATGGTGGATCGAAAGACATCGCTCTTAAACGTTTTTTAACCTTAGAAAAGCGATTTCTAAGGAATCCCGAGTTCAAGGCTCAGTATTCAGCTGTTATAAATGAGTATATAGCCCTGAATCATATGGATATAGTACAGGATAGGGACAAAGAAGGTTCTGTGTACTTACCTCATCATGCCGTCATCCGTAACGAAAAAAGTACAACGAAGTTGCGCGTCGTATATGATGCATCATGTGTAGGTAGCAACGGGGTATCTCTTAATCATGATTTAATGGTGGGGCCTCCTCTACAACCTGAGCTTCGTCATATTATCATGCGTTGGCGTTGTGAACCTATCTGTCTGGTAGCGGACATCGTCAAGATGTACAGACAGATTAAGGTATGCGATGATCACACAGATTTTCAGCGTATATTATGGCGTGAGAATCCAGATGACGAGATTCAGGTGTTACGTCATTTGCGAGTAACATTTGGAACATCATCGGCGCCTTACCTAGCAGTAAGATCATTGCAGCAGTTAGCTCAGGACGAAGGCTCTGAATTTCCTTCAGCAAAGAATCGTGTTGTTTCCGACTTCTATATGGATGACCTAATGACGGGATGTCAAACCATAGAGGAAGGAGTAGAAATATATAAACAAACATCGGAGTTGCTTAAACGTGGAGGTTTCCAGCTCCAAAAGTGGGCTAGTAACAACAGGGAATTATTAAGATTGATTGGCGGTGAACAAATACCACAAACACAAGGGAACATGGAACTAAAAACAGATGCAATTTCAAAAATATTGGGTTTAACGTGGGACAAGGACAATGACGAGTTCGTTTACACTATTCAGCTTAGTGATGTAGATTTACCAGTGACAAAGCGTAAGGTTATTTCGGACATAGCGCGACTATTCGATCCCCTTGGATGGTTAGCACCGACAATCATCACTGCGAAGGTGTTTATTCAACGAATATGGATGACTGGGATCGAATGGGACGCAGAACTACCTGCACCGTTGCTGACAGAGTGGCTTGACTTCCGGAAGAGCCTTTGTAACCTTATTAAGTTTCGTCTGCCTCGTTGGATCAACTCTAGCAAAGAGAACAGGGTTCTAGAATTGCACGGCTTTTCAGATGCGTCCAATGTAGCATACGCCGCGGTGGTATACGTCCGCGTCATTGATAGAGATGGACATATTCACACAACCTTGGTGACTTCAAAAACCAAGGTTGCTCCTGTTAAGCAGGTATCAATCCCGCGATTAGAGCTTTGTGGAGCTGTCTTGCTAGCAAAGCTTCTTCAAGAAGTCGCTTCAACTCTAGACGTTCCCAAACAGCACTTATATGCGTGGACAGACTCGTCCGTCGTATTAGCGTGGCTAAGCAGCCACCCTAGTCGGTGGAAAACGTTTATCGCAAATCGTGTCTCCGAAATACTCACCATGATGGATAGAAATCAGTGGTCACATGTGTCGTCATCGGAAAATCCAGCGGATTGCGCATCTAGGGGAGCAAACCCTGCTGAGTGTAACGATATGCCACTCTGGAAAAGAGGCCCAGTATGGTTACAGAATGAAAAAATAGACTATAATAGAGGAAATATACCAGCAACTACGCTAGAAGAAAGAAAGATGAAAACAAAATGTCATGCAACCGCGGTAGAATGTGATGATAGTCTATTTACTAGATTTTCTAAGTTCGGTAGGTTAATAAGAGTAATAGCTTACTGTAGAAGATTTTTAAGAATCAAGGAATTTAAACATAATAAAAATAAAATAACTACTTGGCTAACTACAAAGGAATTAAATGAAGCTGTACTTACCTGTATCAAACTCTGCCAACTCCAATCCTTTAGTGATGAAATAGAATCTGTGAAAAAAAACCGTAAATTAAATAAGGGTAGTAGACTTACCTCGTTGAGTCCTTTTCTTGACGATGACGGGATCTTAAGAGTTGGCGGCCGCTTGCACCGGGCTTCTATTGATGAGAATATGAAGCACCCCATCTTAATCCCTCATAAATCACCCTTCACCAATCTTTTGATTGCGGAGGCTCACGAGAGAACTTTGCATGGCGGGCCGCAATTGATGCTGAATTACTTAAGATCCAAATACTGGATAATCAATGCAAGAACTCTCGTTAGGCAATATGTTCATAAGTGTGTAACTTGTATTCGACATTCAAACCAAACACCCCAACAAATGATGGGCCAATTACCGAAGGCCAGGGTGTCTGCTCAGAAACCTTTCCAATGCAGTGGGGTAGATTACGCAGGTCCAATCAGCATCCGAACCTCTAAAGGTCGTGGTCATCACTCCACTAAGGGTTATATTTGCTTGTTTGTTTGCATGTCCACTCGTGCCATTCATCTAGAGGTTGTCAGTGACATGACTTCTCAGAGTTTTCTTGCGTCTTTTAAGCGCTTTGTCGCCAGACGAGGCCGAGTATTGGACTTGTGGAGTGATAATGGGACCACATTTGTTGGTAGTGCAAAGGAACTACGACAGCTATTCAACGCTGAAAGGTCTATGGTAGCTTCGGAAATAGCTGATTTCCTATCTACGAATGGTACGACTTGGCATTTCATACCTCCCCATGCTCCAAACTTTGGAGGATTGTGGGAGGCTGGTGTCAAGTCCACGAAGCACCATTTGAAAAGAATTATAGGCACCAGCACATTGACATTTGAAGAAATGACAACTGTGCTGGCTCAAATTGAGGCCTGCCTTAACTCGAGGCCGATCTCTCAGCTTTCTAACAATCCAGAGGACCCGTGTCCTTTGACGCCTGGGCACTTTCTCGTGGGTGAACCTCTGGTAACTGTACCTGATGCAAATTATGAAAATTCATCCATTAGTAATCTGAAGCGGTGGCATCTTACGCAAAAAATGCTTCAAAATTTCTGGCGTAGGTGGTCACTAGAGTACTTAACCCAATTGCAGCATCGATACAAATGGACAGACTGTAAACCTGAACCTGAGATTGGAGATGTAGTTCTGGTAAGGGAGGAGGGTCTTCCACCCGCTAGATGGCTATACGGAATTATTACAAACAAACATCCTGGTTTGGACAACATTACTCGCGTTGTAACCATACGGTGCAAAAATAATGAGATTAAAAGACCTGTATCTAAATTAATTATTTTACCAGTGAACACTTAGTGATTGTTTACCATTTTATTGATGAATTTCATATACAGTTCTATTTACACCATATACAAAGTTTGTGAATTTACTTGAATGAACTTGTATTTCTTTTCTTGTTTTACCGTTGTTTAAGTTTTATTTACATAAGGCATGAACTTGTATTTTTTTTTTTTTTCTCTTGTTTTACCGTTGTTTAATTTATTTTACATAAGGCATGTACTTGTATCGTAGATATAAGGCCCTAGGTTTAGGTTATAATGGATAGCAAAACAACCAATCATTAATTTAAGTTCATATTGTTATGTTAAGGTTGATGGACAGAGCCGTCCATGGTGGGCGGAATGTCTAATCTGTTTAAATAATTATTACATACAAATCAACATTTGTCATTAGCTTAGTACCGCTATTCGATAACAGATGGCGTTGTGCCGTGACGTCACTTTTGTAGATCGCGGTGTTAAGAATTTCCTACGAAATACGACCACCTTGGTACCTTATGTATTAAATCGTCTTACTCTGGACACCCTTGTTTTATTTCTTGCGAGATATTTTTGAGACGTTGTACAGATACGATTAAAATAAATAAAGGAATTAAGATACTATCGTCTTTATTGTCTTTGAAATTTGGAATCTAAGACTAACAAAAAAAATAATAGTCAAGTTAATCTACTGACTATGTAATGGATATCAAAGCGAAACTGGACATTTAACCTTTTGAACGCCAATCACTTGTGTACAACGAACTTGTATACAAGTGATTGGCGTTCAAAAGGTTAAAGTACTTGCGACAGTGTTATTAATAGTTATAGTGCAGAAACAACTAAAAATTAGTGATAATGGTTTACCCAAACAGTGACTTTCATAAAATGACTGGACGACTGTAAGTTATACGTGTACCTAAGTTTAAAGACATACCGAGCCATTCCGACTCAATAATACATACGACTTTGATTACCTTCCTTCAAATACACGGACAAAAGTAATTTCGTAAATTTCACAAGAAAAGTTTCGTTTTTATTTGAAATTGGTTGAATACAACGCCATCTTATATCAAAACACCGAAAACTAGTAAAAGGTTACCGACCTCTAAACAAAGTTGCCAGAGCAGATTTATTAGTGTCACTGACTCTGGCAGGGCCACCATCAGGGATTATAATTTTGAAAACGCAAAAAATTAGTCGCTAATTAGTCGAAATTAGTCGCCAAATATCAGAATTAGTCGGTCACTGGTTCAAAAGATATAAGGGCTTATAGGTGGCCCTGCTGGAGAGACTCTCCCCAGCAGGGCCAAATTTATATCTCAAAAACTAGGGCACCTAGCGAAGATCTGTTTTCTCCCATATTTAGTTGCCAAATATCAGAATTAGTCGGTCACTGGTTCAAAAGATATAAGGGTTTATAGGTGGCCCTGCTGGAGAGTCTCCCCAGCAGGGCCACATTTATATCTCAAAAACTAGGACACCTAGCGAAGATCTGTCTTCTCCCATATTTAGTCGCCAATTAGTCGGAATCAGTCGCCAAGTAAGATTTAGTCGGGTCTTAGTTTAGGAGATATAATGAGTTCAATTAGTAAGGTATAGTCCAAGAGCTAGATCGAAGAGTTCACGAAAAATTACCAAGAAAAAATATTTCTATTAATATTATGTATACATTTTTAACATGGTTACAAACAACACATATTTTTGGTAATATTTATCGCATGTAGCGCTAATATTGTATCGCTAAACTGTAAATTTCACAGCTTCGTTACTATCTGAAAATGTAAAATGCAAATCTATCTTTCTTTTTCGCGTACCGCAGGATGGAAAACACGATATCAGTATCAATATTTACATCAATCTATCATCGATCTTAAAACGGGAGCGTTTCATTACACTTTTTCTCGGCTAGCTCTCGCCGCTGAACCTCACTAAAAGAGCTTCGCTTTGATAAAAAATCAGCATTTCATTTTTTATAAATATGGCGTCCCTCGAAAATTGGTTTATAAAAAATATATATTGTGTGTAACCATGTTAGAAATGTTTAAAAAAATTTCAAGCTGGTATGGCAAATATAAACTATTTCAAAAAATGAAAAATCGGTAATTTATTCTTTTCAAGTATGGTGCACCTTCAGAGTTGATTTGCCAAAAATATATATTGTGTGTAACCATGTTAGAAATATATAAAAAAAAAATTCAAGATCGTACGGCAACCATAACCTATTTAAAAAAATGAAAAATTGGTATTTTTTTTTTAAATATGGCGCACCCCCAAAATTGGTTACGAAAAAAATATGTGTTGTTTTTACCATGTTAGAAATGTATAAAAAAAGTTTAGTGATGGTACCAAAATCCTAAGAGAAAAAAAAAATTTAAAGCAGAAACTAATTTGACAGATGAATATCCGGGACACTCTGTAATAAATTACTGTATGCCTGGTTGTTCTTTATTTGATATTATGAAAGAAATTATTAAATGTAACTTTAAGCAGGAAACAACTTTGTTAATTTTTATGGGAAATAGGGGAAATTTAAATAAAGGAGAATTGCTCCAATATCATAGAACATTGTGCAACCTTAGTTTAAGAAAAATTGTGTTATTTACATTCCCTTATAGTAACAGTTTGCCACAGGAAGAAAATAGGTTAAGATATGATTTAAACATGACATTGCATAATTTAACTTATAATGATAAGCTAATCCATTTAATTGACACTAACTATTATATTAATAGTAATTTATATTTGACAAAAGATAGATACAATCGTGTTATGTACTATCTTTCTACCTATCTCAAAAGACAGATAGCTATGTCGCTATCATATTTTTTTTCTATTTCAGCCAAAAATTTGGCTAAACAAATTGCTCCTTTTGAGCAATGCAAAGGCAATTCGAAACATTCTGTCAATAATTTGCTTAAAATTAATGACATTAATCATCATTTAAATTAGAAATTAGGACAATAGAGGCAACCTCTAGCAAAAATGTAAGTAATAAGTCAAATGAAAGTGTAAAAAAATTAAACAGTATCAATCTGGTGCATCAAAACATTCAAGGATTTTTAAACAAAGACTTAGAAGTAGAATTATTCCTGAATTGTTACAACGTAGATATTCTTTGTATGACAGAACATTGGCTTAAAAGCCACCAGTTCATGTTCAATTTTAGTAATCACCAGGTTGGTAGTTCATTCAGCAGAGTAAATGCTATACATGGTGGCTCATTAATTTTAGTAAATAACCAGCATAAATTTAAGGACCGAAAGGACATTGTGAGCCTCTCTGTTGAGCGGACAATTGAAATAGCCTGTATAGAATTGGAGCAGTTCATTATATTAAGTGTGTACAGACCTCCTTCAGGATTGTATGATTGTTTTGAAAAGGTTATGGATGAAGTGTTGCACAAAATCTGTAATACAAACAAGTCCATCATCACTTGTGGTGATTTCAATGTTAATTTGTTAGAAAATTCTGGGTTAAGTACTAAAATCATAAGTTTGTTTCAGTCATACAATCTTGCTAACCTATTTTTGGAGCCCACTAGAATAACTCCTACTAGTGCCACATGCCTAGATAACATTTATACAGATATTATACCAAACCACAAAGAAATGATTAATTTAATAGACTCAGATCATTGCGGACAGCTGATCACTATTCCAAATCAAAACAAAAAAGTTATTAAAAAAGATATCACTGTTAACCCAAAAACAACTAAACGCTTAGAAACATTTAAAACTAAACTCCTAAGTAAATTACCACCTCTGTTGACTAATGATGACACTAACAAACAATATAATGATTTTTTTAATATGTATTGCACACAATTTGATAAAACATTCATTCCAAAGACATTATCAGTCAATAGTAACGCTTCCTTCAGTGACTGGGCCACCATTGGTATACATAAAAGTAGAAAACGACTTTATGAATTATACAACGTGTCCCAGAAATCAACGTCAAGCCGAAAACGGGCAATAGGCCAAGTCGTGACAGCTATTAGAAAAATATAAAAAAAAATCTTGGTCATGTACTTTTCGAATTATAAGCATTCAAAAATAAATCTCAAAAAGTGACACCCTGTGATGGTTTTTCAAGTCCTGTGACTACATTATTAACATTTCGGTAGTTTTTTTCTCTGTGATGTAACCATGAATAACCCTTCTGTAAATTACAGTTAAAAGTAAAACGTAACTGCCTCAGTTCTAAATTAAATGTTAGATTTTTGCCCAATATTGAATTCAAAATAATGACATCACCCAACTTTAACCGACTGTACTGAAAAAAAAATCTACTACACTATTTTGGCAAGTAACTTTAAAAGATGGCGCGTTTAGTCAGGATTCCAAAATGGTATAACACATACTAATTGCTACTTCTTAATTGAGAAAAAACATTTTTTTTTTATGAAGCCGTATTTCATAAAAGTTCGATTGAGACGAAGAGTGACGTTATTTTGACTAGTGTGAGCGAGAAAGATTCATTTTAGCTAATGTGAGGTGACGCTACTTTGACAAGTGGGAGCGAGATAGATAGTGACGCTACTTTTATCTAACTAAGAGGGAGACGGATTGACACATCATTTCATATGTGTGAGTGAAACAGATAGAGACGCTACTCTGGCTAAACAGGGATGCGTCGGCAAATTGTGCAATACTGCAGTACGTTACGCTCTTTCGTTGACTGCACATCTTTTTGTATTCGTATTGACTTCGTACTTACAACTGTGGCTTTGTTTATTGGACTTGATTTGCATTGTAATTTGGATTTATCTGCACCGTTTCTGACAACCCCGGACTTGTTTTAATCGCAACCCCGTGTTTGTGTAGTGTTTTATCATGCCATCTCGATACACCGCACAGGAATACGCCAACATGCATCTCATTTATGGAGAATGCTTATGCAACGCCAATGCCGCAGCAAGAGTGTATCGTGAGAGATACCCGAATGCTGAGCGTCATCCCGATCATCGAGTATTTATTAATGTGCATCGGTCATTATCAGAGGGTCGATTTCCTAGCCAAATGGTTAGCGAGGGAAGACCCGTTATGCCCTACGAAGCCGAAGTCTTGCAAGCAGTTGAAGAAGACAGAAGTATCTCAGTACGTGGAATTGAACAGAGCATAGGAGTCCCCAAAAGTACTGCACATCGTATTTTAAAAAAGAACGAGTTTCACCCATACCATGTACGACGAGTACAAAGTCTGCTACCCCGAGACTACCCAGAGAGAGTACGATTTTGTCGAACGATGTTGCAGAGGCACCGAGAGGACCCGCGATTCTTTGAAAAAATTCTATGGTCCGATGAATCAACATTTAAAAAGGACGGTTACATGAACCTCCACAATTTGCACGAATGGCACGTGGAAAATCCAAATTTGATGCGGGAAGATAGATCTCAGTACCAGTTTAAAGTAAATATGTGGACGGGAATTTTGAATGGTAAAGTTATTGGTCCAATCGAGCTGCCGGAGAATTTAAATGCCCAGGGTTATTTGAACTTCTTACAGAACCAATTACCAGAATTATTGGAAGAAGTGCCACTGA
The DNA here is from genome assembly GCA_949629135.1 of Eremobia ochroleuca. NCBI lineage: Eukaryota > Metazoa > Arthropoda > Insecta > Lepidoptera > Noctuidae > Eremobia > Eremobia ochroleuca. The sequence continues at coordinate 749,409 of OX451403.1, read as the reverse complement.
ACATTTACGGCAGCATGTGGTATCAACAAGATGGCTGCCCAGCGCATTATGCTCTCACTGTACGAGAGTTTCTCAATCGAGAATACCCCGATAGGTGGATTGGGCGGGGTGGTACAATTTCGTGGCCTGCCCGTTCACCCGATTTAAACCCCATAGATTTTTTTTACTGGGGTACGATAAAGGATAAAGTGTACTCTAAACCAATTCAAGATTTAGACGAGCTGCGCCAAAGAATTGCAGAAGCCGCTGAATACATCAACTCAAGAAGATACGCCCGTCTTATTACGCGATCATTTTTAAAGAGATGTAGAACTTGCATTGCAGCTGAAGGAAAACAGTTTGAACATTTGTTATAAAACTTCGTAAATCTGATTTAATAAAAATTATAATAAAAGAAATCCAACGACTGAATTTTATTTCAAATGCACCTAAAACCAACAATGTACTTTTTTTCCTCAATTAAGAAGTAGCAATTAGTATGTGTTATACCATTTTGGAATCCTGACTAAACGCGCCATCTTTTAAAGTTACTTGCCAAAATAGTGTAGTAGATTTTTTTTTCAGTACAGTCGGTTAAAGTTGGGTGATGTCATTATTTTGAATTCAATATTGGGCAAAAATCTAACATTTAATTTAAAACTGAGGCAGTTACGTTTTAACTTTTAACTGTAATTTACAGAAGGGTTATTCATGGTTAGATCACAGAGAAAAAAACTACCGAAATATTAATAATGTAGTCACAGGACTTGAAAAATCATCACAGGGTGTCACTTTTTGAGATTTATTTTTGAATGCTTATAATTCGAAAAGTACATGACCAAGATTTTTTTTTATATTTTTCTAATAGCTGTCACGACTTGGCCTATTGCCCGTTTTCGGCTTGACGTTGATTTCTGGGACACGTTGTATAATGAACGGATTTGTATAAACACTACTGAATTTAATTTATATGTTAAAAATTACTCTAAAATATTTAAAACAGTCTGTAGTATAGCCAAGTCACGTTATTTGAGTTCAAAAATTAAAAATAGTAGTAACATTATTAAAATGACTTGGAATGTCATTAATAGCGAAACAGGAAGGTCTTGCAACCGAAGTAGTGACTACAGCCTTGCTATTGATGACAATGTAATTAGATCAGATTCTCAAGTCGCCGCGGCCTTTGAAAATTTCTTTTCAGAGATTCCCGTGTCAACAACTAAATCTCTAAGCTCGTCACCCACTGCTGCAGAGTCTTTACTTAAAGAAAACGTTCCAGTTGGTGATTCTGAATTTCACTTTCAATATGTCACCTGTACAGATGTAATTAAAACTTTTCACATGTTAAATGTTAAAAAGACTGCAGATCTATGGGGTAATTCTGTGGATGTTGCTAAGTCAATTATAAACATTGTAGCACCTACTTTAGCTGTTATATTTAATAATTGTATTGATCGTGGTGAGTTTCCTGATCTTATGAAACATAGTAAAATCATACCATTGTTTAAATCGGGTAGTACATCAGACCCTACTAATTATAGACCTATTTCAGTACTACCTACCTTTAGTAAAATTTTTGAAAAGCTTATTTTAAACCAAATGCAAAGATTTTTTAACAAAAATAAATTACTGCATAACAAACAGTTCGGTTTTACAAGGGGTCGTTCAACTACTGATGCCGGAGTTGAACTTTTAGGACATATTTATAATGCATGGGAGGACAAATGCGATGCTTTGGGCATCTTTTGCGATTTGTCCAAGGCATTCGATTGTGTTCTTCATGAAACCTTAATCAGGAAACTTCACTACTACGGAATTCGGAACGCCTCTCTGGATCTTCTTACTTCTTACTTGAGTGATAGGATTCAGAGAGTTGATGTTAACGGAAAAAGGTCACCCGGATCTGTAGTAAAAATGGGGGTCCCCCAGGGCTCAATTCTTGGCCCATTTTTATTTCTTATTTATATAAATGACTTGCCTTACCTCATAAGGGACGAACATGATATAGTGTTGTTTGCAGATGACACTTCACTTTTATTTAAACTCAAACGTCAGCAGCTGGTTACTGACAATATAAATAGTGCCCTCGCAAAAGTAGTTAACTGGTTTAATGTTAATAACCTACTTCTTAACGAAAAAAAAACGAAATGTATTAAGTTTACGATACCAAATGTTAGACAAGTAGAAACTAGTGTTCTTATAAAGGGTGATGAGTTAAAACCCGAAAATACCACAGTATTCTTAGGCATAACTTTGGATGCCAAGCTTCAATGGGGCCCCCATATAGATAAATTGTCAAAAAAGCTTAGCTCTGCAGCATACGCCGTTAGGAAAATTCGTGACTTAACTGATTTAGAGACAGCCCGTTTAGTTTACTTTAGTTATTTTCATAGTGTGATGTCATACGGTATTCTGTTGTGGGGAAATGCCGCCGATATTCAGACAATTTTTATTTTACAAAAAAGGGCAATTCGTTCGATTTATAAATTAAGTCCCAGACACTCCCTCAGAGACAAATTTAAAGGGATCAATATAATGACTGTGCCTTCTCAGTACATTTATGATAATCTTTTGTATGCACATAAAAATATTAATCTGTTTAAAAAATACAGTGATATCCATAATATTAATACTAGGAACAAACACAAATATGTTGTTCCTACAACAAGGCTTAAGAAAATAGGTGGCTCGTTTAGATGCCAATGTATACATTTTTATAATAAACTTCCTAGCCACATTCAAGAACTAAGCATTAATAAATTCAAATCTTTCATAAAGCTAAAACTATGCCAGAAAGCCTATTATACTGTAAAAGACTATATTGAGGACAAAAAAGCTTGGGATTGAGCTGCTCCAATAGGTCTAGACAGTGAATGTTGTTTATTTTTTATTTTGCTGATTTACACTTTTGTTTTTTTTTTATTTATTTTTTTTTTTCTTTCTAAATATCTATTTATATACAGAATGACATGAACATTTACTGTTTAAAGTCTTATATTATTTTAATTATTGTGAATGTGAGGACTATGTGGGTCATTGTTTCCGTTTTAATCATGGTCTGGCAGTTTGAGTGGTGTATGCGGTCTACACAAATGTCCTGTCCCTGGTATTGCTCGTCGAATCGTTGAGCTCCTTAAGTTCTGAGTTGAGCTGCACGGTTACTGACGAATGCGTGCACTGACTGCACAGGTCCACTCAGTGTGGTTCTTTCCTCAAAAGACCACTTCAGACACCAATCTACATGGTCCTCAAAGATTATATCCGGATTTTTATATACACATTGACATTGATGAATTTTATATAAACAATGACATGGATATTTACTTTGTAAAGTATCTTATTTTTATTATTATTACTGTGAGTGTGAAGACTATGTGGGTCATTTCTTTTTTTCGGTTTTCCTTCTTAGTTAGTTTTAATCATGATCTGGCAGTTTGAGTCATTTATGCGGCCTACCCAAATGTCCTTTCATTGGTATTGTTCGTCGAATCGTAAGGCTCCTCAAGTTCTGAGTTGAGCTGCACGATTTTTGACAAATGCGTGCACTGACTGGACAGGTCCGCTCAATCTGTGTGGTTCTTTACTCAAAAGACCATTTCAGACACTAATCTACATGGTCTTCACATTATCTGACCAAGATTATGTCTGGACTTTAAAAGAGACTGTGACCTCTGAGTTTGTTTCGGCCTTTCTTCTCAGAGTAGTCAGATAGGAAACGCCGACCTCATCTAGTTTAAAAAAATATGATTGACATGTAAAAGTGTTTGTACAAACCTACTTACAGAAAATAAATCATTTATCATTTATCATTATAATTTTTTTTTTGAAGTTAGGTCAAGTTCTTCAGATCACCAATTTTTTTATTGAAGCGCACTAGTAATATCTCCAACATATCAAAATTTTATCCAAATCGGTCCACCCATTCAAACGTTTATTATTTTGTTTTTTTTTAAAATCAATTCCCACTTCTCGGGTTTTGATTTTTTGAGGCCAAAAATTTTGGCAAAATGGTTCTATGGTGGGTAGGTATCATAGGAAAACCAAAATAATATGAGCGGGGGCACTTTACCCGTTCTTATCCCCCTACGGCCTTTGTGACAGGCATCGAGCTAAAAGTTTTGTGATACGTACAGCGGTTTAGTAGAAAAATGCAAAAATCTGTGCCCAGCCATCTTGATTTTACGTATAAAACTTTTGCCTGGCACTTACGAATCTCAATAACGGGAGCGTTTTCAAATATGGTTCCTTTACTAACATTTAGTGACGCAATTTGTGACAGAAATAACGTTTGATTTATGGCGTCACATGTAAGGGTTTACGAGAAATCAATAAAAACTTAAAGTCCAGCCAACCTGAGCTCAAGCGGGCTGGACACATGTATCTCCGCTGCCTGATGATCTACGGCCTTCGAAATATGTTCAAAATTTTGTGACAGGGACGATAATGATAACCTGAATTTGTGAAGGAGAAACTTTGAGTAGTTTCAAAGATATTGATCATTTAAATATTTCCATACAAACATCCATTGATATTGTGAGGTGACCACAATATTTACACAAATAAAGGATTTCTTTTTAATCGACTAATCGGCCGGTAGCAGCCACGCCTGCTTTGTATTTGATTTTCCCGTGGGAATAAAAGGTTTTTACGCAGTAAAAAACGTAAGTGTGTGTTAATTCAAAAGAATAATTGACTACCAGCGCTGCAAAAGAGAGCCCACTTGTATTTCGCGTTTAGTTCATTATCTTAGGTAAGTAACTGAAAATGAGAACTAAACTCGACATTCGGCATTGTATGTACTTTTCGAAGTGTAATCATAATCACTAATCAGAGTAAGAAAACTATTAATTAATCTGTAGTAAGACAACCTAAATAAGAGTTAAGATTCGTCCTAGTAGTAACAACTTTAAGCAATAGATGGCGACACCAACATCAGCTATCATGGAAGTATTACATTCCGTTCACAAGTAACTGAGTGTGTATCGGATAAATCATAAGACATTGCTGTTTTTAGTTACAAGGCGCGCAAGGGAGTCTGTTAAAACACGCATGAAAATTAAAATGGTCGATATTTTCACTACTCGCTCAGCTTCGTGGTACGGTTGCTAGACCCACCGGTGGGTCACACTTGACTGTTCTGTGAGGCGGCGCACGTACGGCAAAACCGTCGATTTACGACGACAAAAGTATTAAAAACAAAATCATTAAAATACGCTTATTACATACGTTAGGTGTTCTCTACCCTTCAATGGTCAAAAATCAACAAAATATTTTTTATTTGCGAGCGAGACCCGTTTGCAAAAGCCGCTATTGTTCGCCCCATCGCTTATTGTTAGGCGTGCTGCTAGTATTCTACCAAACT
>OX451403.1:707658-743868 GCA_949629135.1 Eremobia ochroleuca | reverse complement strand
AAGCATTTTTTCCTTGTTGGAATTCGTATAAAATGCAGTGCCGAATGTGCTGTTTATGAGTTGCCGATTCTGAGGTTAATATGTAACTTGCACAGACTTGTCGTTTGGTGTTCTAAAATCTTGGGTCCGATCCTTACAAAAGCACAAACCGCGGAAATATTTCTGTTTAAAATATAGTTTTAAGATCTATGACAAAATCTGTAAAAATTAAGTCATACACCTAATATCCCCCTCTATCCTCTAGCCCTATCTCTATATATTTTAGTGTGCATAAATAAATAATGTAATAAAGCGTGTTTTACGAAGAACAGAAGAATCTCGATATGTAAAAATGGTCACTCATCCACGGACCGATCGCGGCAAGCGTAGCTTAACCTGATCTGATTGGTGATAAACTAATTTTATAAATAAACTATCGGCCCGACCCAGCTTCGCACCGCTGCAGTTTTTTTCGAATTTCCGAAATTTTCTTTCATACGAACCTTGTCCTGACAATACGGAACACAAAAAAAAAAAAAGAAAAGAATTATCGAATTTGGTGCAGTTATTCGTAAATTATGCGCGTGCAGACGTTTCGGCAACTTTGTTTAATACTATGTAAGGAGGAAGGATAAGGATATCTTAGAAACAACAGATACCCGTTGGCTGGAGATCTTTGCACGCAGGGCTGCATCGGCCTGTATGGAACACTTCACCAGCTCATGCCATGCCAGCAGGGTGCTCGAACACTGGTAGCACACCACCAGTGGTAGCTCGTCATTCTCCTGTACCTGGTGTGAGATATGGATTGAATGTATAAGAAACAGATTGATGGAACTCTTTATTGCACACGCAAACAAGAATATTACAAAATAAGGTATCCATAACAACTTGTAGCTAACCAGCCTCTGAACGCGACCGTGGCCGACCCGCCCCGTCGTATCGCATCGCCTGCCCATGCTATTACTCGCTTAGCTTTCTTTCTTACTGTTTTTATTTTTGCTCGGCTCCTAAGAGTCCTAGCGTTATGTAAAATATATAATATAATATGCCCATAGCCTTCCTCAAGAATTGGGCTATTGGTCAATTTCAACTGGTAGTTCCAGAGACTAGCACGTTCAAACAAACAAACTCTTCAGCTTTATTATCATCAGTATAGATGTGTAGACTTTCACAGCCGCTTAGCCTTATTTAATGCAGCAAAATAAAATAAAGTAAACACAAAATAAAATAATTGCAGAGCTTGGTTCTTAAATAATAGTTGACAAAATTATGTATTTTCGCAGACTCAAATCAGAAACAGAGTATTTATTTGTAAAACATAGGTATTTACCTACAGCCGGTCGATTCTGTAAAAATCTCACCGTGAAATAATAAGTGAAGTGAGCACTTAATAGTGTTAATCCATAGCGAATGACAGCTCACTCCACGCTCACTTCACCCAAGCTTTCACGGTGAGATGGTTACAGAATCGCACGGCTGGTGTTAGGTTAACATATTTGAGCGCTATGTTTTGCCGTGAAGGCGTACAAATGTTAAGTAAAAATGTAATTATAAAAAACTAAATAAAACAAACAATAAAACAAAACCAAAAATAAATTATAAAATATTAAAAACTAGCTTTTCCCCGCGGCTTCGCTCGCGTTAATTCAGAATTTAACATTCAATTCGGGTTGTAGGTACTCTGCTTGTTGTTTGGCTGTTTCACTCATGGGCTCAGAACGGAACATTATTCTAGGACGCTCATATACACAATATTGTATTTCCTTCCATTTGGCGCTAATACGTATATATTTTGGCCATTGGACAAACGCGAACATGCTGAACTAGATGATTTTTTTTTCAGGCTCCAAATTTTTACAGGCTTTTCTACTTATGAATATGAACCACTTTCCCTATGGGACCAACTCTGAAATCACGAAAACAAAATCACCTGATTAATACAAAAGGTTATACCTACTTGACCAAAATGTATGAAACAGCTGATTTTTTTTTCGTGATCTCAGAGTTAGTTCCATAGTGAAAGTTGGAAATATTCATGGGAACTTGCAGACGGTAAAAAAAATCATGCTGTATGGCTAGCCATGGGAAAAACATGGCTTTTCCTAATGCACCCCACTAATGCTACCTGCAATGTTTGCCCTTGTCTATAATATTATAGCTAGGAGGATGAAAAACCTGAAATATGCAATAGGCTTAAATTAAAAAAAAAAAACTCTATCTCTAAAGTTTCTAATTATAATTCAATCACATAGACATAGATAAATTATGGACTGGAAATACCTACGAAAAATGGGTGCATACCTACAACTCATATTGTCGCATAAAATGGCTGCCATTCATTGCTAGGGTTGTATCAATCAAGGAACATTGGTGTTACAACAACGAGTCTTACTAGTTATCACGTTTACTTACTTAAAGTCCGTTCTAATTAGGGTTGCTTACTTTATAAAAACATATCCTACTTTATTTTGATAAATATACTTTATACTTTTGCATAAAAGTAAAGTATGTCAAAACACTTTATATCTAATCTTTTGCGATGCGTAAAACGAGACTCATATGAACTTTTTATCAATAGGTACTTATAAATCAAAAAGAAAACCTATTAATAAAGATAAAGAATTTTCAGAAAAAAATATAGTTATGCTTAAGACAAACCAGTTGTGAAGACAAATGGCAATATATACTTAACTTAAAAATGCATCTGATTGCTTAAGTACCAAAATAATGTAAAAACAAAATATTTCTTATTTACTCTGTTCCGGCCACTTCAGCTTTCACTAAGTTTTTTCAGTAATAAATCTGCAGTGGTGAGAAGGGAGAAACAGATTGTCCATAAATTTAATAAAAAACGAATTATTTATTTATTTATATCAAAATTTCGAATGTAAAACTAGCTTTGAAACTTTCAAAGACAACAAATAATTGTTAGTGCTTGCTAAAAGCACCTAAAGATAAACGTTTTAAAGGGATAGTAACATACCTAAATTTGAAAAATACTTTTTTTTTCGTTTCTGCCTTAATCTTTTTTTCGTATTCCAAGAATTTGATACGTAATTTGTCTCAAAAAAAGTTGGCAGCCCTAGTTGTAACAGAAAAACATGAGTAGGTTAACTTACGTTCTGTTTGTAATGTCAAAATAACAGCTGTTTAGTAAATGCTTACGAAAGTCTAAACAGTACTTTTAACAAAAAAGCATTTTTTTTTTTATTTTTGTCTTTTTTCTGCATAGAATTAAACAAACACTTTTTAATTGCATCACATTGTATTAAAGTGAAGGAAAACAGCGAGCGGATATCTATCCATATGCCCAAGAAAATGTGCTTTCGCATATTTTACCTCTGGGTTGGAAGGCCAGAGAGCAGTTATAGTTTCTGTTAGGTATGCGGCTAGGTCCGGCCCGTCGTTCACAGCACCAAAATCAAAATATTTTATTTCACATCAACTTACATGGGCACTTGTGAAACGTCAGGAGCTAGGTGCACATTAAGCTTTGATTTTTTTACTATTGGGTATTTTACTATAGATTTGCGAAGGCATTCCAAAAAACTCTTTTTGATCAAAGTGGTTCTGCATTTTATGTCGCACAATTGATTTATGTATATATGCATTGGAGTCTTTTTTACATCGGATAATTTATGAAAAAGGTGTAAATTAATTTTAATTAACAAGGCAGTCTTGTAGATGTACACATAGCTGGCATATTTAAAAGTTTTAAAATGGGGTGCACTAGTTTCGGTAGTTCATAAGCCGCACATGGATCAAATATATTGTTTTTGCACTTTAAGAACAGTCTCTCTTTCGGTAGATTGCCCCAATAAAATAACACCAAACCTCAGAACTGATACAACCAATCCGTGATACACTATTAAAAGTGTTGGTGTATTAACTTTTTGACAGCTGAAATAATGCATATGTAGATTTATTTAATTTCAGACAAATTTCTTTGATATGTGGTTTCCATGTTAGTTTACTATCAATCATTATACCTAAATATTTAGCCTTGTTTGTATCTTCTATTTTGTACTTTTCATATGTAACGTAAACTGGAGGTTTTTCACACTTTTGATGCACCTTTCAAGCATTACTTAAACTAGTTTCAACCAATGAAATGGCTTTAACTAGTTTTAAATAATGGCATTTCAATAAAATAAAAAAAATAAATACCAGTTTTCACTTTAATTGTTAAATATAGGTAATAGGATATTTAAGAGTTTACAAACATGCATAGGACGTAAAGGTGAGTGTGATAATACATGTATCATATTTAGTGCAAATTTAATCAGTGACACGCAAATATCACATTCAATTCCCAGGCAAGTTCAATGTTATTGCTTTTGGCATGTCACCTCCACATCCAGTTTACTCACCTGTATTGGTAGGTGTCTCTTTATTTTATCAGCTAAGTTGTTCTGCAGCCCTTCTCCGCTGAATATGGGCATAACAAACTCTGTGATGGTAGCGCACGTCCGACACACATTAGAGAAGTCTCGGACATCTGCAAATAATGTTACAATTAATTGGTATTCAAGAAATGGAGCACATTTCCTACCTACTTAGTAATAGTTGTAAAATTTGACATTGTTACACACAACAATCCTAATTCTGCTTCAAACTTGTGTCCCACTTCACAGCACAGAACAGCTAGTTACGACCGTGCGAATGAGCCGAATATGGGCATAGTCTTGATAAAGGAAACTATGAGTTATAGCTTGACAACAAAACAATCTCTTTTATTGAGAATAGGTTGGCCCTTAAGATGACCTGATCCAAGGGTCGCATGACTATTCTGTTTTAATATAATTTTTATGTAAGAGGTAATCTACGGAGCTACTGATCCGATTCCGAAATATTCATTCAGTAATGGGAAGCTACAGTACTGCCGAGTGCCCTATGATATATTTTATGATAAAACAAGAAATTTCACAATTGCGTCTGCCTGCAATGGTGTGTATTAGCGACTGCGTTTCTAACGGAGCTCTATATGAAGGGAAAATAATGACACAACACTGTCCTTCTCCGGAAATATTCTAAAAGAATACAAACAATTGAAGAACACAAGTTTTATGTTACTCACTACTAAGGTTAGTGGGCGAGTTGAACGGTACCAGGATACTCATCTTCTGCGCGACGACCGGAGACTGGTTCGGTAGTTGAAGTATTGGTTCATTATTATTACTCATTGTTATTTATTTATTTGATTAGAACAGAATTCCATCAATTAACAGCATAGTTACCGGTAGTACCAAACCACAGAGTACTTTTATATATATGCGGTACCAAACTAATATAATAATACTAACAAAGACGTACTGACGTAGTGCGTCGCATCCAGTGTTGCCATAAGAGGTGGTCGTTGAATCAATAAATGAATAAACCATAGACATATATATTGATATTCCCATCTCAATGCAATAAACTGTTTTTATAATATAACAGGCAAGCGGACGGGATGCGCGCGCGCATAGACATATATATATGGACTGGAAATACCTACGAAAAAAGGGTGCCTACCTACAACTCATATTGTCTCAAAAAATGGCTGCCATTGCTAGGGTTGTATCAATCAAGGAACATTGGTGTTACTATAACGAGTATCGATACTAAATACGAGTCGTACTAGTTATCACGTTTGGATCATAATATAGTATACTAACTTATAGTCCGTTCTAACTAAGGTTGCCTACTTTATAGTAACGTATCCTAGTTTATTTTCGATAAAAATACTTTATAATTTTACATAAAAATACAGTATGCGAAAATACTTTATTTCTAATCTTTTGTTATGCGTAAAAGACTCATATGAACTATTTATCGATAGGTGCAGACGCCAGCACATCAAGCTACCCGAAACTGTCAAATTATCGCAATCAACTTTCTTCCCTGAAAATAAAATTAATGCCAAGTGTTTTTTCGGCACAGAATTAAAAAACACTTTTTAATTGCTACACGTTTACGTATTAAAGTGAAGGAAAACAGCGTGAAGAGATATGTATCCATATGCCCAAAAACAGGTGCTTTCGCATATTATACCTTTATTATTATACCTATTATACCTTATAATATGTATGTATTTAGAAATATATATGTATGTTTATCAGCTGTCTTAGTACTCATAGCACAAGCTCTGCTTAGTTTGGGACTAGATGGCGTTGTGTGAAAGTTGTGGAATATGATTTATTTATTTATTATTATTTTTATATATGTAATTAATATATATCTATTTATTTATTTCAGGCCAAATGGCCAGGCTATTATTAATCAATCATTTTAATACACATTTACCAAAAATGCTGTGGGAACAGAGTTATCATGTAATCTCATTACATCAAGTGTTCTATTGAAACAGCTTTCTTCAAATTGAAGTGAACAGAGGTACCATTCTTTATGTCGGGGATTAATATTTTCTTCACCAATAGCCTCTAACCACTTTTTCTTTAGTCCTTCCTTTTTAGGAAACCTATAAAAAGTGCAAGTATTTTTATCAATAAATAATTTTGGTTACAGCTATATTATATTAGCATATGAAACTAAAATCAATAGGAAACGTCAGAAGCTATGTGCACGGTTCCAATTGGTGGTTTCTATGGAGAAGAGTCGGCAAGAAACTCCACGGTTACTCAAAATAATTGGCTTTTACAATGTTAATAGGTAGGGAAGGACAGTGTAGGCCTGTCAACAAGTACCAGGTACTTAAAAAAAATAGAAGACATTGTAAAAGCCAATTGTTTTTAAAAGAGGAACCGTGGAGTTTCTCGCTGGTTCTTCTGCATAGGAAACCACCATTTGGAACCGTGCATCTAGCTTCTGACGTTTCATAAGTGCCCATGTAGGTTTATGTGAAAGAAAATATTTTGATTTTGGTGCTGTGAACCACGGGCCGGACCTAGCAAGGTCAATCGGAGCTAATAAGACGCAGGACTAATTATGTTAACATAGCAGAATATACCGATATCGTTCCAGCGGAGGAACTAGTTCCGGAAACTATTAGGCAACGGTACAACACTATTCTATTATGACATATTATTGTAAACAAACGAATGAATTAACAAAATAATAAAAAGAGCGCGGGAAACGTCGAACTTGGTGGACGCGGCTTTTAAGAAAAAAATTTAAAACATTGTTATATAAGATCAGTAGCCGTAGTTTTAGCATTCTATAGTCTTTCTCTTATTTTTTTATATTAGTTTAGTTTAGTTTCTTCGATAGTGGTAAGTTCTTTTTAGTAATAAGTTCTTATAATATAAAATGAATGACCCGCCAGACCCGGGGGACTTTGTGCCCCCGGCAGGCAATTTTGTTACTATCGACGAATCGGGCATGGATACCGATGGGTCGGGTTCGGCCCGAAATTTAAAAAGAAGCCGTGTGCATGTCTGCAAGCATTGCAATAAACGCCGTCGTACCCGCAAAAACCACGGTTCCGAGTCTTCGGGTTGTGGATGCACGGATTCTATATTAGCTACTGCATCGGAGCCTAACTGCTCTGATTTACCTAACAAAAAAACTGATAATCCTGCTCCGTCCTTAGTTGTTCCTACTCAGATTGGTAGAAAAACCTACGAGAAAACTGACATTGCGCCTTATGTTATCCACGTTCAAAAAAATATAATTTCACCAGATGATGGAACGACATTGCACCCAATCACATTTGGCAAGTTCTTAAAGCACAATGCCTTCCAAAATATAATAAACGGTAGCGTCAAAAAAATCGGCCGCAATAAAATATCTTTATCCTTTTCAAATTTCCTGGATGCTAATTCTTTTATTACGAGCAATAGTCTCGAAACATATAATTACAAAGCGTTTATACCTACTTTTAATGTTACTAGAATGGGTTTAGTGCGTGGTGTTCCTGCGGAATGGTCTCCAGAGGAAGTTATTGATAATATAACAGTACCAATTGGTTGCGGTCCAATTTTGAAAGTCAGACGCCTCAATTTTAAAACCAGTGTTGATGGTACAACCGTTTGGAAACCTTCACAATCCATAGTTGTTACATTTGATGGACAGGTTCTACCGAAAAGAATTTTTATGTGCTATAATGCATTACCTGTAGATTTATATATTTTCCCTACTGTACAGTGTTTCAATTGCTGTCGTTTTGGTCACACTAAAATTCAATGCAGGTCCAAACCTCGTTGTTATAAATGTGGTCATGGTCACACTGGAGACAGTTGTGAAAGAGAAGAAGAAAGTGCATCTTGCTGCCTTTGCTCTGGTTTTCACTATGCTACTAATAAGTCATGCCCAGAATTTTCTAGGCAAAAATCAATTAAAACATACATGGCACAATGTTCAGTATCTTATGCTGAAGCAGCAAAAGTATATCCCCCAGTAACTAAATCATATGTTGATGCACTCTTATCCTCTCCTTCCAAAAATTTTGCAGATACTCCATCAATCTCTTCACCTAATAAAATGCCTGCTTCAAGTAGCTATAAAAAGACTGTCTTTCTCAAACCACGCTCCCCTCCCAAATCTGTACAAGGATATAATAAAGAGGCTCACAATGCCATCATCAAAGATTTTGACATTCCCCAACCATCTAATGGTTGTGCTTTTCCTAATAATCATAATGAAAAAAAAGACACAATTTTTTCCATAAACGATTTTCTATCTGCATTACACAATCTTCTATCTCAGTTCAACATTTCACCGTCCAACGTTGCCCCTTCTTTCAATGTATCTCAATCCATTCATGATGGACAACACATCCAAAATAATCCAGTGGAATTGCCGCAGTCTGGTAAACAAAAAGAGTGATGTTATTTATCTTTTAAACAAATATGAGCCACTTGCCTTTGCCTTGGCAGAGACTTGGCTCAAATCTAATCATATTTTTAAAATTAATGGTTATTTAACCATTAGAGAGGATAGATCTGATGGGTATGGTGGAGTAGCTATACTTATCAAGAATTCTATCCCTTTCTCCATCATTTCCTTACCTCCTCATAGTGAGGAAATTTCAATTGTAGCTATTAAAGTGCAACATACCTGTCTAGTTTCTATTTACATCCCTCATCCTTCTTCTTCTGTTCTTCAAGAGATGGCTAATCTCTTTTCTTGTCTTCCAAAGCCTTTCTTATTATTGGGGGACTTTAATTGCCATCACCAATCATGGGGTTGTTCAACTTCTAATTGCTATGGTGATGAATTATTAGATATAATAGACTTACATAACTTATGCATCTTGAACTCAGGATCCCCCACACGCCGTTCAGATCCCAATCAGAACCTAAGCGCAATCGACCTTTCTATCTGTTCTCCAAACTTAGCCTCTTCACTAACTTGGCATACTTTATCCTCTACTTATGGTAGTGACCATTTTCCAATAGTTATTTCTTATCCTTTTCCCAAACGAAATGCGCCATTAAGGAGATCAAACTTAAGACATAAAATTCCTAATAGAATTAGTAATGACTGGGACAAATTTAGAAACATTGTTGACAGAAAGCTTTGCTCCTTGCCCGTTATTTCTGATGGCAATGAAAATAGTTGTGCTGAAGCTTTAGCACTCATATTAATCGCAGCGGCAGATGAAGTTTTCCCTGTAAAAAGTAACAATATTAGTACAATTCCCTCGCCTCCGTGGTGGGACTCTGAATGCACAGAATTTATTAACAAACGTAAACAGGCAGAATACAACTATAACCTTGATATGTCGGATACCAATTTTGAAATTGTTACTAACTTAATAAATGAAACTTGTAAACTTTTTAAGAAGAAAAAATTTGAATCTTGGCATAACTTTTGCTCATCAATATCACCGAATACTCACTCTACGATTGTCTGGCGCAATATTCGCAGGTTTAGGTCCAGTTATAACAACCCTTCTCCTATTCCCGATTCTTTAGCCACTGAATTTTTAGATAAATTGGCTCCCCCTTTTGTTCCTGAGAGTATCAACCTTAACCTGTCTCTCGTATCCACTAGCCAAGACAGTCATACGACTCTAGATCTTCCGTTCACTCCCACTGAATTAAAGGGTGTTATCCATAAAACTAATGATTCTGCACCAGGTATTGATGGCATTCCGTATTCATTTTTTGCTAAATTAAATGACGACGCCCTCAATTATTACTTAGAGATTATTAATTCTATTATGAATACAGGAAACATCCCTGTTGAATGGAAACGTCAAAGGGTGTTGCCATTCCTTAAACCAAATAAAACTCCATCTGAAGCTTCTTCATACCGCCCTATAGTTTTGTCTTCAGTTCTGATGAAATTAGCGGAGCACTTAATTAAAAACCGCCTAGAATGGTATGTTGAAAGTAAGGGCCTTTTGGCAGAGTCACAATATGGCTTTAGAAAAGGTAAAAGTACAACTGACTGTTTAAGTATTTTAACATCCGATATTCGGTTATCCTTCTCTAATAACCAATCCACCGTTGCAGTTTTCCTTGACATAAATGCAGCATACGATAATGTTGTCTTATCTGTTTTACAAAATAAATTAAAAACCTTACAAGTCCCATTGAATTTGTCGAATTTCATTATTAATATCCTGACTGAACGCTCTGTTAATATGTTAATAGGAGATCATGAAGTATCTCGTCTTGTATGGAGAGGTCTCCCACAGGGTTCTGTGCTCAGTCCCATACTTTACAATATTTACACTTTTGATTTAGACTTGTCCTTAACTAACCATGTTAAGGTTCTTCAATATGCCGACGATTTATTATTATACTCTTCAAGCCAATCTGTTGATCAAGCTAGCTATGCTATTAATTCTGCTTTATCTTCATTGGAGTCATGGTTATATCTTAACGGTTTGGATTTATCCACGTCTAAAAGCGCAGCTGTTTTATTCACCCGGAAGAGAAATATTCCCTTAGTAAATCTCTTTTATAAGGAAATACCTATCCCAGTGAAAGATAAATTCAAATATCTAGGTTTAATACTTGACTGTAAATTAAGTAGTGTTCCTCATTGTGATTATATTGTTAACAAATGTGAAAATCACCTGAACATGCTTAGGTGCCTCTCTGGCGTGTGGTGGGGTGCTCATCCCTTTTCTTTGAAACTCGTTTACAACGCAATCATCAGAAGCACTTTGGATTATGGTCTGTTCGTTCTGGAACCAGGCAGTGTCACGGCTTTTAAAAAGTTGGATCGCATCCAGTCTAAGGCTTTACGCATTATTTCGGGTGCCATGAAGTCTAGTCCCATTAATGCACTCCAAGTTGAATGCGGGGAAGCTCCTTTATATCTTAGAAGACAATTCCTATCTGACAAATATTTGTTCCGGATTCTTCAGATCTCAACTCATCCTCTCATTCCGAAACTGGACTCTTTAGTGTTGCAGATTGAATCTTCAGATTACTGGTCCCATAAACGTGCTCCTTGTTTAGTTGTAAGTTATAAAAAAATCCTTTCACTCTCTTCTCCTATTCACCGTTCCAATAAACTTCCTCTATTTAACAGTAGCTATGAGAGTTTACAATACAGCCCCATCATAAAATATAACTGTGTGAGTAAATCAGATCCCGATTGCCATTTAAATTTTAATCATTTTCTGGCTGAACACTTAGAGTACCACCATATATTTACGGATGCTGCCAAGCAGTCACCGACGGGTTGTGTTGGTATAAGCACTTACCATTCTCAATACAACATCGTACAAAAAATAAAACTGCCTCCTGAGACTTCTGTTTTTACGGGGGAATGTTTCGGCATCTTAAAGGCCATTGAATATATTCGTGTCTTAAAGCTTAAAAATACTATAATTTTTACTGATTCTCAAAGTGCTCTTCTAGCCATCAATAAATCCCCTTTCGAACACAAATCACAGTTACCTATAATTTATTTAATAAGAGAATTTGCGCTCAGAATCATCTCCGAGGGTAATACATTGCAATTTGTGTGGATTCCAGCCCATGCTGGAATCCATGGGAATGAAGTGGCTGATACACTTGCTGGTGAAGCGGTGCAATGTGGGGACTTAGTACCATACATAAATTTTTGCTACGACCTCGCGACGTTACCAAAGACTTTTCTTCGGGACACCTGGAAGGTAGCTTGGAATATCGGAAGCAAATCAAAGGGTCATTATTTTTCTTTAATTCAACCCGACGTTCCGGAAAAACCGTGGTTTGGCAGGGCAAAGTTTGGTAAGATGGAGACCTCCATCCTAATACGGATGAGACTGGGACATGTCTGCTCTCCAGCCCATCTTGCCAAACTTCATATCATTGATAACCCCATTTGCCTGTGTGGCACAGACGTAGGCGACTTAAATCACATTTTTTTTTCCTGTCCCCTATATGACCGTTCATCCTTTCTCAGTAACCTCTTGTCCCTCAGTACTCCTTTTCCTACCTCAATACTTTCTTTACTTTGTACAAATAGCTTTCCTGTATATAAATGTATAGTCTCATTCATTACTTTTAATAATATTAAGTTATAACTTTTCGTCATTGTATATATTTAGCTCATTACTCTATTCGTTGTAAATACTGATCCTATATATACTATCACTAAATCCCGGTATAATTAATTCCGTTATCCTTTTTCGTTTCCCTACCTTTGTTTCCTTTGTAATATAACATAAAAACGTGACACTGGCTGAATGCACAAACCGTGCGAAGCCAAAGGAAAAAAAAAAAAAAAAAAAAAAAAAATAATAAAAAGGTCTGTTATACGGAAATTCACCCAAATATCAATACTTTAGCCATAAATTCATGATCGCGTTACAATTATATCATCGAATGTCTATTATTGTATGTGTTATTGCATGAAAACCGGCTACTAACCTGTGCAAAGAAAGTTGAGGTTGATTTTCATTCTTCCTTGCACCACACTTCACAATACAACACACAGGCATGTTGAATTGCTGTTTTTCAACATTTACATGCAGTTTTAAATGTAAAGTCCTCGTAATTTTCTCGCAAATCTCAATAATACAAAAAATAAACAACCATTTGACAGCTGAACTACCACGAAACTTGGCGACAAAGATGGCTGCTCTGGCACCTACCTACAACCGTGTATAGAATAACAGGGCATCTCCTGTTATATCCCATCTCAATGCGCGCGCGCGATCTCTCGATCCAGACTAATGGCGTACTGGCGGACGGCCTTGAAACGTTTACTCACGGACGGGGAGTTCCCATCACTAAATCGCTTGTGTGACGTCACAGTAGGTAGAAAAATAATGGCACGTTGGTTTCTAATACAGACAATGAGGCTAGCGTGCTCAGGGCTCGGAAACCGGTTGAAATTCTTAACCGGTTACGGTCATTGACCCCAAACCGAAATCGATTTAGGTTAAGGTTTGCACTTTACCGGTTTTTACCGGTTTTTTGCGGGAAACCGGTTTTTCAAGAATTTTGGTTTTGAAACTGAAAATTAACCGGTTAAACACCCCCCGCCCCCTAACTAAGCAAGTCGCAACATGAATCTACCCGCACCATTTAAGTTCTCCGGTTGTATTTGACGTCCTCAGATCAAACATTTTTTTTCCTAATGTTTTCTGGGGTACTAAATGTACTAATGTCACTATAACTTGTTGGAAGTGTTAAAAAAGTAGACGAAAAATATTTACGACTTACGGAATTAACCGGTTAATTTGGGTGTCAAAACCGTTTGTGCTTATGTAACCGGTAACCTTTGTCATTTGGGTTACATATGAACAGTTCACTTGTTTAACCGGTTAATGAGGGAACGATATATTTACCGGTATTTCATCGAAATTAACCGCTCTTTTTAAACCGGTTCAGAGCCCTGAGCGTGCTTGTAGTCCAGCCAATATAAGTCTGAGGTTATAACAAAGGGGTTGGCAGCACTGGTCGCGTCGGTCGGTCTGATGGATGAATGAATTGATTGAATAAGATCAAATAAAATTAATAAAAGTTGCCAGTCGGGTCATGTCAAAAATTACCTGAAATATAAAAAAATGTAACCTTTTTGTTTAAAAAATAACCTTTCATATTTTTGGACTGGAAAGGTAGGTATTGTAAGTTGATAGAATAGAATAGTGTCATATTTTTGTCTAATAATTAGTAATAGATCTGTAATTATTACAGTAGGTTTATCTCATGGCAGAATCGATCGATGGAAATTGGCGGCAAAAATAGTTTAGACTACTAAAATCGACCAATTATTCAATTAATCAAATTCCGATTCGTTATTATTGCAATATTGGCGACATTAATGATAATAATGGTTTTAATTGCATGCAATCAAAATATATTACAACAATCATATTTAATTTCATAAGTTTACTAGCGACCCGCCCCGGCTTCGCACGGGTGCAATGCTGATCACTATCACTACATAGTATAAAACAAAGTCGCTTCCCGCTGTCTGTCTGTCTCTATGTATGCTTAGAACTTTAAAAGTAAGCAACGGATTTTGATGCGGTTTTTTTTTAATAGATAGACTGATTCAAGAGGAAGGTTTATATGCATATAATACATGCATAATATAGTAGAGAAACACTGATAATTTTAGAGCCATTATTTCTCTTAAAAAGTATAGGATAAAAAATGGTTATTGTGGGTTATCCCTAAGAGATAGACATATGCCATCGCGGACTTTTTTGTAGACCTTTTTAAGGTGTACAATACTGTAGTACATTATTTTGATCTATCTCGTAGGGTTAAGCCAGCGTTTGCAATGTAAGCGTAATAAAATGTGTTTATTTACGACATTACATTAGAAACCTCTAAAATTATCAGTGTTTCTCTACTATATTATGCACATATTATACATATAAACCTTCCTCTTGAATCACTCTATCTATTAAAAAAACCGCATCAAAATCCGTTGCTTAGTTTTAAAGATCTAAGCATATATAGGGACAGACAGACAGGGAAGCGACTTTGTTTTATACTATGTAGTGATAGTGATAAATACAACGTGTAACGTTAAATGCGCAAAACCTCAGACACCCCAACTGATTTTTAATTCAATTGACCTATTTCAGAAAGAAAATAAGTCATTAACCCTTAAATGCATGATTTATTATATCAAATATTGCAAAAAAAATGCTATTGTGTCGGTATTTATCTATAAAAACAAAATATATGTATTATAATTATATA
Organism: Eremobia ochroleuca; assembly: GCA_949629135.1. Taxonomy (NCBI): domain Eukaryota; kingdom Metazoa; phylum Arthropoda; class Insecta; order Lepidoptera; family Noctuidae; genus Eremobia; species Eremobia ochroleuca. The sequence goes on along the minus strand of OX451403.1, from coordinate 728,836 downwards.
ATAATATTAATATTCATATAGTAAATATATTGTTTTGACAAAAAGAGGTGCGTTCAGAAACTCACAGCTATCACATTCTTAAAAAAATTAAATTACGTACTTTGTTGCCATATGGCAACATTATGCATTTAAGGGTTAAAAACAATTAAAAGGTTTTATGTGCTGTTTTAGTTTACTGGCCATTCTGATCGTTTCTTGTGTCTGCGACGACGCTTTACCGAGGGAGGAGTCGTCACCAGGCCGCTGCGCCGCGCTGACATTGGCTTGCTTGACCTATTAATATATAGACACGGCAACGTTTTTAATGAAGATTTTTTGAAAAATGTGACCTATATTAAAAAGTGGTTCAATTAATTCTGCTCGTTATTCTGATCAAACTATTTTCAGGTTTTGCGCATTTAACGTTACACGTTGTATACAGTCTACAGACTGACTATTGTATATTCTGAAATATACAAGTACGATATTGTCAAAAATTATACGCGAATTCATAGCGCGTAATCTTTCATACGAAGGAGCTTGTAAATTTAATAAATACACTACCACTTTATGTGAAATCTTTTAATATACCTATGTCACTTCTTGTTTTACTACTCCATTTACGACGGTACTAATTATCATATTGATAGCGTGTCTTTCCCTTCCATTAATTAATTAAGACATCGGATCACGTCATATTTTAATTTTAAATGAAAAATTATCCATTCGATATTGGCAATCGGTAATATAATTCTACATTACCATTATTATTTTTGACATTCGATTCACTTTCGCTTTTTGTTAAATATATGGTTGGAGAGAGCCAACTTGAAGAAAAAAAATAAGTGCCCTAGTTATTGGCAAGGTGCTCATACCCCTAAGAATATGATTGTTCATAAAGGTCTGTAGTTTTAGTTCTACTACTGCTAACGAAGCTTACCAACATGAAAAATTCTAAAACGAGCGTTCCGTTTCAAGTTGCTTTTTTTGTAAAAAATTAAAAAAATATTCTACAAATTCCGAAAAATCACCTAAAGTAACATTTTCATTAGTGTAACCTAAAAGTAACCAATGCAGTTCAAAAATCACCTAAAAGGTTACAAAAGTAACCTTCTGGCAAGACTGAAAAAAATACTTCTGCTATTTGCTGTAGCTAGTTCAAATGGTTTATAAAAAGAAAGTATACAAAAAATATGGCAATTTATTATGTTATTAGGATTTATTAGTGATAGCATAGGTGCAATTTACACAGTGTCACTGAAAGTATGGATCAAGTCGAATAGAGGCGTGGGCAGTCATTTCCAAACTTTTTAACCCTGAGAATGTCGGTGAATTTTTTTACAGTACAAAAATTATTTTCAATTTTTTGAATCTCTCTTTGAAACTCAATTTTTTTTTCAGGACTTTGTAGAAAAGTGGACTTTTCCTGTGGTAATACTTTTACGCAGCTAAAAAACATGTGTTTAATAAGAAAAAAACATTTACTGCAAAGGCTAAAAAGTGCTGGCAAAAATTTTATTTAATTGCACCGACTTTCTCGGGGTTTTTTAAACGTTTGGAAATTACTTTCCCCACGCCCCTATTCGATTTGATCCATACTTCCAGGGACAGTCTGTATAATATGTAGTCAAAAAGGATCTTAACCCTTTATGACTCATAAGCTGGGATTTATTTGATTTTTTGGATTAGAGAAGATTACAAAAAAATAAAATACACGTGTTTCTGGATTTTCATTATTTTTAATTATTTGGGAAGAAAATTACAAAAATTGCAACAATCACTTTTACCAACAAAAACAAAATAAAATATGAAAGTGTTGAAAAATAAAGTTACAAAATAAAGTTCAAACACTCACCTCTCCAATTTATCAATATAATACACAAGACACGAGCAGAACAATTTTTTATATATTTTTTAAATCACACCCGCACGCCACGTTTCGTGCCTAAATACCGACTGTCGTAACACAAATCTCAATTTGTAACAAGAATCGCCGTCTAGTCGTATTTTTTGGTACTAGTTCATTAGTTCGGAGTGTAGACTACGAGTTACAGTGCGCGATTACATTATGAAATCAATTATTTTAAATTTCGAAGCGTTTTTACGGTATGTTACCTACAGTCTACACTGAGCTATAAAGGGTTAAAATAATTATTTCTATCTACACGAACTGCACCACTGTTTTTACTCTCAGTCGTAAGCTACTCAGTACATAATCTGTTTCCCACTCTCATTCATTCACGCTTTACAAAAGCGGGAACTTACAAAAAGGACTTGAACGTTTTGTATTTATTTTCCGTGCGAATTTTTTAACACAACAAGATTATGTGAGTATTACCTACCTACATAATATTCAGATCCATCTTAAGAATTAGGAATTCATATATTAAAAGAAAGGTCAATATTTTATAAAACATGTAATAAAAACCAAAGTATTATTTTCATCAATAATGTCCGTGCTGTGTGAGCACGTGACGTCCGGAGGCTACCACCAGCGGCGCCAACATCATCGCTTTCTGCTTGTAGGTCTGGATCACTTGCTGCAAATAATACCTTACCTATTCATTCTATCAAATTAGACATCGTTTTTGACTCATATGAGCTCATAAGTAGGGACCCCGTGATTATCCTACAGAATCTTAAAATAAAATAAAAACAAAATTTATTTAAATTTCTTCTTAACGTGCAATGGAGCAGTCGTGACCGAGACTTACGAGTTGTAGGTTCGAACCCAGACAGGTGGTTTATCTGGTGTAGGTAAATTATTTATCACAACTGCTCTCAAAACGGTGAAAGAAAACATCGGAAGGAAATCGGCATGTCCTAGAACCAAAACTTGAAAGACATGACTTCTACCAACCAGCACCGGGCCAGCGTGGGTACGGTCCACTCCCTCCCACCGAGAGCAGCCCTGTGTCCTGTGTCCCACCAATCGGAACATTATAGACTAATTATGCTGTTCTATGCTTAACGTGCAAAAAGTACAGGTTCAGAATGAATTGGACGAAGACAGTGGCGGATTAACACATTTGCCGCCAGTAGGCTATTCAAATTTTGCCGCCCCTTCTGACCTCTGCATTTCAATACCCTATACGAATAAAAGAAGGTGGAAGAAAGTATTAGCAGATTGACAAACGTCAAATTCCCCACTTTGACAAGCTAAGCGGTGAAGGTCACTTGCTTCGACGCGGCACCAACGATCGGTGAACATACGCATAACATTGTAACGGGTCCTAGAATTTTGTAATCTTGTACACGTCAATTTAATTTAAAGAGTCTAAATAAGTATTGGTTTGTTCTATAACAGTTTTTTCATTTAGTCTCCCTAACACACCTAAGCATAGGCGTAAACAAGCATTTGGCACACAGCTAATTTATAACTTGCATTCAAAATGAAAGTCATTTATTCTAATTAGGCTGAGAACTGTCTTTTCGAACGTCAAAATTACATAAGCTAGTTCCTTAAAACGCCCGCCCTTCACCACTTTCTAGTGCTTTCGCTAGCAAGAAGAAGTGCCGCAACAAAATCCCCAGCGGACCAACACATATAATACTTTTTATTCCGATATTCCCTCGGGATCGAAACTTATGCGGGTGAAACCACGGGGCGCTGCTAGTGATGAATATTTGCTGTAATGGAAGCTCTGACTTCTCTTTATTATTTTCAATTTTCTTGTTTATGTGTGTCTCCGTCTATAATTATTGTAATTGGTTTTGAACCGTTTCAATTAAAGTAAAAAAAAATAAATAAATGAGTATCAGGTCTTAGACTAACCGCAAGGCTTGCTGATCGTGTCGACCTCAATCCATTCGTTTTATGAATAGATGGATAATAATGCCTGCAAGATTGACTGAAATTGGCATCAATCAATGTCCACGCCAGACTGGCTTTTATATACTTTATATCAACGAAAAATACAAGAAAACGTGCAAAATTATTCATACCAGATTATTCACTAAGGGGATAAAGTAGTATCTAAACTTTTTTACAAAAATAAAACCGACTTCCAAAAAACACTAAAAGCGAAAAATATCTTTGAATTTCGGAAGTCGTTGTCTGGGTCTGTATTTTAGTTTTTGCCACCGACTTCAGAAATGAAACTTATTTTTCACTTTGTAGTGTTTTTTTTTTTGTTAAAAAGTTTTTATGTCTCTTTTTTTAGTGAGTCTGTTTATAATTTATTTAAGTTACAATGGCCTAATGTCAACTTGCTTATCGCCTTTTTTTTTACAAAATATTGCTTTTTCCGATGCGGGGACGTTAATTGTTGAGGAGTTCTCCTGGTGTTTCACCGTCAGCTCCTTTTCACCATTCGCATTGTGAGAAGCATAAATTAATTGGCAACCATGTTAAGGTGATCGAATCGCAACCCGTGAAATACTTATTATAGAGTAGTTCCGGTGGCCATCTGTGGTCTTCAGTTCCACTTCACCAAATGGTGCTTTCCGAAAGCAAAAGGGAACATACCTACTTACGTAAAAAAAGATTCTGATAAACTGAGAACCTCCTTCTTTTTTTGAAGTCGGTTAAAAATGCAAGACGACGTGCAGAATACTTCATAGATTATTCACTAAGAGGATAAAGTAGAGTCTAATGTCACGGGCGTTATATGGACAAAGGTCTTGGGCGACCTTGAATCAGAGATGCACTCTGGAGAGTCTTAACTTCCTCACTCCAAATCCATTCGATATTGGCAATCGGTAATATAATTCTACATTACCATTATTATTTTTGACATTCGATTCACTTTCGCTTTTTGTTAAATATATGGTTGGAGAGAGCCAACTTGAAGAAAAAAAATAAGTGCCCTAGTTATTGGCAAGGTGCTCATACCCCTAAGAATATGATTGTTCATAAAGGTCTGTAGTTTTAGTTCTACTACTGCTAACGAAGCTTACCAACATGAAAAATTCTAAAACGAGCGTTCCGTTTCAAGTTGCTTTTTTTGTAAAAAATTAAAAAAATATTCTACAAATTCCGAAAAATCACCTAAAGTAACATTTTCATTAGTGTAACCTAAAAGTAACCAATGCAGTTCAAAAATCACCTAAAAGGTTACAAAAGTAACCTTCTGGCAAGACTGAAAAAAATACTTCTGCTATTTGCTGTAGCTAGTTCAAATGGTTTATAAAAAGAAAGTATACAAAAAATATGGCAATTTATTATGTTATTAGGATTTATTAGTGATAGCATAGGTGCAATTTACACAGTGTCACTGAAAGTATGGATCAAGTCGAATAGAGGCGTGGGCAGTCATTTCCAAACTTTTTAACCCTGAGAATGTCGGTGAATTTTTTTACAGTACAAAAATTATTTTCAATTTTTTGAATCTCTCTTTGAAACTCAATTTTTTTTTCAGGACTTTGTAGAAAAGTGGACTTTTCCTGTGGTAATACTTTTACGCAGCTAAAAAACATGTGTTTAATAAGAAAAAAACATTTACTGCAAAGGCTAAAAAGTGCTGGCAAAAATTTTATTTAATTGCACCGACTTTCTCGGGGTTTTTTAAACGTTTGGAAATTACTTTCCCCACGCCCCTATTCGATTTGATCCATACTTCCAGGGACAGTCTGTATAATATGTAGTCAAAAAGGATCTTAACCCTTTATGACTCATAAGCTGGGATTTATTTGATTTTTTGGATTAGAGAAGATTACAAAAAAATAAAATACACGTGTTTCTGGATTTTCATTATTTTTAATTATTTGGGAAGAAAATTACAAAAATTGCAACAATCACTTTTACCAACAAAAACAAAATAAAATATGAAAGTGTTGAAAAATAAAGTTACAAAATAAAGTTCAAACACTCACCTCTCCAATTTATCAATATAATACACAAGACACGAGCAGAACAATTTTTTATATATTTTTTAAATCACACCCGCACGCCACGTTTCGTGCCTAAATACCGACTGTCGTAACACAAATCTCAATTTGTAACAAGAATCGCCGTCTAGTCGTATTTTTTGGTACTAGTTCATTAGTTCGGAGTGTAGACTACGAGTTACAGTGCGCGATTACATTATGAAATCAATTATTTTAAATTTCGAAGCGTTTTTACGGTATGTTACCTACAGTCTACACTGAGCTATAAAGGGTTAAAATAATTATTTCTATCTACACGAACTGCACCACTGTTTTTACTCTCAGTCGTAAGCTACTCAGTACATAATCTGTTTCCCACTCTCATTCATTCACGCTTTACAAAAGCGGGAACTTACAAAAAGGACTTGAACGTTTTGTATTTATTTTCCGTGCGAATTTTTTAACACAACAAGATTATGTGAGTATTACCTACCTACATAATATTCAGATCCATCTTAAGAATTAGGAATTCATATATTAAAAGAAAGGTCAATATTTTATAAAACATGTAATAAAAACCAAAGTATTATTTTCATCAATAATGTCCGTGCTGTGTGAGCACGTGACGTCCGGAGGCTACCACCAGCAGCGGCGCCACCATCATCGCTTTCTGCTTGTACGTCTGGATCACTTGCTGCAAATAATACCTTATTCATTCTATCAAATTAGACATCGTTTTTGACTCTTATGAGCTCATAAGTAGGGACCCCGTGATTATCCTACAGAATCTTATAATAAAATAAAAACAAAATTTATTTAAATTTTTTCTAACGTGCAATGGAGCAGTCGTGACCGAGACTTACGAGTTGTAGGTTCGAACCCAGACAGGCGCTTTATCTGGTGTAGTTAAATTATTTATCACAACTGCTCTCAAAACGGTGAAGGAAAACATCGGAAGGAAACCGGCATGTCCTAGAACCAAAACTTGAAAGACATGACTTCTACCAACCAGCACCGGGCCAGCGTGGGTACGGTCCACTCCCTCCCACCGAGAGCAGCCCTGTGTCCTGTGTCCCACCAATCGGAACATTATAGGCTAATTATGCTGTTCTATGCTTAACGTGCAAACAAGTACAGGTTCAGAACGAATTGGACGAAGACAGTGGCGGATTAACACATTTGCCGCCAGTAGGCTATTCAAATTTTGCCGCCCCTTCTGACCTCTGCATTTCAATACCCTATACGAATAAAAGAAGGTGGAAGAAAGTATTAGCAGATTGACAAACGTCAAATTCCCCACTTTGACAAGTTAAGCGGTGAAATCTAATAACATTTAGGTATTTATTTATTTTTTATTTATATAAGACAAAAAAAAATTGGGGCAAATTTGCCGCCCCCTAAAATCCGCCGCCCTAGGCTCAAGCCTACTCAGCCTGCTGGTAAATCCGCCACTGGACGAAGATAAAAGACGAGGCTAGTGAATGTCTTTACTGTATCTTGCCTTGGTCTTTCTTATCTGTGTCTTTTTTTAATTTTTTATCTCATCATCATATGATGGGCACACACAGTTAGTAAAATGCACAATCTTAAATAGAGAAAGGTGTCTTGAGGTAGGAGGGTCCTGAGTCAATCATTATTAGAAATGGGCTCGAACAACCTAAGGTTTATCATAGCCTCACGTACCAGCACCAGTTTGATGAGGAAAACGGCGAAGGTAAGGAAGGATATGGTCATGAGCGCACTCTCTGATGAGGGGAACTGCACATGACCGTGACCGCGGGGCGACGCATGCGCAGACCGCGAGTGACGCCGCGCGCCAGCGCTGTCGTCGTCCGGCCATGTTGTATCTATGCGTTCCTCTGGAATATGACAGTAATGCATGTAAACTTAACAAGTCAATCGCACACCAGTGGTAATCCTTGCACAACCAGTATCACCCTTACTTATTGTACCATGGTTTCTGAGAAAGAATTGGTATAGGTAAGAACTCTTAGACACGAGTGGCATGTTGCCAACGGCAGCGAAAACTGCAACCGTCGACACGCGTCGGCGGCAGCCGTCGACGCGTCACCGGCATCCGTCCACCTATAGCAACACTTGCAGTTGTAGCGTGCCGCGTCCGCCATTTTTGAAGTTGGCATGCCGACGGCTGCCGTCGACACGTCAACGGCTGCCGCCGACGCGTATCGATGGCTGCAGTTGTCGCTGCCGTTGGCAACATGCCGCTCGTGTGTAAGAGTTCTTACAGTCTTTACGCGGTCACGGAGACATAAAGGAAAACTTATAGTCTTGGCAGTGACACTGGTGCAAACTGCAAGAGACACACAAATCAACTAGATAGAACATTTTCTAAATCAAGGGCATACCTCATTGCCGCTCTTAATAAATAACTACAATAAATAAACATTATTTATAAAAAAAAAAAAAATACAGCCGACTTCCAAAAAAACACTACAAAGTGAAAAATAACTTTAATTTTGGAAGTCGGTGTCGTTGGTTCCGAATTTTTGTTTTTTGAAACCGACTTCCGAAATTAAAGTTATTTTTCACTTTGCAGTGTTTTTTTGGAAGTCGGTTGTTTTTTTTTTATAAAATAAGTTTTTATTTTTCATTTTTTAGTTAAACCTAAGTTATGCCAGAAATTACTTGCAAGATTAGAGGTACCCCAATAACAACTTTGACAGAAATGAGGGTGTACGGTGGTATACCGAACACATCTGCGTACTGCATCTGCGTTTATAGGGTACAGACGTGATGTTATGTTGTGCGATAGCGTAAACAATGCATATACAGCGTGTAACGGAAAGGGGGGTATCAACCCTGAAGGAGGTGAATGTGCTCATGAAACTCAACAACTTTCCCCAAAGAACATAGGTCGAAATATGAAAAAAAATATGGCCCTCCCTTACAAAACTGACTACCAGCTGATTGATTTACTATGGGAGGGCCAAATTTTTTTTTCATATTTCGACCTATGTTCTTTGGGGAAAGTTGTTGAGTTTCATGAGCACATTCACCTCCTTCAGGGTTGATACCCCCCTTCCGTTACACGCTGTATATGCGATAGCAACAATCGCGGTTGTTTTACTGGTATTTATTGAAGAGTTCCGTTGTCTGTCTCCGAAACTCATCACCAGATCTTTACGGAATCTAAATGGGACTATTTCGGAATAAACTTCTAGCGAACAAAAAAAACAATTTTGCAAATCCGTCCATATATGACGCAGTTATGCCCGAACATATATTAAAAAAAAATAGAAACATCCGAATTGCTAACCTCCTCCTTTTTGAAGTTGGTTAAAAAACAACAACTTTAATTTTAGTGTAGTATATTCTTCATATAATTTATAAGTCTAAAGTCAACGTTCAAGTTATGACTTGAGCGGTTTAGTAGTGGCCACTGAAGAGTTCCACTATCCGCCTCCTGGCTCCATCATCACCCTCATTACCTAGCGCAATTTATTGAACAAACTCGCGGGGCTTACTAGAAGCCACTGAAGCTCCTGGCTCCATCATCAGAAAATTATTGTATTGTTATCGCTCCTTGATACCTGTACAAATCAACTTAATCGGACCGAGATTACATTCCAGTATCACATAGATAGTGTGTACCTACACTATCTATGTGATACTGCAGTGCGATTCTGTAACCATCTCACCGTGAAAACTTAGGCGAAGTGAGCTGTCAGTGTCATCCCACCTGATCCTAGGGATTGACCAAGCATACATTTACAATAATTATCGAGATTTTAATAATATTTTTATGCTAATTCTATTGATCATTTTAGATCATTTCAAAGCTAGTATTTTAATTCTCAAAATTATAATATTTTGTGGGGTTTTAATCTAGGAAAAAAAAGACTAGTATAATATAATAGTATATAATAACTAGTATAGCAAAAAAAAAAAAAAAAAATGATATTCTGACTGTTTCTGTTTTGCTTTTTATTTTAAAACCCCACGAAATAGTAATGTTTTGACAGCTAAAAAACTAGTTTTGAAATTATCAATAGAATTAGCATAGAAAATATTATTAAAATCTCAATTATTATTGTTAATGTTTGCTTAGTCAATCCCTAGTATCAGGTGGGATGACACTGACAGCTCAGTCCACGCTCACTTAACCTAAGTTCTCACGGTGAGATGGTCACAGAGTCGCACTTCATCACCCTAATTGCGTAACACACTGTTAATCACAATCTGAATCATTTTGAAGGGTATTAGGATATTGCTAATCCGAAAAATTTGTCTGCTCAACAACGTATTACGCAATGAATGTTGTTGAAATGTCAAAATGAAAGCGATTGCTACTGATAGTGTGTTACGCAATTACCCCGCGGGTCAAGCTAAACAAATGCGTTAAAAATTAATGCCAAGCAAGGTGATATTGGGTCTACATTCATCACTATAATATCATCACAACAGCTAATTACTGATTTCACTTACCAATATTAGCCAGGATGGACTCTTTCAGCTCGTGTAAATACTGCATCTTACCGCCAAAACTCCTGCGAGAGTTTCTGGATACTGTGTCCGCGACTACTCTCATGAATTTGATCACATTCTCCATTGCGCTCACTTTATTCTTCTCCGCTTTGATTATGGGTCGGATTTCATCGTTTTTGTCCTTGATTTTTTTTTCGTATGCGTGAACTTGCTTTGGTTGGTCGTTATCTCCTTTTCGTTTCGCGTTATGATCATTGATCACTGGATCTGCTGATTTTTCGTCGTTTCTAGACACTTGAACCTTATTTTCTTGTGATTCCGCTTTGAATTCATTAATGTTTTTATGGAAATTGCTTCTATTAGCTTTTGCTGATGTAGATTTAGTAAGTTTAGGGTTTTTAGTAATGTTGGCTTGTTCAGTTTCAATAAGTTCTGTAGTAAAAACGTTGATTGTGTCAGTCACTTCGGAAGAATTGCTGTTAGTGATCTTATAAAACCTATTTTGCTGAGTTTCGTACTCGGTGAAATCTTCAGATTCAGTAATAAAAGTTGGTTTCGTCGAGTATAAATCTCTTACAGGAGTACGTTTCTTGAATTCCTGTTTTGACCTTTCTGTATTAAAAGTGATTTCTTCGGTAAATAATGAATCTTCATCATTATCTGGTGGAAACGTGGCCGTTCTTTCAGTTCCATGAGGATTTTTCACTTTACTTACGTACATTCGTCTAAATACTTCAGTATTATTTTTGTGTTTCAAGTCATTTGCTCTATAATTATCGTTATCACGTGGTATATTTTCATTTTCATTGTTCGAATATTTCTCTCTGTCTCCCCTATAATTACTGGGTGATTTGATGGGGCTATTATTTAACTGAACACGTTTAATATTGCCTGCATTTGGAACTCTTTCGATCGAACCTTTTTGTTTGTCATATAATTCTATTGTTGCTCTCGTTGGGCCGTAGTTTGGTCTAAGTTCATAATCTCTAAAATCAACATGTAAATCAAGATCATCTTTTTCTAGTTTAACTTTTTCAGTTACTTTTACGGTACTTTCAATGTGTTGCGCACGTTTCACATTCCCGATGTTTGGTGGTCTTGCAGGCGCTTTGTTCCAGTTGTACTCAGTAACACTGCGGTTTTCATAGGTCCAGGGTTTTGTGGTGTCTTCGACGTCTATGACTTTTTCTGGTGTGAAGGGACTGTGTGTCCTGATGGGCTTCCTATAGTGCTGCTGTGAGATCTCGACCCACTCTGCTTTTACTTGAGCGATGAGAAGCCATGTTAGTAGGTGTGTCATTGTGGTGTGTGACTGTTGAGATGTTTGTCTGGTTGTGAAGCGTCGTGTGACGTGTGACGCGCTTCGCTTCGTGTGTTACTGTTAGACCAGGGGTGCTCTACGAGAAAACTTTTTAAGATACCTAATATTTTGTTTAGTTAAGAACTCGATGGAAAAATATGTACTTCGTAGCGTAGGTAAAGGCATCTTGAAATTATGATTTACTTACTTCTCAAGATAACCCATTAAGGCGTTGCAGTAATCAATTCTACACACAAAAGTTACCTAATAAGGGATTGATAGGACCTTGATACCTAAACATCTCACGCTTTTTCAGAAGTCAAAATTATAAATAGTCGTTCAAATGCGTACTTGCGTAGAAAATTTTATATAGCTAAATAATGTATAACGCAAAATGTTTGTAACATCGCACTAAACGCAGCTATTATCCGCTCCACGCGCTTGGCCTGCAAGTTACCCATGAACCGAGCCGTGAAGTTTATCCACCTCATAGTCATGAAGTTGATAACATTTGATCGGCGTCACCCGTGGCTGATTCTGTGTCACTGGGTGACAGATTAAGTTATACTTCTACTAACAATATATCATTGAGATGGGATATAACAGGAGATGCCCTGTTATTCTATACACGGTTGTAGGTAGGTGCCAGAGCAGCCATCTTTGTCGCCAAGTTTCGTGGTAGTTCAGCTGTCAAATGGTTGTTTATTTTTTGTATTATTGAGATTTGCGAGAAAATTACGAGGACTTTACCTTTAAAACTGCATGTAAATGTTGAAAAACAGCACTTCAACTTGCCTGTGTGTTGTATTGTGAAGTGTGGTGCAAGGAAGAATGAAAATCAACCTCAACTTTCTTTGCACAGGTTAGTAGCCGGTTTTCTTGCAATAACACATACAATAATAGACATTCGATGATATAATTGTAACGCGATCATGAATTTATGGCTAAAGTATTGATATTTGGGTGAATTTCCGTATAACAGACCTTTTTATTATTTTGTTAATTCATTCGTTTGTTTACAATAATATGTCATAATAGAATAGTGTTGTACCGTTGCCTAATAGTTTCCGGAACTAGTTCCTCCGCTGGAACGATATCGGTATATTCTGCTATGTTAACATAAATAGTCCTGCGTCTTATTAGCTCCGATTGACCTTGCTAGGTCCGGCCCGTGGTTCACAGCACCAAAATCAAAATATTTTCTTTCACATAAACCTACATGGGCACTTATGAAACGTCAGCCTTGTTGTAGGAACAACAGATTTGTGTTTGTTCCTAGTATTTATATTATATAGATCACTGTATTTTTAAACAGATTATATTTTTATGTGCATACAAAAGATTATCATAAATGTACTGAGAAGGCACAGTCATTATATTAATCTCTTTAAAGTCTCTGAGGGAGTGTCTGGGACTTAATTTATAAATGGAACGAATTGCCCTTTTTTGTAAAATTAAAATTGTCTGAATATCGGCGGCATTTCCCCACAACAGAATACCGTATGACAGCACACTATGAAAATAACTAAAGTAAACTAAACGGGCTGTCTCTAAATCAGTTAAGTCACGAATTTTCCTAACGGCGTATGCTGCAGAGCTAAGTTTTTTTGACAATTTATCTATTGAAGCTTGGCATCCAAAGTTATGCCTGAGAATACTGTGGTATTTTCGGGTTTTAACTCTTCACCCTTTATGAGAACACTAGTTTCTACTTGTCTAACATTTGGTATCGTAAATTTAATACATTTCGTTTTTTTTTTCGTTAAGAAGTAGATTATTAACATTAAATCAGTTTACTACTTTTGCGAGGGCACTATTTATACTGTCAGTAACCAGCTGTTGACGTTTGAGTTTAAATAAAAGTGAAGTGTCATCTGCAAACAACACTATATCATGTTCATCCTTTATGAGGTAATGCAAGTCATTGATATAAATAATAAATGAAAATGGTCCAAGTATTGAGCCCTGGGGGACCCCCATTCTTACTACAGATCCGGGTGACCTTTTCCCGTTAACATCAACTCTCTGAATCCTATCACTGAAGTAAGAAGTGAGAAGATCCAGAGAGGGTGCCGGATTCCGTAGTGGCGAAGTTTCCTGATTAAGGTTTCATGAAGAATATGTACAATTGAATGCCTTGGACCAATCAAAAAAGATGCCCAAAGCATCGCATTCGCAAAGTATTACTTTTGTAAGCCTATTTTACTAATCAAACGTTATATTTGAACGTTATATTTGTTAATCATTATCATACCAATAAACAAAGGCAAAAAAAAAATACTTTTATTTCATTTTTACTCCACCACTCATTAACACAATAACATAAGCATCCCATCCTATTCACGGAGAATGTGATGGGAAGTTTATATTATTCATTCACCCTAGTGATTATCTTGTTTTTCACTAGGGTCCGCATACCTAACAGAAACTACTGCTCTCTGGCCTTCCAACCCAAAGTTATAATATGCGAAAGCACCTGTTTTTGGGCATATGGATACATATCTCTTCACGCTGTTTTCCTTCACTTTAATACGTAAACGTGATGCAATTAAAAAGTGTTTTTTAATTCTGTGCCGAAAAAACACTTGGCATTAATTTTATTTTCAGGGAAGAAAGTTGATTGCGATAATTTGACAGTTTCGGGTAGCTTGATGTGCTGGCGTCTGTACCTATCGATAAATAGTTCATATGAGTCTTTTACGCATAACAAAAGATTAGAAATAAAGTATTTTCGCATACTGTATTTTTATGCAAAATTATAAAGTATGTTTATCGAAAATAAACTAGGATACGTTACTATAAAGTAGGCAACCTTAGTTAGAACGGACTATAAGTTAGTATACTATATTATGATCCAAACGTGATAACTAGTACGACTCGTATTTAGTATCGATACTCGTTATAGTAACACCAATGTTCCTTGATTGATACAACCCTAGCAATGGCAGCCATTTTTTGAGACAATATGAGTTGTAGGTAGGCACCCTTTTTTCGTAGGTATTTCCAGTCCATATATATATGTCTATGCAATATATGGATGTAATTCCGAAATAAAAATATTTGAATTTGAATTACTTTTTTCGTTTTTATATAGAGGAAATTATATACAATTGCTGATAAGCTTATCATAATTTTTGTACTGCCTATTGGATAATGTTTCTGAATGATATTCTATTTATATTTTTCATTATTTGTATACGTGTAACGTTAAATGCGCAAAACCTCAGACACCCCAACTGATTTTTAATTCAATTGACCTCTTTCAGAGAGAAAATAAGGCATTAAAAAAATTGTAAAGGTTTTATGTGCTGTTTTAGTTTTACTGGCCATTCTGATCGTTTCTTTAGGCTTTATCGAGGGCGCGCTGCATCGTGACGGCCGCGTACTTCGCGTTAAGCGATGAAGTAATGTACGCGGCATCATCTACGTACATCGCGAGCAGCACTTCCGGAGTGGTGGGGATGTCGCCGGTGTAGCGCGAGTAACACGCCGGCGACACGCAGTTGCCCCGCGGCCCCGGCGGGCGCCGCATAGCGCCCGTCGACCGCCACCCTGAATGTCCTGTGGGAGAGAAAGGTGGGGGGGGGGGGGGGGGAGGTATTAAATACCTACAGTATGATATGATTATATTTCAATGATGAATTGACTATAGAGTGGTTGTGTTCTGAATTCTCAAAGGGGAAGCCGGTGAGAATAGGCTTGTGAGAGCGCCCCGCTCCTGATATCTACCGCAGGTTAATAAAAACTAAATAATTATATTCAAAACGGCATTTATTATTTAAATAATTAATAATAACTCAATTTGTAAATCGATCTGTTACAATATTAATCTCGTATGCTCATCAACTTATCGGAACTTAATAAGTGAGTTGTGCTCGCCATATTTAAATAAAATAAATTCCTTTACCATAATGCGTTTCGTCACTACCCCGAGTACAAAAACGGTCAGCAATATATAGCATACATGTTCACTTCGCAACATTATCTTGTACGGAGCAGCGACTGACCGCATTCAATGCACAATAGTGTAAATTCAAGATCTGATCGTGATATTGTTCAAACGTGATTTTGTCTAATATGACATGTAACTAGCCCGCTGCTTGTTATGTGTCTTGTCAGACTTAGGTCTGCCAGAATAGGGGGAGCAAACGCTATCTTCACACGCGTCAAAAACATTTTTTTTTCGATATTTTGAAGTCGATTTAATAAGAAGATAACTGCTTATCGTAGGAAATATTGTAGAATTCAGCTGCATTTGTGAGACTGTGGGTTTAATTATAAACGTTGTTTGAAGTTAAGTAACGGTTATCTAACTGTTTAACGATACATTTTTGACGTTTAAACGTCACATAACTTTACACAACTTTAATAAACCCCAATAGGTTTATCTTGCCAAACTGCCTTTTATGGTGTAGGTAATAAAGAATATTCTGTTCTATTCTAATACAAACAGTTTCATCTTCGTAGCTATATCAGACCCTTTGACTAGCACAATGCTACCACTCCGCATTGTCTCGGCTGGCGGCACAACACACCATTCCCTGCTAGCATCAAACAAGCTCTCACTTAGGTGTACTCTTAACACATCATGATTGCCATGGTTTAGCTCGAGTACACAATGGTTCAGGCTGGTCAATGTTTTCTAGGGCGGCCAGTTCGTGGCCATCCATGGTGGAATTTTATCTTTTTTTTTTTTTTAAGTAATCTATTTCAGTTTTTCCAATTCATGACAGCTTGAGTTATTTTGAATTTAGTGCCAGTCACCCAAGGTCCAAATTAAATGAACTCGCCTGTCTTTGTGGGATTAGGTACTTACCTTCATCTAATTCCCCTGTGACCTTGTGAGATTTTGGGATGCAAGTCAAAAAGAGGTCATGAAAGTCCATTGTGCACCTAAACCATTGCACACATCGATCATCATTCACGTTGACACAATGTTAGGTACTAAAGTTATATTTGCCATCGACGCGACCAAATGTGTTAGTTGAACTTATAAAATAAGTATCTCCAAAATATACTTAATTTTTACGCTTTGGATAATATTTGATAGTTGCTAAGTTAGATGATAAGCTAGACCACTATCACTTTCTGAAGTCCTGTACTGTTGTGTCGCTACACGGTGACATACACCCAGGGTAGTATCTTCTGGATTCAATCGACATGAAAGCGGCACTAATGTCACAGGTATTTACGAAGCATTTCTATGAATAAAACAGTTCTCAAATATTTTACTTGGCACAAAATTGGCAGAATATATTCTTTTTTTGTTAGGGGTCATACTTTTAGTCTTTATTTACCGCTATTAAAGCTCGTCCTAACACATTTAGACGCTGCACATGTTTGGATGATATATTAATATGTTACAACTCTACACTACACGATTACAAGCTTGGGTTTGGTCCAAAATTCACCATTTATAACATAACATACATTTGAGTCAAGAATATAAAATAAAATATACATCGGTATTTATTTAGTTTGTCCGTTGTTTTGAAATTATTACTTTTAAGTTTTAGGAAACATAATTTGGAAGCAGTTCATAATTTGTGATTGTCAATTTTCAATAACAAACGAAAATATATTTTGTAAACTTTACTGTCTGCTGTAGTGACAATCATTGGACGATTTTTTGTTGAAGCATTTCAAAATAACGGAAACCTAATTAAATAATAGACACAACAATAATAATACTAATACAGTAAGCGTCTGTAATTGCATTCACAATGGAACACTCGAGAAAAAAAAACCAGCACATAAGTACTTAGTAACAGGTCAGAATTGACGATTGACATGTACCTATACATAAGTACACAAACTTCTGTACGAAGAGACGTACTTCAATCGTATTTCAAAATATACATTCTTACGCAGTCAATTTCAACATTCTTCAACAATACGCCAGGAAATTCACAACTTTGCATAATTAAAAACATGAATATAGATGAACGACAAAGATTAGCACATTAAACATTACACATACAACATATACATACACCTAGATATATAATGTATAATTATTTGATAATAAATAATATTTCATGAGCTAGTTGCGAGTAATGTAACGCCGTAAAGAGATCACAAAAAATGGAAGCTTGTATTGCAAAATGTAAAGTGTATAAAAATAAAAAATAAATGTACAAAATCACAGCTTCAAGTTAATATGTGGCTGGGGACATGTCTTGAGGGTTATTCAGCCATTTTTATATTTTTCTAATTATGTTTTTGTGTATTTAAAGAGTCACACTGGGAATGTTATTTACAACTAAACAGTACAACAAATGTCAAATATGACAGGATGAGTCAGTAATGTAAAAACGATTAGTATTTAATCCTAAAAGAAGTTTCGACATAACAATAAAGCCTAAACCTACTCAGACCGCCCCAGTTCGCTTCTCTCTTGGAATGACGGCTCGAGACAAGAACAGTACAATAATTGTGACATATAGATACACATCACGACGTATACGCTTAACTTAGGTCCCTTCTTGTCACGTACCTCTAGCCTTACCTCCCGCTCTCTATCGTACCTACCGCAGTACCACGCACCGCAGCGGCAAGACGCATGGAATCTGTCAGATCTCGCATGTAACTCGACAACATTGTGTAACACGTCTTGCCATTTTTAGTCTTCAGGACATATAATTAAGACTCAATTTATGTACTACGTATAATGCTGATGATCGCTCCTATCCAATTCTATAAGGTCCCATTAAAATAGATGGACAAACTTTTAGAAATCATTTAAACCACAAAAATAAGGACAATGGTAAAAAAAATATATAAGAAAAACGCATTAGATACTTACTTACAAGAAGAATAATCAGGTAACGAAAATACACTAATGTGCCGACAATTTATTATTTTAGGTCAAAGTAAAATCACTTTAATCAGTGATTTTTTTTTGCTTGGATATCTTTTGTTAGACGTACTGAGCGGTGCATCTATTTTAATGGGACCCTGTATATTTATCAATATATTTGTGTTACGATTAAGTATTTTTAAAATAGAGATGTGACGAGAGCGTTAAAACAATCGGTATCGATAAAATACTATTAGGATTAAATTCCTAAAAAATGGAGAAATCAATACTGGAGCGATATCAGCGTTACTATTGTAAAATGTGTTTTGCATTGACTGTACTTATTGATAATGTAATCTGTAAATTAAGTAACAAAATGGGGAAGGCTGCCGTTAGAATATTAAAAAGCATTTATAAGTTATATTAAAATATTTGATTTAACATTCCTTACACACCTCATACAAAATGGTATATATTTACAAAATGTTTATGTGAGTGGTACAAATGTAAAATGTTGGCACTACTGTAGTCTTGTCACTCGGGTTGATAAAATAGAATTAAGATTTATACCGATTCTATCGTGTATCGATCTCTTTTTCGAGCGCACCATACGCGGGGTTACGCTAACATTAACAATTAATAAAGTATCTACAAGGTGCGCTCGTGTGACCATTTCATTTCGACGGTATTTAAATGAATGTCAAGTAGAGTATAACGTTTAGGCCGCCATGTCGTAGGCTTACACTCACTATACGGGATCTATACGAGCGTGATACACTAACGAGACTGTGATGTATTGTCGATATTCTTAAACGAATCGTACACCGTATTTTTGTCAGTAACCCTATAACGTTCCGATCAACGCAAGGTTTTTTTGTGTAAAAAATACGATGTAATATTAAAAAAAGAATAAAAAAAATCTTATGTTCTGAATAATACAGTTACAGATACAATCTAGCGGTCACATAGCGAATTTCTTAGTAGATTCTACAAAATCAATGTTTGAATAGTATTTTATTTTATAACTTAGACAATAGAGTTTAATTTCTTATAGACTAGGAGTTCGCTTAAGATTAAGAAGTGAGTTAGAAACAGTTAGTTGAACTCATTGTAGTTAGCTGTGAGTTCAGCCTGAGTTACATCTATTAGAAATGTATTATAGCTACTTTAATACAGGAAAAATATCTATTCAATTGTTACGAATTTGATGATTTTTAAGTAACGGACTGAATGGAAACGCAATTTGCGTAAATAAGATAACGTTTAAGGTTTTATTTTATTTAAAATAAAGGCTGCGTTCGTAACATGTACAGACGCCAGCACATCAAGCTACCCGAAACTGTCAGATTTTCCCAATCAATTTTGAACCTTATACTTTAGCAATAAAGTTGAAAATCTATTAAAGAAATCTGACAGATTGTAGTAGCTTGATGTGCTGGCGTCTGTACTTACTGATTTGTGACTTACGTAGTACTACAAAAGAATTAACATTCTCACGCAGGGAACGAATCGATCCACTGCAGTATGTAACTTTCTATATCTATTTGTGACATCAAAATATTGGGCAATAACCCTCTCCACGTAACACTTAAAAATAATTAACTTAAAATAATATTTGTTCACAACACATAAACGGAAAATGTTAATATTTTTAATTTAAGCTACGTTACATAAGAAAACCCTCCGCACTAATAAACAGCAAAAAAAAAAAAATAGCTAAAACAATAAAAATAGGTTAAAAATAATTTTAATATGTAGGAATGCAGTTATTCGACAACCATTGTGGTACCATAAGGTGGTACATTTTGTGACAGAACTAAGTTTGTCGAGCTGATAGAAACAACGTTAACCTCTCCTGGTGCAGTGTACACTTCTCAAATAACACATGTTTAAAATATAAAATACACCTTAGCTACAACATGCTACAGTTCACCTATTGTCAGGTCTTTTGATTGTCACTACATTTCTGTAAGCTTCTTTATAAAACCATATCGCTATTATGATAAAAAAATACATCTTTCTGAATTATTATATCGTCTTATAGATTCGATTCTTATTTTCTTCAACCGGCAGGACGTTATTGTAAAATGCTGAAATGTCTCATAATCCACGTCACTCACTCAAAGTAGGTAAGATTCGCCGGGACACCTTTTATCTATAAATTGTAAGCGGCCATGACACTATCGAGTTTAAGTCCGTAACAAGCGTTCCATTCTGTCATGCTAGAATTTAAATGAAGTCTGATGATATCACCAAGCTGCGCTGCTGAGGAGTTACAATGAGGTGGTGTCAGTGTGAGGGTGTGAAGGTCTACCTGACGCGGATGAACAGCTTCTTGCATCGCAGGCGAGCGGCGCGCGCGCAGCCCGCAGCGAGGCGCCTCCGCGGGAGGCTTGGGGGACGATCTGGTACAAGAAAATCGATATTATTCAATATTTAATCATTTTTTACATTCCACGTTAGTGAATATGTTCTTAGGAGGTTATTTAAAATTTAATGAGATCATTATGGACCTGTCGGGCATAGCACAATATAGTAGTTTTTGAATAAATGACTTTTGATTTGTTGTGTATAGGTATTAGTTAAGGAGTATTAGAGGGGATCTTTTAGAATAGAAGAGAATACTCTATATTATGTACACCATATAAATTAAAGACATAAATATAGAAATTTTACAAAGGGTTACACAATGGGTTAAAGCTTCAGGTGTACCTCCTTGCATTTACCCTTGCAGTGGCCCGTGCCGTGGGACGGCAAGCCCGACCACGGTTTACCCAAATGTGTTTATCTATGAAACTAAGCTCTCTCACTCTCTTGTTTTTGTGGTATAGTGAACACAAAAGACA